>JAJJWW010007062.1:0-468729 GCA_023531295.1 Papaver armeniacum
GTGTTGGTTGTGTATGACTTGTAATTTGGGGTTTCAATCAGCTTACAGAGCAAGTTTGTCCGTTCGTTTGAATAATGAATATCAACACTATCATGTCTCATGCCTTGTTCCTCATTTTTTTGGAAAAATAGGAGGAGAACCTATTTATACAAGTCTTGGGTTTGTCCTCAAGATCTCGGGAAGTGGAGAAAGTGAGGATGGAGTGAGGGAGTCGGCACAGACCACACGACTAGTCTCGCCACTTCTCCATCATCACTAACCGCCCATACTTCGATACGTTTTATATGCTGCTGTAGGCCAGACGCTGTAAACCGTGAGCAATACTCCAAAGATAAAAGTATCCTCTGGGCCAGAAGATTGATTGATGTCTTGAGGTGATTGGGGATCAATGGGTGTTAGACAGATTACAGAATAAAATATCCAAGTTATTTGTGGCTTGAGTACTGCGGGCGATCGTGTGACTGCATGCGCACGGGACGAAAGATTCACTGCATGAGGCACGGCTGTTTGAGAGCGTCTCAAAATAGCCTCATGTCCAGCCTACTTCATGTGATGGTTTGGAGGTTGCGTGAGGCAAGTCCTCCCTTGGCCGACCACATGGTGTGGTAGAGTGACGAGTGGTGATCTTCATGACGCTCACCACCATTAACTCCCGAATGCAGTGTTGTAACCAAGCGATGAAGTTGGACGAACAAGATGATCTTTGAGACACTCATCTGCTACCATTAGTGGAATTAGGGTTTGGAAGAGGTGCGCACGCACCACTTTTCAGCTTGGTCGAATCAAGCTTGGGACACGATTTTGCATGGCGATCGGGCATGCGTGTAGACGCATCTTGCAGGTATACATGCCCTTACCTCATTCTCCGTGAAAGTGTGATCTGGACCGCCAATTTGTCCTAAAAGAAGAGCGGTCGGGATTGATTTACAAAGTTTGGTGCCGCAAATGCGCGCGTTGGCCATGCCTTCTTTCAGCGTTTTGGGAAGACCAAGCTTGGCTCTGGCCCCGCCGATTGGTTCGCGTGTAGGTGGAAAGGGTGTACATGCCTATACCTTACTTTCCCATAGGAACGTGATCTAAGACACTCACCCGTCCGACGAAGTTAAGAGGTCGAGATCGGTTTCATTGGGAAGTGTGTCCACGCTAGTTTGGGGCGTGCGACCTGAAACGACTAGACATGGTTTGCCTTGGACGATCGGGTATGGAGATAGATGGGCCCACGGTGATCATGTTGATGCTCACCCGACTGCTTTCAATCGACTCCTAAACCCTCCATTCGATCGGGAGAAAACGGACGTTGCGATCAATGCAAACCCTAATTAGGGTTTGTCGGCCGTGCGACATGCCCACTTTGGGGCGCACGATCTGGAACGACCGGCCATGGTTGGTCCCGACCGATCAGTCATGTGTGTATGCGGGCTTACAAGTGACAGTGTTGACATGCTAAGGCCCTTTGGATCTACATCTACACCCTCCATCTATGCCTCGCGAAGATGGATGGTTGAGACTGCTTTTGCGACACATGTAATGTGCCGCAAACTCTAATTTAGGTTTTTCGTCCATATTGCTTTGGCTTGGACGGTTTGGGTGCTATGCCACCCTTTTGGGGGAGGCCATGCGAGGGCCGCGTTGGGTCGGTAGTGAATATTCCAACACCGCTTTGGGTCATGGATTCGATCTAAGCCATCCAACCATGCTTGGTGAAGTGGATGGTCGTGATCGTTTCCGAGACTCGATATGGATACCAGCATTCAAATATGCTCAATCGGGCTAGTATAACACACCGAGAGATGTATGCTCAATCGGGCTAGTATAGCACACCGAGAGTTGCACTGCACGGGTATTTCGTACATGCTTCATTATTAATGCTTGGAGTTTCGTGTGTTGCTCACGAGAACAACACTCGGTCGTCATCTTGCGCGAGATAATGAGTACGGGAAATACAAGGTTGGTCATGCATTAATTAATAACGTCGTAAATTCACGAGGGTATATGGGATTGTTTCCACATGCTCCAACCTCGGGATGAATTTCGTGTGTTTAATTCACGAATAATACTAGGATTGTTGCTACATGCTCCTTTCTAGGTGAATTAGTAAAGTGAAGAAGTATTCATCACTTATTAATGGCTTTATCTTTTGCAAGATGTTAGCGCATAATTTTGGCTTTTACAATTTTAGCCTTAAATGAAAATCCACCATCAACATTAATTCCCGCACAAAGCGCATAATGGTTACGCTATTTTGGGGTAGGCATAAGATGGTGACAAGTTTATATACGTAAATGACCAAGCTAAAGTGAATATACATTTACCGCACAGGTCGACATCGTCGGTGTTGTCCCAGTAAAATGGTCGGTCCCGATTAGGATGGTGAAGGAAGCAGGACTTGATCGGCAAGTCGCTTTGGTTTCCTCCGTACGTATCTAGACGAGCTTGGCCCGTTTCTTGGACTAGGTGCACTCCCCTTCGTTACACGGCAGCCTTTCCTCGGATATATCCGATAAGCATCGTTGATTGCTATATCGAATCGGTAGCCTTTATAGGTGGCAAGTAAAGACTCCTTTTCTCATGGGATTCTTTTGACTTGCTAGATTATAAAGAAAAATTCTAAGGATTCTTCTTATCACATAGTCGTTCCTTCTATATCTCAGGTATTGCTCCACTTATCCGATCTTCCGATTGACCGATAATGATACATACATTTTTGTGTGCTCATAACTTCTTCTTCTTTGCAGCTTATCATGGAAGCAGTGGGCGATGATCATTCTGTAACTTCTCCAGAAAAATGTTTCGAAGTTGACAAACCCGAAACTAATGCGCACGAAGAGGTAATGGCTAAAATTGACCTCCCATTTCGCGAAGTCGGTCGTGCTATACGGTGGATGTCCATTCTCCCGCACCCGCATATTGCCGGGGGGACGCATATGTGCCCTTTCACCGCGATCGACATGGAAGAGCGGTGGAGGCATGAGGAAGCGTTGCGAGCACCGTAAGTGCAAGGGAAGAGAGATTTGCAGCGCGGTTAAAGAGGCGGAGGGTGGAGCATAAACGGCCTCCGGATGAAGATAGGCGTGATTATCAAATCTAGGACGGTGTGATAATCCTTGACTCGACACGTACGGACTCGAGTGTTCGAAAAGTCGGCCGCCGTAACCCCTAATGTTGTTGTGGCCTTTGAGGAAGACTTGGAAGTCGCTCCTACCGATGATGTTAGGACGGAGAGTGTTCTTTGGAAATATCCGGCTTAAGTCGAGGCTCGTAAGGGAGAAGCGTAGAAGGTGGTGGCGTTGAAGTAGGACCTAGCAGGTGGTGCGGGCGCGGTCGCTCTTCTTGGCTGGCTGAACCTCTTTGCTTCTTTTTCTCTTTTCAAGTGTATTCCCGTAATTCTTGAACATCTTTCTTGTACTCGGTGGCGCTGAGTTCAAGATCTTTTCTTCGTTTGCTTACTTTGAATAAAGGTTTATGTCATAACCCTTCGTTAAGATTGCATCGTATGTGCTCTGACGTGAGATCTCCTTGGTCTTTTGGGGTAAATGGCTCAAATCATCTTCCTTTTGTGCACACATTCTATTTCCTTCTTCCCGTGAGATGTTTGCTTAAGGTTTCCTTCCTTGCTCTAGTGGGTTGATTTAGGCTGACTCGGGACTTTGTGTTTTAGGGGGTAAAGAGGTTCTCGGATGGAAATAATGCTTCAATTAAATTGAAAATTAAAAATTAAAACCCTAACTATGAATGCAAGTATTGCAATCATTTTCCTGAGGAATTACAAATATGACGTGAAATTGTAAAAGGAAACAGTTTGGAGGAAGTAGCACGGCGTTTTAAAGTGTGGAGGACGCTGGAAAGTGGTAGCACGGCGTCTTAAGTACGTTAGCTAGGCCGGAGCCATCGCAAGTGAATTGTTATGCCTTCTAGCTTGTCGGCGTTGATGAGCTTGCGGTAGCGCCTAGGATGACATCCGGCTACTGGGGTATGGTTCATCCTCCTTTTGGGTGGGTGAGTCGGGTGGGGTAGCCACTTTCACCGTAATGCTTCCAACCTTGAATGCGGTTGGTTAGATCTCCAACTCCAAACGGGTTTGGACGTGTAGATGTCTGGATCTTGGACCTCGGACTCGTCATCTTTTCGAGACAGCTTCTAGGCTCTGATCTGTTTGAAGGGACCTCTTGGACTCGTCCCGTGGACTTATCGGAGTGAGGAAGTTGATTGTAAAAAGGTCACGATGAGACTTACTTGAGCTTAACATTTTAATGTATGATGACAAGCTCTCTCCGGAAGTTGTGTCACGTTGGCAAATTCTGGTGGCGTGGCAATGGCGGTCATTAGGTCTATACGGCATGTTGGAGATCCTTTCGGGTATTAGAGCCGGAGAGGACAGACTCTTAGTGTTGCCTTGTCGTCGTGTATCCAAGAGCGCCTAGGATCATGTCTTAGTTCGGATGTTCTCTAACTATGTATAACTTTGCTTGTGTCGAGGCATCACCCAATTTTACTTCAAGATCGATGCATCCATATGCATCTCTCGAGTTCTCCTTCGGGAGTCTTAATCACTTGATTGGGTTGCGAGTAGCCTCCTGTTTTGAAATCTTTTATGCTTTTAAGGTCTGGAGGGTGATGATATTGAATTCATAGGCCGTATCGATCAATGTGTTATCGAACTCGACATCCCTCAAACGAGCAACGGTTAAGAGTCCCCAATTTCCCTTGCTTGCATCTTCCAGCAAGGACTGGGGTTTCGAGACCGCTTCCTCTTCCGGATACAAGCGCCGCCGCCCGAGACAACGCGGTTGAGGGCGCAAATATGTCTGACGTTGTGCTTTGGATAAGTACAAGATCTCGCATAAATGTTCCATCATATTGTACGGTCTTGCGAACGGAATCCCCAGAAATCATGCAGTTCCTGACAAGAAGAGGATCTCTACGAACACCTTCGTTTCCAAGCTGGAGTTCTCCCGTCTCTATCTTTTCTTTGAAGATTTGTTTCATCCTGTTGCAATCTTTGGGTGGATGGTGAACGAACCTATGGTAGCGAAAGTACTTGGGATCCGCCATATCTTTCTCAGTTGGTGGACGTCTGATAGGAGGCAGCTTGATGGCATCGTCTTGAATCCATGCCTCCAAGAGTTACACTACTTCACTCATGGGGAATGGGAAGCATGTATCTTCGGTGTCTTGTGCAGGTTTCTTGCCCGCTCCCTTTTGATAAGAAGTCGTGTGTGCTGGAGCCGCACGCTTGGGTTGTTGTTCCGTTGCTGAAGCTTTCCTTTTTCCTCCTTCTCCTACCACGCTCACAGAAGGACCAGTGTTGTATTGCTTGTTTGTGAGATGCCTGCTTCCTCGACTCTCACGTGGATCTTCGTTTCGAACAACCCTGGTTCTCTCTAAAAATGCTGGGGCAGTTGTGGCTGAACGTTTGGCGGCTTCATGGAGTTCGGAGAACGTCCGAAAGCCCGGATTCTCTAGTAAAGCGCGGTATATGGGTATCATCCGATTGATGCAGCTCCACCAATCGACGTTCGGTGACGTTCGGATCATGACAATCTAGTGCTTGAGTTCTCGAACCTCTTAACGAAGTCGTTCGGATGCTCGTTGTTCCCCGAGAGACTCTCCTAGATCCGAAAAGGTGATCTGCTCGGATACGAAGAAATGCTTCTTGTAGAAAGCACCGACCATCTCGCCCCAATTGGATATCTTTGTTAGGTGCGATGTTGTTGTACCATATGTATACCCTTCCCGTAAGTGACTTGAGAACTCTTTCAGGTGAGAACATGATTGTACTCGTGCTCCCCCAAGGATTCCAAAAATTGAGAGATGTGTTCACGAGCGTTACCGGTACCATCGTAGAGGAGGCGAGGAGAGGTGTATCCTCTTGGAAGAGGGATTCGTTGCCCATCTTGAGGGTACGACGGCTGATGTTGGTGTGCATCCATCAGATTTCCTTTGCCTCGGTTTTGGAGAAGTCGTTCAGAGTCCTCACGTGTGATGAAGTTGGATGGCTGGTCCCTTTCCCTTGGGCGTTCGGGAGCAACACGAGCTTCTTCACTCATGTGGGTCCGAGTGGAAACGCCCGCTAGGGTATATTGAAGGCATCCCTTGTTGGCTCCAAGGGTTGCTAGTGAATCTTGTGGAAATCTTTCAGTTAAAGTTTTAAGGAAAGTGAGTACCTCTTTCTGAGTTGCGGCCATATCCGTTTGAGTCTTAGCAAGAACTTCCTGCTTCTCCATCAAGTCTGCAATGGTAATGGACGGTGGTCCTCCTCTCGTCCCTCCGGCTCCTCATCCTGATGAAGGAGTGAAAGTTGTTGCTCCGGGTGACCACCGGAGGCGTTACACTTGAGGATATGTCGGGATTCGTGGATGCTCGGCTCTGGTGATGGGAGGCGTTACACCTACTGGAATGTCTCCTGTTCCGCTAGCGTTGGTGATAAAAGTGACGGCTCCACAAGATGTATTGACCACGGTATCTCCACTAATAGGTACATCTACACCGGGAGTGTTATCCACACTAGCTCCATCGAATTGATTGTTGTTCCGGACACGAGTTCCACCATCTTGAAATGAATTGTTGATTGAATTGGTTTTAAGATCTGTAGAAATTGATAAAATTGAATCATATTTCGAAGAAATTGACTTTACAACCGAGAGATTAACCTCCCGCAAGTGGTCGCCAATTTTTTATGGGTGAAAACTATTTCGTCGGTTTTGGTAATTTGGGGTGTGTGGATGAGAAATGAGTCTAAACCTTAAACAAATGCACTGCACGGAGTGCTTGTAGATTCGAGAAATCAATGCATGCAAATCCGGCCCTAAACCAAGAAGAAGGTGTTGAGATTGTGAAGGTGTTGGCTATGTATGACTTGTATTAGAAAGTTGAACTAGCTTGCAAGATGTAAGCTATCGATTCCGGTGTTTGAATACGATTGTATCAACACTTGCCCTCGTTGTCTTGTCTTGCCTTGTTCCTCTTTTTTTTTTGAAAAAATAGGGAGGAGAACCTATTTATACAAGTCTTTAATCCTAACCTCGTATCTCGTGGGAAGTGGAGAAAGTATTGTGATGGAGTAGTGGAGTCGTGTGTTGGTGTCACACGACCAGTCTTGCCCACTTCTCCCATCATCACTAACCGTCCATGACTTTCGACATGTTCTTGTGATGGCGCGTTGTGCGCCGCACGCTGTAAACCGCCGAGCAATACCCCGTATGTATCCCCCAGTTTGTGATATGATTGATGTCTCGAGTGTGTGGATCATGGGACCCACAGAAAGTAGCATGTAATGCTAGATTAAATAACTAAGTTATTTAGGAAGTCGATACTTGTGAAGTATCGTGTGTATTCTATGCGGTGTGCATAGAGTATATTCAGCGTGCATGAAGCATCGCTGTTTGAGCGTCTCAAAATAGCCTCATGTCCAGCCTACTTCATGTGATGGTTTGGAGGTTGCGTAAGCAAGTCCTCCCTTGGCCGACCACATGGTGTGGTAGAGTGACGAGTGACAGTGGTGATCTTCGTGACGCCTCATTTGACCAATTAACTCCCGACCAAGGGCTGTATAACCAAAATTTGGTGAAGTTGGACGGACGACATGATCTTTGAGACACTCATCTGCGACCGTTAGTGGAATTAAGGTTTTGGAAGAGGTGTGCACGCACCAGTTTTCAGCTTGGTCGAATCCAAGCTTGGGACACGATTTTGGCATGGCCGATCCCGGGCATGCGTACATACGGCATGCCGGTATACATGCCCATACCTCATTGTCCCGTGAAAGTGTGCTATGGACCGCTCATTTTTTTTCGGCAAAGAAGAGCGGTCGAGATTGATTTACAAATGAAGTTTGGTGCCGCAAATACGCGCGTCATGCCTTCTTCGGCGTGCGTTTCGGGACGACCAAGCTTGGTCGGTCCGGCCCGATTGGTTCGGCGTGTAGGTGGAAGGCTGGTGTACATGCCTATACCTTACTTTCCCATAGGAACGTGATCTAATCCACTCAATTCGTCCGGCGAAGTTAAGTGGTCGAGATCAGTTTGCGATTGGGAAGTGTGTCCACGCTAGTTTGGGCGTGCGAATTGGAACGACCAGGCATGGTATGCCTTTGCCGATCGGGTATGGAGATAGATGGGTCCACGGTGATCATGTTGATGCTCACCGGACCTGCTCAGTCGACTCCTAAACCCTCCATTCGATCAGGAGAAAACGGACGTTTGCGATCAATGCAAACCCTAATTAGGGTTTTGTCGGCCGTGCGGCATGCCCACTTTGGGCGCACGATCCGGAACGACCATCCATGGTTGGTCCCGACCGATCATCATGTGTGTGGCGGGCTTACGGTGAGCGTGTTGACATGCTATGGGCCCTTTGGATCTACATCTACACCCTCCATCTATGCTGCGAAGATGGATGGTTGAGACTGTTTTTGCGACACATGTAATGTGCCGCAAACTCTAATTTAGGGTTTTTCGTCCATACCGCTTTGGCTTGGATGGTTTGGCAAGCTATGCCACCCTTTTTGGGGAGGCCGACCATGCGGGGCCGCGTTGGGTCGGTAGTGAATATTCCAATACTCGCTTTGGGGTCATGGATTCGATCTAAGCCATCCAACCATGCTTGGTGAAGTTGGATGGTCGTGATCGTTTCGAGACCGGATATGGATGAGTCCGATTCAAATATGCTCAATCGGGCTAGTATAACACACCGAGAGATGTATGCTCAATCGGGCTAGTATAACACACCGAGAGTTGCAGCTTTGTGAGTATTTCGTACATGCTTCATTATTAATGCTTGGAGTTTCGTGTTGCTCGCTGAGAACAACACTCGGTCGTCATGCCGCACCCGATAATGAGTACAGAAATACAAGGCTAGTCATGCATTAATTAATAATGTTGTAAATTCATTGTGGTATATGGATTGTTTCCACATGCTCCAACCTCGGATGAATTTTGTGTGTTTAATTCATGAGAATCTTGGGATTGTTGCCACATGCTCCTTTATAGGTGAATTAGTAAAGTGAAGAAGTATTCATCACTTATTAATGGCTTTATCTTTTGCAAGATGTTAGCGCATAATTTTGGCTTTTACAATTTTAGCCTTAAATGAAAATCCACCATCAACACTTGGACACAAAGGGATCTATAAATACCCATCCTTACCACAAGAAAGAGGAGGATAATTGGGCTGGTTAGGAATTAGGGAAACCCTCTCTACTCTTTTCACTCTACTTTGAGAGCTCCATACTCTCTTTAATGGAGCTCTCCCACCCTTTTGTACCAACATCATCAATAAAACTACCATCTTAATCGTGGACGTAGGTTAGGATTAACCTAACCACGTAATCTCTTGTGTGTTGATAACTTAGATGCATTTACATTATCTTCTCACTTAGATATTTACTTACCGAGTTATCTGTTTTCGAGGTATCTCTATTTTTTCCGAGCCATCTCGCGCTACCGAGTTATCTGCTCATCTGAGATATCTCTTTGATTAGATTATTTGCTTACTTATCTCTGTTTTCTGAGAGATACCATTGTTTTCTTAGCATCCGCTCTATCAAGTATCTTTACTTACTTAGTATATGATCTTCTCGAGCAGATCTCATTTAGAACCTACCTTTTATTACTCAACAATATCAGTTCAACTGAGGTATCCATACTACTTAGTATCAGATTCTCTAAGTTGTTCATATTACGTAGGTTACTAGAAAATTAGTAATCACAATGATCAACCGATTTTAGAACTTAACAAACTCAGTTTGCGAACGGGTACACCGACATAAGTTCCGGACTTTGGTCATAACTAATCAATTTGCGAACGTGTACGCATACTATAGTTACAGACCTAGTTCAGGTAGAACCGTTCGCATACTGGTATGCAAACTTGGTTCCAGGACTTGACAGTAAAAAGCGTTCGCATACTGGTATGCAAACTTAGTTTCCGAACCTGAACCATACTTGCGCGATTCATGCATCTTGGTACACATACCATGCTAATCCAGACAATGGTTAACTGTTCTAAACTCCCATTTCAATCATTGATAGATCCTTAGAATACGACAATAGCTATCTCACACAAGCTATTAGCTTATAAGTAATTTCCAAGTGATTGAATGATCAATACGAAACTTTCCGAGTCGACATCAAATGATTGTCTCACACAAATCATGTAAGATGTTTCAAGGCAATTTTCACATGATCATCTTTTGACTTATTATTTAGTTTCCAACAATAAATTGTCTCCAACTAAACTCGTCAAGTATAATGATGAACGTAGTTAAGGCAAAAAGCTTTTCAACTCATATTTCGAGAAATCGAAATATCATATGTGTCTAATCTTAAAGTCTATATAGATATACGACTTAGTCTTAATAGGAGATAGAATATAGAATAGACTTCTGAGTTATAGATGAGTTTAAGTCTCCACATACCTTTTGTTGATGAAGTTCCTCCAAGCTCCCCTTAGTAGATCTTCGTCTTCAATCGATGAACGCCGTGAAGTCTAAGCTCAACTACACATTCTATCCTAGTCCGAGACATAGCTATAAGTAGACTAGAAATCAAGACTTATAGTTTTGATAACTAAACTCGACAAACAAGCTTGAGATAGCAACTCTTGCGAGTTCGACCGAGCAATGCTCTAACACACATTGCAGTAGAGAGTGTTTGTTGTAGGCTTATAGAGAGAATAAGCTTGTAAGTCCATTGGTTGGAAAGAATTTTGTAATCTTCACCTTAAGCTAATGAAAGTGAGTTTGTTGGCTTAGGTGATTGTCTTAGTATTCTGTTGATTTAAAAGTACTCCCCAAGTCATGTGAAACATAAGAATGGCATTAACCCCTCTTTGTAGTACGGGCTACAGTACTAAGGGCTACATTTGAAGGAAAAGAGAAATCTAAGTAAGTCTTCTCAATCAAAGAACAAAGCAACAACGTTACATACTCAGAATAGTGGTGCTGTTTGCAAAGGTGCAAACTTATAAAGCTGAAATACGAGTAGGTGATAAGATATCACTGGACCACTATATTGCCGGATCATAGTTGCGAATTTTTTTTTTGCTGAGAGCATTTACAGGTGTGAGTCGTGTGACAGCTAGTAGCAGCAACAATTACTAACACCCTAAAGCAACAACATAATCCAAAACAATAACACCATCAAACTAACCTTTTCCTTCTTTTTCTCCAAGTATGTTGAGGGCCCTCTAAGATGCTAAATTAAGTATAAAATAAAATGCCACCTGTAGACTTTTTAGGTAAGATAAAGCAAATACAATTTAACCATGAATATTATAATCTAACAGACTTATTCCTGCTAGCTTATTCAGCTCTCCCGCGAGGCCGCATAGGACAGCATTGCTCTTTAAAATATGAAACTACGCAATGGACCCGAACTGATCCCAATTTTTGAACGGAAAACCATTAGACGCTTTTTTAGTGAATCACAATTAGCTTTCAAATTATGAAACAGACCCCTTCTTTTTCTTCAACAAAAACACCTCAAACAACTCTTTTTCTGCTCAGATCTAGTCGCAGATTTCTTCTTTATTTCTTGCTTTCTAGGTTAGTTTGTAAGTTTAGTTTAGTTGTTATCATTTTTTTTAGTTATCTACACCATTATGGTGGTTTTATCTCCTTTTTGAAGGTTTATCAGTTCTTGGTTATTAGTTTGGGTTTTAAGATCAATTGGGATGTTTTCCAACGACGAAACCTTCATCTCTGTTGTCTCCGGCGACGAAATCTTCATCATTAATTTATCCGGCGACGGAAACTACGACGGTGATTTTTTTGACGAGGGAATCTCCATCCCTAGTTACAAGAGATTCGAGCAAACCACTCCTATTTTGGGAGCAAATCTTTCTTTAGAAGAAAATCAAACAAAATGGTTGGAATTTACTTCCGAAAAGAACCATTCTTCCTTCGATTTAATCGAATCTTATTCATACTTCTATTTGTCTTACTTTGGTAATCCTTCTCTTTCTCTTGTCGAATTTGTCGGTATTGTACTCTTACGATATGCTCTCTTATTTTCGATCTTAAACTCATTGTAACCTCGAATTACCATTAATGAAAGGTTTCGTATTTATTAAAAAAAAAATAATAAAAAAGAAATTTACGAAACAGAGAAGTGTGGAATTTGGAAAAAAGCCTTGTCAAGGCTGTGAAGGTGATGCATAATTTTATATAAAAAAAAAGGGTATATTAATTAAATACCCTTAGTTTTGACACCCAATAAATATACCCTTATACAACAATATAAATACCCCTATCATTTAAAAACCTTATCCATTAAAATATAGATTACCTTAATACCCTCATTTATAATATTATTTTACATTTAAAAAACCTTATCCCTTAAAAAATTTCTTTTTCTACTACTTCACATCCACCACCACCACCATCATTTCACCAACACCAGCAGCACCGCCGCCACCACCACTGCACCACCACCACCACCACCACCACTTACTAACTACAAGCACCACTAATATTCCACCACCGCCATTAATATTCCGCCGCCACCACCACCACCACCATTGTTGATGCTGTCGATGTTGTTGCTGCCGCCGCCACTACCGCCGCCGCCTCCACCGCCACCACCACCACCACCGCCATCAAAATTAGGTGTCAACAACTGAAGATCATCCAAAAAATCAAAAGTTCAAAAATAACTTTACTAACTAATATTCAGTTTTTTTTTTTTTTTTTTACGTCAACAATCGAAGTTGATCCCAGTGAATGGAATCAACCAAAGTTGATACAAAAGGTAAAATTCAGGAACAATGTTTCCAGATTATAGTGTCAACAACCAAAGTTGATCCATTTAAGTGGGATCAACAATTGAAGTTGATCCCATTAAGTGGGATCAACAATGAAAGTTGATCCACAAAAAATGGGATCAACAGTTAGAGTTGACAACATTTATACGAGTCTATCTACTGTAAAAACCAATAAACCTGAAACCTTCAAACTGACATATCCTTAAGAAACACAAGAGTAACAAAAATTTCTACAACAACCATCTATGATACAAAAAAACGAAAAGATACATAGGAATGGGTGAACTTGGCATGAGTCGAACACGCATCATCTGACGTGGAGTCAGTCATGCTACCATTGCACCACAAATTCAACATTCGAAGAACTATACATCTATAAAATCCAAGACACAACCAAGTACCATCACCAAACAACAATACACAAACAAACCTACAAGAAAATCAAGCTAATTTTTTTAACAAACATGATTTAAACTACAAACACGACTATACTAATCCAAGAAAATCATCAACAATAGGAGTCAGTAGTTGATCCCATAGAAAATGCTGTCAACAACAAGAGTTGATCCCATAATGGAATCAACAACATTAGTTGATCCATAAAAAATGGCGTCAACAACAATAGTTGATCCCATTTATGGGGATCAACAACAGTAGTTGATACTCGTGAAATTGAACATAAAGAGTAAGGTAACCGAAGTAGTAGTAGTTACCTCAGAGTTTTCTTTGAAACAAAGAACTGATCTTCTTGTATTTATCATTCGAGCCTCACCACCACCACAATCACCACCACCACCACTATAACAACTTCCACTACCACCAGTACAACACCAAATAAACACAAGTCACCTAAACCATTACCAGTAAACAATTGAAACACAATCAAAATCACAAAATCATTGACACATATACTAGTGCAATCAAATCGTACATTATTGAAATCAGATTAGGTCATTACCGTCAATAGTTGATGGAGTAGTATTCAGCAACTTTTCGTCCAACCTCACCACCACCACCGCCGCGTACAGTATTTCCAACACCACAAGCAACCAGAATCACCATTATCTTCATGACCAACTTAGGTTAATCCAGTTGATATTGAAAGTGAATCTGATGTTTCTCGTTGATTCATCGATATAAATAGGTTGTTTACGATGTCGTGTGATGATGGTGGTCGAAGACTTGATTTCAAAACCTAAAAATCAGATCCGGATTTCTTTGAATTTGATTTACTGAGAAATTAAATCTTCGATTTAGGTTTTTCATGCTATATCGATCTAAATCAAGTTAATCCTAATATATATTTTTCGATTGGTTTGTTGATGATTCTGTGGTTGCGGTGGTGGGAGGTTGGATACCAATGGAATCGATTGTTGTTGATTGTGAAGAAGAAGAAGATGATGATGGTGACGGCGGAGATGGTGATGGTGGTTGTGGCACTCGGTGTTGGTTCGGTCTTCCCATTTGTGGTAGCGTGTAGAGATGCTAGTGGGGTGGGAGCAATGAAGAAGAAGAAGAACATGATACGAAGAAGAAGATGAAGAAAACGATCTGTTTTGACGATGGAAGAAGGGCAAATATGGAATAGATAAAAACCTTAATGGACCCCTGATGGGCTTATGAATAGAGAGGGGTATTTTTATTGTAGGATAAGGATAGTTGTGAAGCCCTTGAAAAGGAGGGTCATTTATATAATTCCCACAAAAAAAAAGGTGATCCATAATTAAGACTTAGTCTTGTCACCTCATCATAGAGGTTCTTGTAATTTAAATCGGTCAATCTAACACTAAAAAAAAAAAAAAAAAAAGGAATCAAAAGAGAATTCCCACCAAACTTAAAAAAAAACAGATTTTCAAAGGAAAAAAACAAACTATAAAAACAACACAACAAAAAATGTTTTGCCATTTTGCATACTAGGATATGACCGTCCGTAACTAAGACAGGGCTATGAGTTGTTTTTGTGTGTTATATATGACCAATGTTTAAATTGATTGTCATTTTGTGCTAAAAAATAAATTTAGTACAATTTATTTTCGAAATTTTGAAAAATTGAATCAGAGTTGGGAACCCTTCTTTCGTATCCTTGAAAAGTGTTATATCTGCATTAATTCTTGGAAACGCTGACTGTTTTCAGAAACAAATATTGACTGTGTTCTTATATCAATGTATAATTGGCCTGCTTACACATTAGCAATACTCGAACCTGTGGTAAAAAATTTAATCCGTTGGTTAATATAATTTACGGCCAGTCATTTTACGGCCATTAAACATGTCATTTGCAAAAATATGGTAATTGACAATCATCATACCCTACAATAATCGGTTTGGGAGACGTTACACTACACTATGAAGTCTCCTTATAAAGACTATACATTTATGGTTTAAACTAACATGTCAAAAACGCCCAACAAAAAATACAAAAAGAAAGACAAAAATGTAAAACATTGAATCCTACATCATTCCCTTGGATATTAGTGATGTGAAGCTAATTGAATCTTTCTTAGCGGTGAGAAGTGATGCGCGTGATGAAATTGCATACATCATATGTCCAGTATGCTTTTCCTTGCAAATTAATAACACAAATTTATCGTTTTACTAAATAGTGAAAGACTCGCATTAAATAAAATGGCAGATCCAAACAAAAGAAATCTCCCCTTTTAATACATGAATTGATAAATGATACATGTAGGAGAGTCGTTCTTTGTCAAAAGATATGCATTTGAGACCTAAAAGTAATAAGAGACTTAGTCTAAATACCAAAGGTATGAAAAGTTGCAAATAGAACCGATATTACACTTTGACCCAAGAGTATGTAAGAGACCTAAAACAACCATAATTTTATTATTGCTAGCACAAAGTGAACATGACATTATAGCTGAATATTAAAATATTCCTTAATCGACTTCTACTAAGTGTAAGATATTTATAAGAGTTTGGCTAGCTAGCTCGGATCTTCGATGAAATAGAAGAAGCTCAAGTACTAAATGATATGCTTAAAATAAAAGATAGGTACATGATGGATCAAGTATTAATGATGGTATCTTTAGATGCAAGTTCTAGATGGGTTCCTATGCACTAATTAGGCTCTCTTAAACCAAGATATTCTTTAGAAAACTCGACAATTTGGTTATGGCAATCACATATGTGCATATGAACCACATCTTCTAGCAAAAATTAGAAGATGTGGATCAAGTATTAGTCATGGTATCTTTGTATGCAAGTTCTAGATGGGTTCTTATGTACTAAGCTCTCTTAAACCAAGATAGTCTTTAGAAAACTCGACAACATGGCAATCACATATGTGCATATGAACCACATCTTGTAGCAAAAATCAGACTTGTACCTTTCTGGAATACCAAAACTTTTCCATTTGCGTCAAAGATAAAATACATGGAATGGCAATTTGTGTAGTCCAAGCATATAGGTTTAATGACGCATCCCACAAAAAGACATTTTGCATCACTGCATTGCTCCCTAAACCGCTTTCTTCATTGATTAAAAACAATCTCCCGAAATTAGAAGATGGCCTGCTAACCATTTTTTGATGCCAACGGCATACAACCATTATTTGACTATGCATGAAGAATTTAAGATACACAAATACTCACTTTGTAAACCATCAAAAGGTTAAATATGAAGTGATGTAATTTCAAGGTGATCACATGATACAAAGAATTAGAAGAATAACAAATATAATCAAGAAACTTTAATCCATTTGATACCAACATGTACACGAATCTAATCCAACTAAGAGTTTGAACTCTCCAACAACATTAGCAATATAGTTAAAAAATGTTATTTATCGACCCAAGTTAAGGGCATAACAATGAAACCATCGTTTTCTTCGTCATTTATTTTCACTCCATGTAAATCCTCTGATTTTGGCCTGAAAAAGTCAAAGTCTAATTGGACAATTTGTTGTCCATAGAAAATAAAAAATATAAGAAAGAGAAATTAAATGGTATGGTATTAAAAAAACACCAACATAAGAATAAAAATGAATAGATGGCAATCGTATTCGATCGTATCTTTTGACTGCAAATGAAAAAACAAAATTAAGATAACAAAATACAATATTAATGAAAAAAAACAAAGAGAAATCAAACTCCATGAATCCATTGATGTTAAACAATAAATTAAATGGAAAAGCTAACAACAATTATCTCAATCAACCAAAAAAATAGTGAATCATACCTTGAGAATAGAGTTATGCAAAGGATGAAAATGAAAAACACCAAATAAATGAGTGACCAATGCACATTAAAAGTCTAAATTTATTGTCTTGGGTAAAATTAATATGTGAATTAATCTGGACCCTTCTTTATAAGCCTAAAATATAGATTGAAAATCTTAAATATGTAGCTCAATCTGGACCATTCTTTATATCCCGAAATGTAATTGAATAACTTAAATATGTGCCTTAATCTGGGCCGTCTTTTATGTGTCCAAATTGTAGATCTCCGTCCAAATAGAAAAACACCATTGTCTCTTATAATATAGCCTTCTTTATAAGCCTAAAATATAGATTGAAAATCTTAAATATGTAGCTCGATCTGGACCATTCTTTATATCCCAGAAATGTAATTGAATAACTTAAATATGTGTCTTAATCTAGGCCGTCTTTTATGTGTCCAAATTGTAGATCTCCGTCCAAATAGAAAAACACCATTGTCCCTTATAATATAGACAAGCTAGGGAACAAACACTCAAATACAACTAATTGCTTAATTTAAAATCCTAACTCGTCATACATATGCACCTTTCTGACAATATCCATGCATGCATTGACAGTTTCTAAAGCAGGCCGTAATTAACAATAATCATTTTCCTTAAAGACTTTTTTCCTTCTTCATTGAATTGTTTTTTCTCAATTAGATTCTTCTTTGTCTGTCATTCGGCTTTGAAATATCCGAAAACAAAACAATAACTATAAATTTTTTACCTTGCTTGTACCAGTTGTTCATAAATAGCTTACTTGTGGTTTCATGTAATGAAAGCTTAGTAATCTTAATTTCCAAGAACTATGAAGTGGGGATGCTTTTGTTATTGCAGTCCTGTCGACGAGGATAAAGAACAACCCTCCGTAATCAAGGTGGGCAACACCACAAAAGAGCATCAATGGGAGGTTTACTCTCTAAAGGAGCTATTACAAGCTACAAACAATTTCCACGAAGATCATAAAATCGGCGAGGGAGGTTTTGGAAGCGTTTATTGGGGTAGAACAAGTAAAGGTGACGAGGTAAGCATTTGACAAGAAAAAATTGAGAAAATTATATGTTTAATTTTACATTATTGATGGATGAATATGAAATGATTAACAGATTGCGGTGAAACGACTAAAGGCCGTGACGATGAAGGCAGAAATGGAATTTGCAGTCGAAGTAGAAATACTTGGAAGGGTTAGACACAAGAATTTGTTAGGATTGAGAGGATTTTATGTTGGAGGTGACGAAAGGCTTATAGTTTATAATTTCATGCCAAATCATAGCTTAATCACTCATTTGCATGGGCATCTTGCCGCTGATGTGTTATTGGATTGGCCTAGAAGAATGAACATCGTGCTCGGATCCGCAGAGGGATTGGTGTAAGTATATTCAGTTACACATACATGCTTATCCTGCTATTTGAAAGACTATCATTCAGACAAACCACCAATTCTGTTTTGTAGGTATTTGCATCATGAGGCCAACCCGCACATAATACATAGAGACATCAAGGCAAGCAATGTGCTACTTGATGCGAAATTTCAAGCCAAAGTAGCTGATTTCGGGTTCGCCAAGCTAATCCCCGAAGGAGTAAGTCATGTGACAACAAGAGTAAAAGGTACATTGGGATATTTAGCTCCGGAATATGCAATGTGGGGAAAAGTATCAGAAAGTTGTGATGTTTATAGTTTTGGAATTCTACTTCTTGAGATCGTTAGCGGTAAAAAGCCTCTTGAGAAACTCCCCGGCGGGATAAAGCGCGATATCATTCAATGGGTTACTCCTTATGTTGAAAAAGCAAATTACGATGACATTGTTGATCCAAGATTGAAGGGTAAATTTAATGGTGATGAATTGAAGAATGCAGTTGAGATTGCTCTTCGTTGTACGGCTAAACCGGAGAAGCGGCCGAGTATGATTGAAGTTGTTGACTGGTTAAAGAACGGTATTATTAGTACTCATAAGAAAGAAGTTATGCAAGTAAAAGATTGCCTGGATGTCAGTGAAGATCAATATACAATTGAAGATTATGAAGATGAAGAAGAGGATGAAGATACTGATTATGAAAGATTTCAATCTAGAGCTAAAAGAAATTGGGATGAACTGAAAATTAGATATTGATGTGGGGATTTGGGAGCCTTGTATTACAAAACATGAACATAGACTTGTCACTTGTGTGTAACGAAGTATATCTTGTAATGTACATGGGGCCTGGTTTAAACTTTGAGTCATGTTATTCTGTAATCTGTAGCCAAAAGATCTGTGTTGTGATTTAGAGTGTGATCCATGGTGATCATTAGTATGTATATTCTGTAATCTGTAGCCAAAAAGATCTGCAACAATTCTCTCATTATCTGCTCTCTAACCTGTATGAGCATGGTTCTAGCCATTTAGCCGCTTTGAAGAGCAACAATTGCACAATATTGTAAAAGAAATGAAAGCCTTAAGTTGTAGTGGTTCTATACTTTCCCGAGCTTCTTTGACACTTGCCAGACTGTATCCTTGAGAAGTCATTTTCTGGCTTTTAGAAGTCGAAAAAACACAAGTTAATTTGGCGACACGGTTTCAAATTGAATTCTAGACGCAAAGAAATTATCATTTTGATTCTAACTTTTGAGATTGATTTCCGTTTTGGAGAAGCAAAAACAATTTTTGCTCCGGTATCCAAATATGCTGTTAGTCAAGTAAACAACCACAAAATAACCCATAGCAAATCCGGGAAAAAACAAACAAAACAGACAAAACAAAAAGTAGTAGTTTATACTTGGACGACTGATGATGGCTGGCTTAGTTATGCCGTCCAAAACCAAAATACTACTACTTCGACGAAATTACTTGCACATGAGAAAGTTCGTAAGCATAGACGATAGATGTTTTGACAAATAGTTTATAGCATTAATTTGTTGTTTAATCACAACTTGCAAAGTCCTTTCTAGTTTCTATACGCATTCTTGTGTCCTTAAATTATTGGAGTCGCACGCAGTTGCAAATCCTTAAAAAAACGCATACATAGAAAGATGGAATTCTCATCATCTAGTACTACCGGAGCAATTCCAATGACTGGTGGAGATGGTCGTAACAGCTATGCCAATAACTCTTCTCTTCAGGTAGGTAATATGAACTTCTTAATGATCATTAGTAGTATATGAACCAGCTTTGATGAATTTGATTTTTTTTTTTTTTTTTTTTTTCAGAGAATTGTTGTTGACAGGTCCAAATCGATGATCGAGGAGGCAATTGCAAATCATCTTGACATACAAATTTGTCCATCATCAAACACTTTTAGGATGGCAGATTTGGGTTGCTCAGTCGGACCAAATACGTTCATTGCTATGAAAAACATAATCGAAGCTATTGATCTTAAATACCGTAAATCTGGTTCATCCCCTGAATTTCATGTCTTCTTTAATGATCATGCATCAAATGATTTCAACACCCTTTTTGTATCCCTTCCACCCGAAAAGCCTTACTTTGCTGCCGGTGTACCCGGTTCATTTCATACCCGTTTATTTCCTAAGCGCACTCTTCATATAGTTCACTCTACGAACTCGCTTCATTGGTTGTCTCAAGTACCAAAAGAAGTGACAGATATCAATTCTCCTGCTTATAATAAAGGGAGAGTCCATTACACAAATGCTAGATATGAAGTGTTTAAAGCTTATTCAGCTCAGTATGCCAAGGACATTGAAGCTTTTCTTCATGCTCGTGCCGAAGAGATCGTCAGTGGGGGCTTAATGTTGCTCACTGTTTCAGCCATCCCAGATGAGGCCCCAACTGAATTAGGCATGGGACCACTTATTGATATCTTGGGATCTTGTCTTATGGACATGGCTAATATGGTAAGAGCTTATTTTATTCTCTTGTTGTTTGTTCTCGTGAGGGAGGGGGGTCATTGGATCGAGCCCAACCACCAAAAAGGAATATTTTCCTAAATTGCTTGAATAAATATTGCAGGGAACGTTGGAAGAAGCTAAGGTAGACTCCTTCAATGTTCCGGTGTACAAGACAACACCACGAGAAATGAAGAAATTGGTAGAGAGAAATGAGTGTTTTAATATAGAAAGAATAATAGATATTCTTCCTCGAGAAAATAACTTAAAGGGGGTTTCTGCACAAACATATAGTGATCATACAAGAGCTATCATGGAAGGGGTAATAAAATTACACTTTGGGTGTAGCGATCACACTATTGATCACCTTTTCCGACATCTGTATCCTAAGAAATTGGAAGATAGTCTTGCGAATTTGCTCAAGTCTATGGGGAAATCTATTGTGTTGTTCCTTATTCTCAGACGCAAATGACAATCTATTGCGTTGTTCGTTATTCTTAGAGAATAATTCTCATTTGAGGGTTGGACTTACTTTATGAATAGTTTTTGTATTATCTGGGCGTAGAGTAAAAAAGTTACGAGGTTACTTGCCGTTTGCTATCTATTGGAATGTGTGGAATGAAAGAAATAACATGCTTGATAATAATATGCACAAGAGTTCTAAGCAATTGAATACGGAAGAAACAACTTTGTTGTTCACCTGCAATTCTTTGTAATTGGGATGTTGTCTTTGATGCGTACATAAAACTATGAAATCTAGTCTTTTTTTTTTTGTGACTGTGTTCTTCTTTTTTATAAAATTTATAATTTTCATCTAGAAAAAAAGAAAAAAGAGATGACAATCTTGATTGGTTACTTGATCACCATATAAACTGCTTTGATTCATTCGCTCTAATTGGTCCGTAACTCCAGAATCTTCACGATAATCTTTGACGTTTTTTGAACCATTGGATCAGTCCAAGATGTCCCTAAACATAAAAAATAATTAACCACTATATATTTAGCTTTTAACTATACAAAATTTATTGACCTTTTTCGATCACCCCATTAGTCATTTACCATGAAAGAGAAGAATGTCACTGGACAATTTTCTCAGATTATTTTTCGTTCATTCAATTGATTTTCAGTTACTAATCACAGGTTATTTAAACCTTCACAAACCGCCACAACTGGTTAAAGCCTTTAACGATTTCTAACGTACACTTTTACTACCACACGCTCATATGACACAAGTGCATATGTCACACAGAATACATACTACATAACTACAATGTTATTCTCTAAGTGTGGATGGAGAAGCAAAGACACTAATCTTGAGTAGAAAGAAATCTTGAAGAAGAAGATAGTTCCTTAGTAAAAATGTCTACAATCTGATCTTGAGTAGAAAGAAATCTGATTTCGAGAGGTTTGGCTGCTACTAGCTAGCTCTCTGACATAGTGAAATGCAATCTAAATATGTTTTCATTTTGTTATGAAAAATAGGATTGGCAGTAAGATATGTTGCACCCATGTTTCCACACCACAGTACTGGAGCCACAGGAGACTTAAAGTGAAGTTCAGACAGTAGAGACTGAATCCAAACGACCTCAGATGTTGCATCAGCTAAAGCACGATACTTTTTGAGTAGAAATATTCACATAAGCGGTGGTGAGATTAACCTTCGAATCTGAACAAACTCAGGTTTCTTCAGATAATAATAATTTTAATAGCTCAGGAGATGTAATGAGGTTATCATTTTTTAATTGGTGAGTTGTAATTGAAGTCTTGAGAGTGTTAAATTCAGCTGGTAACCCTTGAAGAATGTGAATTACAAGATCCTCATAAGATATATTTGGTCGATCAATTTGTGTCAATTGATGAGATATAGATCTTGGTTTGTTGAAGTACACTAACATAAAATCAAGACTCTTCTTCAAATGAACTAAATCAGTTTTTAATTGCATATGTTAGAGCATTGCTCGGTCGTACTCACAAGTGTTGTTATCTCAACTTTGTTGTCAAATTTAGTTGATCAAAACTATATCTTGATTTCTAGTCTACATTTAGCCAAGTCTCGGATATGATAGAAGTATGTAGTTGTGTACGAGACATCACTATGTTCTACCATTTGAAGGCGAAGATCAACCGAAGCTTTTGGAGAACTTAATCAAAAAGGTAAGTGAAGACTGAACCACCTATAACTTAAGTTTTCACCTTTCTATCTACGAGACTATGTAGCATGACTAAAGTGAATTTTACATTCACAACAAAAATTTCGAATCAAGTTTATCTTGTTAATCATTCTCGAAATATGTTGACTATGCTTAAACACATTTGTTCATACTTGATGAATTTGGTTAAGAACAATTTATTGTTTAAGACCTAAATTATGATTCAAGATTATCATTTGAAAATAGCCTTGAACAGTGATATGTGTCATTGTCTCATTGATGTTATTCGGGAATGTTTCAAATTGATTATTAGAGAGATATAAAACTATTGTTAATCTGGATACAGGACAGTACACGTACCATCTTACATACTAATGCAACTGTTAAAGGTCTGAAGCAGCAGTACATGTACCGACGTAGCTATAGTTCGGCAACGATTTTTTGTACACATACCGAGTATGCAAAACAAAAAATTCTGTTAACTCGTTAACTCAGGTTGGTACACATACGTAGTATGCATACCGAAAAAGTTCTGTGAACTCCTGAACTCGTTTGGTTTTAAGGGGATACGAACCTGGTCACGTACCATGAAAAAATAACTCACAAACTGGATGTAAGTACACGTACTTATCCTTCTTTATATTTTCAGATGCCTCAGAATTATTTCTATGAGATAATCGACATTTTAATAGCTCTCTAAAAAATACATCCAGACATATTTGATCACATCATAACCTATGATTTGACTCAAGATTAAAGTCTTAAAGTGTTATATGAAAGTGGTTAAGATTGTAGTTCGTCTGGATAGTTTCGGTTAACCTTTCATGAACGAGTTATTGTACACAGTTCGGTTATGGTTCATCATAACCAGAGTGTATATTTTGTTGTATAAATCTCAAATCAAAGATTCATCTAACTGTGGATATTGATTGCTTGATTCCAAAGCTACCTTAGCTTAAATCTAAAGCAACCTTTGATTTTTAAAAGTCACTTTTCTTGTGTGACCTATAGATGTAAACTAGATTCTTCCTCTCCTTTAAACCTTTCTAGGTTTAGCGAATAAAAAGACTTCACTTTGGGATTCGTGAAGCCAGGTCCGATTATCTTTATCTTGATGGTTTGTGTATCCTGATCTTGTTAATTAATGATTATTGAGTCTCACTCAGATCAGGCAAGATAGATAGTAATCAAAAAGTTTCTTCTTCTCAGACTTTGTTATCCATAAGTATATTCCTCTATAACGATTCTTTGTTAAAATCAGTGTAACTTTTACTTATGAGGTAAATAATAATCTAGGATGCTCATCGGGAGTCGTAAGTGTCGGATTTTGAGGTTTGCTAGACTTTGTCTATTGCGAACGATGTCATATCTCACCTTGATCTTTGGTTTAAAGTCTTCAATTAAGTTGAACTCGTAGGATGTAAAGGTTGTCGGCTAAGGGAATCAATTGCGCAGAGTCTTGCGAGATTTAAGAGGCGTAAGGAGCGCGACTATAACTTAATTGTTGTGACGGTAGATTCAGTCTCAACTACATTCTAATCCGAAGTTTTCATAGTAGGCTAGAGTTTGTAGCGGCTTAATACAGTTTGGTTTTCAAACCTGGATAAGGTTCCGGGTGTTTTTCTACAATTGCGGTTTCCTCGTTAACAAAATTTCTGGCGTCTGTGTTATTTCTTTTTCCATATTATATTGTGTATCTTTATAATTGAAATACCACAGGTTGTATGTAAATCAATCAAAGTAGATATGCTCATCGTAATTGTTGGATACAGTTTGATTAGTCTTGGATATTGATCTTATGAATCATCCAAGTACTCTCAAGGTATAATCAGGTTCACAGACTTGTTTCCGTTTACATACTGATTGGGAGAGAATGAGATATAAACTTCTAATATAATTCCTGATTGAGATTCATTAAGCTGTAACTCTCAAAATTGTATTTGAGTTTAGGCCATATAGGTTTCCTAAGGAAAAATTGGTGGTGTATTTTGATACCCCCGCATTTTCAGCATCAATCTGGACTTCATAGTAGCACTATAATTTTATTTCAGACGAATCCAAATTTCATGTGAAAATGTACAATCAATTATCTGAGAGTGAGTTTCTTCAGTACACGAAGAAAACAACCAAGATACAATACCTTGATCCTAGTTATTGTATACCGGGTTTGGAACAAATTTATTTATGGATCTAAACCTGCATATGATGGATCTGCGACATTTGCTTGACCAACATGTGAATATTTTCGATAAAACTTGACTGGACATTGAAACGATCCATCAACAAAATGAAAAAGGAGAGAGTAATTTGTGATTGTAAGTTTTGATATTGGTTTGAAAGTAAGAGGAATGTGTTAATTGATTTCAGCCATTGGAGAATTTAATTTGAAGATTTTAGGTATCTGATACCATGTGAAAGAGAAGAATGTTGAGGATAATTCTCTCAGAATAGTTTTCATTCATTCAATTGATTTTCAGTTGCAGATTTAGAAGTATCACATGTTATCTAAACCTTCACAGAGGGCCACAACTAGTTACAGCCTTTGCCGGTTTCAACGTACACCTTAACTACCACGTGTCAATTACCACACGCTCACACGACATAAGTGCATATGTCACACACACATACATATTACATGAGTACAATGCTATTTTCTAACATTTACAAACATGAGCAAAGCTGTTTTTTTTCTTTTTCTTTTTATAAACCCCTAATATAATCCTACTATCTCATGGGACTCCAATTACTAAGTTGGGAGCATATCATGGATAGAGTGATAGTGAACAAGCGTTCATTGATAAATAATCTCGGGGAATTCTACCGAGTAAACTGAGAATGTTATAAAGGCATTCACATGATACACATCATATAAGAGTCGTCAAGTTAGTTCACCTTGTCATGTCTTCGCCCTATCCTCCTTTTTTTTTAATATCCATTTAGCCTCTGACTTCTTCATCTCGCTCCACATTTCTACCGAACACGAGCATAATCTAAGGTATATAGCACCATAATCCACCATGTTATAAATAAATTTTAGAAAATAGACAACTGAAATTAAAATTAGCAGATGGCGAGGTTTGATTTCTCGGAATATACTAAATTTTAGTAAGAATTTAGAACGTCGTAAAGAAAATATAACTATTTTTAGTTTCGAACATATTCTTTTGGATTTTTTATATAAAAATATCGCCTAAATAGAGAAATAATGTGAAAATAGCCGTGTCAACGGATTCTATTCTCAAACTCCATCCAACCCTGTGTATATTGCTTTGGCAACTACAATATTTTCAGATATTTAGCGCCCACGTATACATAAAAGTATTTTGCGGTCATGAGATTACCTTGTTCAAAAACGGTACAAGGATATAAACTTTGTAACAAATACTGCATAAGTATCGGTCAAAATCAAATTTGGTTGATTTCCTCTTTATTCTATTTCTAGGTACCAGGACAAAGTTGGTGTGGTCCTTGGCAGGGACGTCCCCAGGATTTTCCCTTGGGTAGGGCTGGATTGTAACAGTCGATAATGCGGCCGAAGGCCGCGACAATTTTTTTTGGAATACATCACATAATTAGTGGCCAAATAGTGATCTACCCGTACAATACTAAATAGCTAGGGAACTAAAAGTTAAAACCAACACAAATAACAGAAAAACAAAGTGATTACCAAAAGAGAAGAAAGTATGAGTAGAAAGGTAGTGAATGGAAGAAGATTATTTACGTTAAACATGACTTAAATTTGATCACCTCATAGTATGGATTAAAAATCACGTACAATTAGCTAAACACTACTAATATGTGGGCTAAATATAAAATTTAACCTAAGTTTCTATACTAAATTTTTTTTTACCCAAAAATTAGGGACGAGCTATAGCCTCCTTTAGCCCCTTGCTAGGCCCGTCCCTGGTCCTTTCATGACTTATAAATATTTTAAATAAGAGTTACCTCATATTGCGTATTTGATCTTGATCAAGCACTAATCAGAGTTAGTAAAATTTGACGAAGAACCATCATTTAGGGCATACATGAAAATTTTGGGGCATATTGAATAAGACAAAAATAGGGTTGGAAATAGTGTTTCTAGGGTGCCACTTATCTAGCCATTTTTCGTAATGGCAAAAATGCCCTTATTTTTTATATTTTTTTATAATTTTTTTTTTTAAAGAAAATATTTATTTAATTTAAAAAAAATTGTTAAATTTTTTTATTTTACGAATCTAAGTTCGGCGGACAAGTGATATGCCGAACCTAAACATACGTAGATTCGACTGATAATATGTCAGCCGAACTTGTGTTTTGTGAAAACATACCTAAGTTCGGCAGATTCGATAAAAAATAGGACATCCGAATTTAATATTATTCTTCACAAAGTGAAGTTCGGCTAACATCTTCGTGTTTAATTATCAGCCGAACTGTTCATCGACACTTTCAGGATGAAAAAAAAAAAAGTTCGGCTGATAATTTTGATTTTAGTTAGCCGAACTTTACTCTGTAATTGTCGTAAAAAAAAATTCCATGCAATAAGAAAAGAAAAAAATTTAAAATTTTCAAAAAAAATAAAATAAAAAGTTATAAAAAAATAAAAAAATTTAAAAGAAATAAACCAGAAAAGTTAATATTAAAAATTAATTAATTAATCAAAGGTATTTAAGTAACTTAACCACTCATTAGACACCCCTTATCATCCCACACTAGTTAGGATCATCCATATCTATGTTGCACGGACACGGATATGGGACACGGTTACGGGGACACGACAAATCTCAGAAAAATTGGTTACGGGGACACGTTATATATAGTATTATTCACATCATTAAAATAAAATATTACTACAATCTACACAACAAAATAATTATACTTATTTTTAAAATATTTGATTACTAATTATATAAAATTAATAATAATATAATAATGGTAAAAATTTTCATGAATAATGCTTGGATTTGACTAAAACAAGAATAAATTAGCGTCTCATTTAGTTTATTTTGATTTTCCAAACCAAAATAAATCATTTATGGCGTGTCCGAAAGTGTCCAATAACAATTTTTACGCGACACATGATGTGGCGTGTCCATCGAGTGTCGAGAAGTACACGGTGTCCTGATACATGATCTTTCTTGGAGTGTCCGTGCAACATAGATCCATATGTATGCCCCAAAATTTCTATGTATGCCCCAAATGATGGTTGTTGACTAAAGCTGGATATATATTTTTTTTTTTTATCGGTCCTCAACCTAAAAGATAGGCTAAAGGTCTGCCTCAACAGAGTGAGCTACATTGCTGCAAGTTCCAGGCTACGAGATAAAGATGAACTCTGAAGACTAGAACTCTGAACAAGTTTATGAAATTATAATTAGACGTGTTCCTGGCTTGTCCTTAGAGCCCATAGTTGATTTCCACGCAACATATAATTTTTATTTATCCTTCTTTTTTCTTTGTACTGATCTGAAAAGTGATGTGAAATTGTCCAATATGATTATAAAATATATACTAGGCAGGCTGGCCATAGTAATCAATATGTAGACAATAAAAACTTAAAGAAGAATTTTTCTTGTATCAATTAGACATTTAGTTTCCTTTCAATTTATATTTTCATGTTCTTGTATACCCACACACTTATACAGACCTTTGCAAATAACAGAGAAAAGATGGAAGCATATCCAATGAATGGTGGAAATGGTCCTAATAGCTATGCCAGTAACTCATTTCTTCAGGTAATGGTTATAAGAGATGTGTATTCTAATTAATCTTGCTAAACCAATTTTGGTCAATTTGATTTCTTTTTTTCTGTTTTGTTTTTTGGCAGAAATTTTTTGTCGATAGGTCTAAGTCAATGATCGATGAGGCAATTGCAGATTATCTTGACATCCAAATTTGTCCATCATCAAGCACTTTCAGGATAGCAGATTTGGGTTGCTCTGCGGGACCAAATACGTTCATTGCTATGCAAAACATAATAGAAGCTGTTGATCATAAATACCGCGAATCCCAAGGACTAAGTAGTTTAACACCTGAATTTCATGTCTATTTTAATGACCATACATCAAATGATTTCAACACCCTTTTTGTAACTCTTCCACCGGAAAAGTCATACTTCGCCGCCGGTGTACCCGGTTCTTTTCACACCCGTTTATTTCCTAAGGGCACTCTTCATGTAGTTCATTCTTCACTCTCAATCCAATGGTTATCTCAAGTGCCAAAAGAAGTGTTAGATATTAGTTCCCCTGCTTATAACAGAGGGAGAATCCATTACACAAATGCTAGACAGGAGGTGTTTGAAGCTTATTCAGCTCAATATGCTAAGGACATTGAAGCTTTTCTTCATGCTCGTGCTGAAGAGGTCGTCTGTGGGGGCTTAGTGGTTCTCATTGTTCCGGCTGTCCCAGACGAGAGTCCACCTTCTCAATTACCCACGCAGTCTATGTTTGATATTTTGGGATCTTGTCTCATGGACATGGCTAAGACGGTAAGAGCTTAATTTACTCTTTTCTTTCTTATTTTGTTTTGGTTTGTTCTCGTTCGGGAGAGAGTTAGGAAATAAATCGCCAAGGTTTTAACACCCGCTCCGTGCATGTTTGGCATCATTTTTGTGTGTTTTAATGGCTGTTGTTAGGAGGCATCTGACTGTGAATGCTAACACATTTATACTACCGAGAACGAGTTTGAAAGGTTATCGGCAGAGACAAGAACAGATTTTACACACTATCAAATTATTATTACTTCTAATAAACGGGATGAACAAAATTTTGCAGGGAATAATGGAAGAAGCAGAAGTGGACTCTTTTAATTTGCCAGCATACTCAACAACACCATGCGAATTCAAGAAACTGGTAGAGAGAAATGGGTGTTTTAATATAGAGAGGATAGTGGATATTCTTCCTCAACAACTTCCTCAAGAAAATAAAATGAAACCTCCTGTACAAATATTAAGTGACCATTTCAGAGCTGCCCTCGAAGGGGTTATAAAATCACACTTTCGATTCGACGAGCATGTTCTTGATCACCTTTTCCAACATTTATATCCCCAAAAAATTGAAGATACTTTTGCAAGTTTGACTACGCATACGGAGAAAACTACTACATTGTTCGTTATTCTCAGACGCATATAATAATCTATTTGTTTATCGGCGTGATGACCAACTGTTTGAAGTTTTTGAGGAGGGTGCAAGATTTTATAGTTTGTTGTGGTTTTCTGGTTGGTTGTGTGTTTGTTTGCAGGGCTTCCTGGAGCTTCCCTTTCCGGTCGGGTGTTTGTGTATGTACTAGTCAGGTGTCTTGTTTAAAGCACTCGAAACAAAGTTTTATAGTGCATCTGGATACAAAATAAATTTGCTTTTGACTTCCGTATCTCCAGAAGTCCAAGTCAGAAGCAGAAAGTTAACTTTTCGATTATAGAAAGTTAACTTTTTCTCCAGAAGTCGAAAAGATATTTCCGAGGTGCTATCCAAACGGGCTATTAATAATTTGATTTTTATTTTTGTACTTCTTTTTAACCTGACTCTCCAAAATTTCTATGTAAACCGTTAGTTAATTGTGCAGTACAGAATGAGAGAAAAAAAAGCGTTGAACTAAAATCTAGTCCATGCCCTAAATTCTGCTTCACGAAAAATCAATCATTGTGATACCCAAAATTTCCTAGTCACCGTGAACAAAAACAAAATATGCAAGCTCAAAAATGTTATGAATACAACAAACCGAGTTGATCAGGTGGAAATAGATGAATTTAGGATCCTGTTCATTTTAAGCCAGAACACCAAGAGTTGGCCGGTTTCTTTAACATGCTTGGTATAGGGGCTGCACAAGAAATGGTAGAGGGGCGACAACCTAATAAGACAAAAAAGGTCATTACAAGGAAATTCAAGTGCCCCTTATCAATGAAAAATCTGGAAATGACTAATTAGCCCTTATTGTTAATAATCAAGTTTAGTAATGATAATCAAGATTAGTGTTGATAATTAATTTTCACCTATTATAACTCTAAAATCAGATTTTTAGAGTTATAAAAAAAAAAAAAAATTGACGAGAAGAAAAAGAAAACTTATGTGATATTTGTGAAACCCTAGATTTTGATTATTCACTCCACCAAAATGAGTGATTCCAGTGGCAAATTTGAGGTGGGTGAATTTCTATATGATAGAGAAAACAAGTACTACATACCTCTTGATGGAGATCCCGATATGGAGTATTTTTTAGATGGTAGAGATGTTTTAGACCAAAGTGAAGGTCAATCTCAACCAATTGAAGAAATTAGCCAACAAAGTGAAGAACCAAGCACCGAAAATGACTCAGTATACTTCTAAACTAGTTCTCATTAGCTTTTTGTTACTCAAAATTCTCAAAATTACGTAAAAAGATCAAATTTTTAAAACTTTCAGATGAACATACGGTTGGAATTTAGCATAATACCAACCGTAACTACATGGAATTTAGCATAATACCAACCGTAACTACATATTTAGCATAAATATGTAGTTACCAACCGTAACTGGTTGAATTTTGGGGAAAACCCAGAAATTATACCAGTTACGGTTGGTAAAATTTGTTGGATTACAAACCTTACCATAATTACGGTTGCTAAGTACGTGCAGTAGTTACCAACCGTAAGTTATCTCGTGCATGTGAGTATTTACTGCACAAGTTACGGTTACTAATTATAAATCGAGACCAACCTCCACCGTATTACGGTGTATTGGTGACTTTTAGTTACCAACCGTATATTTAACTGTGTGTTTTACTATTCTTTTTGATGTATTTACGGTATGTTGGAGGATGACAGTTACCAATCGTAACTGTTTTACGGTTTGTTTATTCTTTTTCGTTACCAACCGTATATTAATATATGTTTTCGTTTTATTGCCTCGTTTAGACTAATATTGGTACATTTTTGTCCCGGTCGTTGATGTACCTCCTATAATGGATGACCAACCTTTAGCAAATGAACTTCTCACCAAAGATTCTAGCTCTCACTATTTAACCGTGGAGACATGGAAGGAGAAAGAAGATGCAAAGAAGTGGGCTAGAGAACGAGGAAAGTTGATTATGTGTATCATAGTTTGTAATGGTACCACTAGTGATCGTTCCTTTCAAATGGTTTGCGAGTGTAGTGGTCAACATAGAAGTCACGCAAAAAAGGATACCTTGAAAGTAACAAAGATAAAGAGGAAGAATACTACTTTCAGTAAAAAGACCCGATGCCCCTTCAAGCTTCAGTTTAAAAAGAACGCGGCAAAAAGGTGGTTTTTGGAGAAAGTTGTATGTGGTAGTCATAACCACCCTATACCGAGAGTTTGCTATCGCACGCTTATGTTGGACGCCCATCAAAGAAGAAGAGAAGATCGTAGAATCACTGACACAAATTAGTATGAAGCCTCGTTGATATCCTCGCTCACTTAAAGGAAAGAAACCCACAAAATGCTTCTACTTTGATAACATCTACAATGCAAGAAAAAAATTGAAGGCTAAGAAATGGGAACAAAGGAACGAAATGCAACAATTAAGGAATTTGGGGAGTTGCATAATTACTCGGTTTCACGATGATGATGAGAAAGGACGAATAAGACATCTTTATTGATAATCCCGAGTTTGTGAAGTTGGCACGGTGCTCTCATCAAGTGCTTCTAATGGATCGCAGAGCATACAAAACCAACAAGTTTGAGATGCCGTTGTTGAACGTTGTCGGGCAAACTTCACCAAGGCTCCTTTTTAGTGTTGGTTTTTGCTTCTTGAAAGATGAGCTCGAAGAGAGCTATGTGTGCTCACTAGAACAAGTGAAGTTATTCTACGTAGAGGGATATACTCCAAAGGTGATTATTACCGACAAGGAGCAAGCTTTGTTGAATGTAATAAGGAGGGTTTTCCCGGAAGCTCATAACCTTCTTTGCACGTTCCACTTGTGGAAAAGTATTGAAACTAAGTGCATGTGCCTTGTCCGTCCAACCCGAAAAAAGCGAAATTGATAGAATAAAGAAACTACCGTTACATAAACAAGATGAGGCCAAAGAGAAATTTAAGAAGGATGACAATTTGGCTAACTAAAATGGGAAAGTTTCAAAACTGAAGTGGAGAGCCTGACCTATTCTATCACCGTGGATGAATATGAGAATAGAGCTCGTATGTTAGTGGCTCATTGGAAAAGAGGTTATCCAAGTGTTGTGAAGTATTTGTTTGATAATTGGTTGGATCCCTACAAAGAGAAGTTCGACTTATGTTCACTAACCAATATAGGCACTATACAACCAATCTACAAGTACGGTGGAGTCATCTCACAACCGGTTGAAGAAGAAACTTCATAGTTGTAATGGTGGGTTAGTTATGTTATTTGAAGCCATGCATTCGTATTTCCTCCGTGATCACGATAGAGAGTTACGAGTCTTTTGAAAAAAAGCCAAGTAAACAACACACTAGATGGATAGACAATGAGTGGCTAAGGGAATTACACATCAAGTTTCTGCACAAAGCACTGAGAAGATAATGTATGAAGTACAACATTATGAATTGGGGGATTATGGAAGAAGAGTGTGTTTGTCCAAACATGACAAGTTTGGGACTCCCATGTGTCGGCATGTTATAGCAGCATATCAAGACAAAGTGATCCCGATTCAAGATGTTGATCCCTTTGGCAACAATTAACATTCCATGAAATAATTTTTGATCCACACTTTGAGGAACGTTTGTCAGAAATTGAGGTTGGAAAAGCTCTAGCCGAGAAATATGATACACTAAGCCAAGGCCAAAGGAAAATATGGTTGAGTAACTTGAGAGATTTCGTATATCCACAACTTAGGTATGATATCAAGGAACCACCAAAGGGGAAGGGTAAGGGGAGGCCTCCTACCAAAAAAAAGAGGTACGTAGGAAATAAAAAAGAAATAAAATTGGCGGAAGAATCAAAGAAAAGAGATCCTTGTGGTTATGAATGGTTGAGAAAGGAATATGAACGGAGGATGAGATGGAAGAGGATGATGTTCAAGGTAAAAACAAACAAAAAAGGTCAAGCTGGATAAAGGAGAACCAAGCAGCTTGAAATGTACAACAAAAATGTATTGAGCTTTCTACTCAAGAAAGTGCAACAAGCAAAATTGATGTTAAAGGAAAAGGTCCCAGATTTCGCTATAAACAACAAGAAAGAAGCAAAGTTGTTGTTCAAGGAAATGGTCGTAAAGATCAAGGTTCCTATGTCGGACTCGAGGTTTCCTCCCAAGATAGTTCAATAAAAAGACTTATTGGTAAAGTTGGTGTTAAACAATTAGCAAGGAACAATGGAAAGAGTCATGGTTGAAAAGGAGAAGGAGAAGGAGACGATTCATCTAAAAGGAGTGCCTAAACCACCACCTAGAGACAAGAATGGTCGATATAGCCGAACCATTACATTCTCTATGAATATTACCTTGCTTTTCCCCCCGACTATATTCGTGGTTATATCAAGAAAATACGGAGGATGTTCATGGTGATGGGAATTGTGGTTACCACGTCTTCGTGGATCAACTTGGTCCCTTTGAAGACGCGATAGGGTAGGATTGTGACCAAGTTACTTACGAAGGGCAAAAATGATTAATGGAACTACGTGGTTACCGCGACTTCTATAAGCCAATGATGAGAGTTGGAAAGAAACGAACCGATGAGGTGTTAAATGAGAGCTTCAAAGGAAATGGAAAGGCGGTTAACCGGAAATATATGTTTGACAAGCCAATATTGGATGCGCATGCCTATATGTGTCCAACTACTCGCTAATGCATTCAATTGCGTCATTCATTTAATCTCCAGAGACATGAGCACTACATTTGCACCAACAAGAATACCGTTTGACGAAGACTTGTCAATAAAAAAAACTGTTGTCCTGGGGCACGTGGAAGGAAATCATTACATTGGCCTCCGATTGCATGAAGGAAGTCCATTACCTCCATGGTGGAGGGAATTTGGTTGTGACGATGGAACTACCCAAGACTTGGTGCAATCGATTTGAGAAAAGGATTGAATTATGGAAGGCCATAATGTTGTCTATGCCAAGTAATTCGTAGTTATGACCGATGATGAAGAGGATGCTTAAATGTTTTCAAGTCTTGGTGAAGCCCATTTTATAATTTATATTTTGGTATTTTGACTAAATGTGATATGATTAAAAGTGACAATATCATGTCTATTTGATTAGATAATATATGAAGTATTTTGTTCACAAACATATCTATTTGATTGGCTAATTTGAGTGGAAATCAAGGTATCAGTGTATATTACGGTTGGTAACAATAACATACTTACGAACCGTAAGTATGCTTAGAACCACATTGTACCATCCATTAGTTCCGGTTGTTAATGATAATATAGTTACAAACCGTAACTAACACTGAAACACAAGCCAAACAAATATAAGTCAATTAAAACCATTGAACCATCTTCATTACTAAACCAACATTACAACCATTAAACCATTAGTAATATCCAGGCCTACAAGTGCGATAGAAGTCTTTAAGGATGTTGAAATGAGGTAAGTATTGAAAACTCGACCTTTTCCATCGTCTCCATTATTGAATAGAGCTCTCTAAAACTTCAGCGTCAGTTTCACCCCCTTAATCGTATTTCACCCATAATACGAACTAATGCCATAAATTCTTGAACGTTATCCCGAATAGTTCCATATCGAACATACAACATTATTCCATCGCGGTTATTAGCGTTACCTGTTTCGGAGCAAAAGTTTTGAAAAATAGTTCTCAAATAACTTGTACTCACAAAACCACATCGGCATTGTTCTTCTCTTTCTTTTTGGATAGCACAAAACAAAGTTGTGCAAATACATAAATCTTCTTCCAATGTAAATTCATGGTTCGGAGCCATAATCTAGTTTAAGGTAAGAGCTGACTCATGTGGAGGTGTAACTTCTATTGAGGAGGATAATCATATATATATTACAATTTTTTTTTTTTATTATGTAACGGATCTATTTTGTGACAGATCGGAAAATTACTCCTTTGGCGCCTTGCCCCGCAGGCCGTAACTCCCCCGATGCGCCATGATGAAGCTACGATACGGGCCTTAGGGATAGGCAAATGCACGTCCATTTTCCCTTGCAAGCATGCTCGTGGAGCATGACGCAGCTAACTTATCCTCCACACCGTTCCAACTTACCCTTGTCCCGCAAAAGGGTTTAAGGCCATAAGGCCAATGCCAATGCATTTTTCATGCATCTCCGGCTTTGACTTTACGTATGGAATTCATCATGAATTTCCTAGCTAGATGAGCAATAGTCATTGTCCGGGCATAAGCCTTGGACTTTGGCGTAGGCCGCACCAAGCCCTTGCCATTTCCTACGTTACCTCGCTTTACCAACTCTTTATAACTTGATAGGAAATATGAGCATCCACTTACTTGCATGCAACTAAGCCTCATCAATTCTGGACACAATCATCTCTTGCGTCGAGCTACCGAGCTTAGATGATATGAGAGGCCAACGTGCTGGACCGGCAATGCTGCAAACATTGTGGCTGCCTACGACTAGATCCCTACTCTAAAGGGATCTGCACAGATCGTAGTTCATCCACGAAGGGACAAGCAACTTATTCCAATTCGTTTGCTAGGTCGTGGCAAGCAATAGTGGTAATGCCCTAGTCCGTATAGGTCGTTCCGTCAAATACATCCAAGTGATGCATCATCGAGTCCGTGGAATGGCATAGTGATGCCTCAACATCATATGCTCCATTCGTAAGGCTGCGCGACTAAGAATGAGGCATGAGCATCATTCATATCGTTCCGGCCAAGCCATGAAGCTTACTTGGTACATAGTCCTCATATGCACCTTCAACCAACTACCCTCCCTATATATGTCTTAATGGAATTTCTACAAGTATGGAAAGGGGACCAAAAATATTTCATCAACTCCCCGTTTAATATTCATGGTCGTTGCCATGTATTTTTCCTGAATAACCGGCCAAGATGGTTGTACATTCAGTCCTGGCTCACATGCCAGTTCCACTGTCCAGCCATGTGGGCCGTCCACTGCTAACTCGATGTCTGGCCATGTTGGTCATCCACTGCCAACCCGATGTCCGGCCATGTTGGTTGTCCACTGCAACCCTGATTCGGCCATGTTGGATGTCCATCACAACCCGATGTCCGCCATGTTCGTCGTCCACCGCTAACCCGATGTCCGCCCATGGGCCGGTCCATCGCCAACCTGATGTCCGGCCATGTTGGTCGTCCACTGCCAACCCGATGTCCAGCCATGTTGGTCGTACATTTTCAAGGTCATCTACCCAACTGACCTAATGCATCATTTGATGCCGATTCGCTTCTGGCCAATATAGCTTCCAACCAATGCCATATTGGCCTTAGCCAATATGCATATGCGATGTGCCTACTTGGCAAAGATATGGCCTAGGACCAAATGCATCTCACCACGCAAATGAAGCTTTGGATGAAGCTTCATCACAAGTAAAATGGCGCATCTTTTAGCATGCGCCATGCTAAAAACACGGGGTGTTACATTATCACACCTTTCAAAGAATTTCGTCCCCGAAATTCAAAACCAAAACTATTGTGGACAATCTCTTCGAGTTGGATTTCCTGAGAAAAAGTCTCATACCAAATGCTCATAAATCACGGGTTTCTTCAAGTTGTCATGAACAATAATTTATACCTTCTGAGCACATGTCCCATACCACCTACCCAGGAATCCAAAAAGTGTCCACAACAAAACCAAGAATCGCAATTGGCCAGTGCCAAGAGGATATCTCGACAAGGTATCCTAGATAGTATCCCACACTACCACCCAGGAATCCCTAAGGTTCACAAGTTGAAAGATTTCATCGAAATGACAAAGCAAAACTCAACGCAACACTGTGAGGACCAATCTCTAATGCCAGTGAAGTTGGATGCAAGCCACCGTCCTCGACGGATTTACTTAGGGTTGCCACTTGTAAGTGGGATGCTATCCGCCTCGACAACGCAACCCTTGGCCGGTGCCAACGTGTTGGGATGATCAGTCTCATTGATACCCACCGGCCCCAGGCCGGTCTTCCTGATGCCTCGTAAGGTGGTGCTACGAGGCCGGCAAACTCACAGATTTATACAAGCTCAACTCGATTTGCAAAGTAACTGGCCCAAAGGGCTTACAAACTCTTTCCCGCCAAGAAGTTGGCCTACTCCCCAACTTTAAGTTTTCCATTAAGGAAAATACTTGTGGACAAGTCCACTCCCGCACAAAATCCAAGAGTTATCTCGGAACTTGCTCTGATACCAACTGTGACGGACCGGAAAATTACGCCTTTGGCGCGTTGCCCCGTAGGACGTAACTCCCCCGATGCGCCATGATGAAGCTACGATCCGGGCCTTAGGGATAGGCAAATGCACGTCCATTTGCCCTTGCAAGCATGCTCGTGGAGCATGAGGCAGCTAACTTAGCCTCCACACCGTTCCAACTTACCCTTGTCCCGCAAAAGGGTTTAAGGCCATAAGGCCAATGCCAATGCATTTTTCATGCATCTCTTGCTTTGCCTTTACGTAGGGAATTCATCTTTGAATTTCCTAGCTAGATGAGCAATCGTAATTGTCCGGGCATAATCCTTGGACTTTGGCGTAGGCCGCACCAAAACCTTGCCATTTCCTACGTTACCTCGCTTACCAACTCTTTATAACTTGATAGGAAGTATGAGCATCCACTTACTGGCATGCAACTAAGCCTCATCAAGTCTGGCCACATCATCTCTTGATTCGAGCTACCGAGCTTAGATGATATGAGGGGACAACGTGCTGGACCGGCAATGCTGCAACTCATTGCGGCTGCCTACATACCCTTTCCTACTCTAAAGGGATACCCTTTCCTAGTTCATCCACTAAAGGGACAAGCAACTTATTCCAGTTCGTCCACGAAGTGGACAAGCAATAGTGGTAATGCCCTAGTCCGTATATGCTAGTTAGTCAAATACATCCAAGTGATGCATCATCGAGTCCGTGGAATGGCATAGTGATGCCTCAACATCATATGCTCCATTCGTAAGGTTTGCGCGACTAAGAATGAGGCCTCGAGCATCATTCATATCGTTCCGGCCAAGCTATGAAGCTTACTTGGTACATAGTCCTCATATGCACCTTCAACCAACTACCCCTCCCTATATATGTCTTAATGGAATTTCTACAAGTATGGAAAGGGGACCAAAAATATTTCATCAACTCCCCGTTTAATATTCATGGTCGTTGCCATGTATTTTTCCTGAATAACCGGCCAAGATGGTTGTACATTCAGTCCTGGCTCACATGCCAGTTCCACTGTCCAGCCATGTGGGCCGTCCACTGCTAACCCGATGTCTGGCCATGTTGGCCGTCCACTGCCAACCCGATGTCCGGCCATGTTGTCCGTCCACTGGCAACCCGGTATCCGACCATGTTGGATGTCCACTGCCAACCCGATGTCCGACCATGTTCGCCGTTCCACTACCAACTCCGATGTCCGCCATGTTGGACGCCCACCGCTAACCCGATGTCCAGCCATGTTGGCCGTACATTTTCAAGGTCATCTACCCAACTGACCTAATGCATCATTTGATGCCAGATTGGCTCTTGGCCAATATAGCTTCCAACCAATGCCATATTGGCCTTAGCCAATATGCATATGCGATGTGCCTTACTTGGCACCAGATATGGCCTAGGACCAAATGCATCTCACCACGCAAATGAAGCTTTGGATGAAGCTTCATCACAAGTAAATGGCGCATCTTTTAGCATGCGCCATGCTAAAAACACGGGGTGTTACATTATCACACCCTTCAAAGAATTTCGTCCCCGAAATTCAAAACCAAAACTATTGTGGACAATCTCTTCGAGTTGGATTTCCTGAGAAAAAGTCTCATACCAAATGCTCAGAAATCACGGGTTTCTTCAAGTTGTCATGAACAATAATTTAGACCTTCTGAGCACATGTCCCATACCACCTACCCAGAATCCAAAAGTGTCCACAACAAAACCAAGAATCGCAATTGGCCGGTGCCAAGAGGATATCTCGACAAGGTATCCTAGATAGCATCCCATACTACCACCCAGAATCCCTAACGTTCACAAGTTGAAAGATTTCATTGAAATGACAAAGCAAAACTCAACGCAACACTGTGAGGACCAATCTCTAATGCCAGTGAAGTTGGATGCAAGCCACCGTCCCTGACGGATTTACCGGGTTGCCACTTGTAAGTGGGATGCTAGCCGGGCTTGACAACGCATACCCTTGGCCAATGCCAACGTGTTGGGATGATCAGTCCCATTGTCTACCCACCGTCCTTGATGGTCTTTCGGATGCTCGTAAGCGGGGTGCCAAAGAGGCCTCGGCAAACTCACGGCATTTATACAAGCTCAACTCGATTTTCAAAGTAACTGACCCAGCAGTTACAAACTCTTTCCCACGAAGAAGTTGGCCCACTCCCAACTTTAAGTTTTCCGTTAAGGAAAATACTTGTGGACAAGTCCACTCCGCACTGACCCAAGAGTTATCTGGAACTTGCTCGATACCAACCGTGACGGACCGGAAAATTACGCCTTTGGCGCGTTGCCCCCAGCAGCCGTAACTCCCCGATGCGCCATGATGAAGCTACGATCCGGGCCTTAGGGATAGGCAAATGCACTTCCATTTGCCCTTGCAAGCATGCTCGTGGAGCATGACGCATCTAACTTAGCCTCCACACCGTTCCAACTTACCCTTGTCCCGCAAAAGGGTTTAAGGCCATAAGGCCAATGCCAATGCATTTTTCATGCATCTCTGGCTTTGCCTTTACGTAGGGAATTCATCACTGAATTTCCTAGCTATCTGAGAAATCGTCATTGTCCAGGCATAATCCTTGGACTTTGGCGTAGGCCGCACCAAGCCCTTGCCATTTTCTACGTTACCTCGCTTACCAACTCTTTATAACTTGATAGGAAGTATGAGCATCCACTTACTGGCATGCAACTAAGCCTCATCAAGTCTGGCCACATCATCTCTTGATTCGAGCTACCGAGCATAGATGATATGAGGGGCCAACGTGCTGGACCGGCAATGTTGCAACTCATTTCGGCTGCCTACGTACCCTTTCCTACTCTAAAGGGATCAAGCACAGACCGTAGTTCATACACGAAGGGACAAGCAACTTATTCCAATTAGTTTGCTAGGCCGTACAAGCAATAAAGTGGTAATGCCCTAGTCCGTATAGGCCGCTCCCGTCAAATACATCAAAGTGATGCATCATCGAGTCCGTGGAATGGCATAGTGATGCCTCAACATCATATGCTCCATTCGTAAGGCTGAGCGACTAAGAATGAGTCCTGAGCATCATTCATACCGTTCCGGCCAAGCTATGAAGCTTACTTGGTACATAGTCCTCATATGCACCTTCAACCAACTACCCCTCCCTATATATGTCTTAATGGAATTTCTACGAGTATGGAAAGGAGACCAAAAATATTTCATCAACTCCACATTTACTATTCATGGCCGTTGCCATGTATTTTTCCTGAATAACCGGCCAAGATGGCTGTACATTCAGTCCTGGCTCACATGCCAGTTCCATTGTCCGGCCATGTTGGCCGTCCACTGCCAACCCGGTATCCGGCCATGTTGGCCGTCCACTGCCAACCCGATGTCCGACCATGTTCGTCGTCCACTGCCAACCCGATGTCCGTCCACTGCCAACCCAATGTCCGTCCACTGCCAACCCGATGTCCATCCATGTTGGCCGTACATTTTCAAGGTCATCTACCCAACTGACCTAATGCATCATTTGATGCCAGATTGGCTGTTGGCCAATATAGCTTCCAACCAATGCCATATTGGCCTTAGCCAATATGCATATGCGATGTGCCTTACTTGGCACCAGATATGGCCTAGGGCCAAATGCATCTCACCACGCAAATGAAGCTTTGGATGAAGCTTCATCACAAGTAAATGGCGCATCTTTTAGCATGCGCCATGCTAAAAACACGGGGTGTTACATATTTTTTGAAAATAAAGTCGTTGAAGGTTTCAACAACTATATTTTCAAATCAACTAATGACAAATCAGTGGATAAGCTCATGAATACCCAAGAAATAAATAAGTTACGGTTGGTAATTAAAATATAGTTTCAAACCGTAGACCAGATAATTTATTTTGCATCAGAGTTACGGTTTGTAATGATTGTAAAATTACCAACCGTAACTCTGCAGAAATTGCATATCTCGAGTTACGGTTCCTTCATCAACACATTACGACCGTAACTCGCAAAATTTATTTATACAAGAGTTACGGTTCGTTAGAGTTATATTTACCAACCGTAAGTATGAGCTCTCTAACTCGGGAAGTTACAGAGTAATGTACGGTTTATAACTTTGCTTCATTACAAACCGTAACTAGCATACGGTTTCTTAAGGATTTGTCGTTATCATTCGTAACTAGCGTACGGTTTCTAATTTTCCTTTTGTTACCAACCGTAACACATAGAATAACTTCAAAAAATCTCAATTTTAATTCATTCCTAGTAACTAACCACACAGTTGATAACATGTTAATTCATTCCAAGTAATTCATAAGCTAAAATCCATAACCACACAATTCATAACATGTTCGTGATAATATCCATAAGCTAAAAACTAACCACACAACCATTAGTTCTTGATAATATCCATAAACTAAAAACAACCACACAAAGCTAAGAAATAAGAAGTTGTCCTGCTATCAAATGTCACATAACCATAATTAACCACGAGGACCATGACCTCTTTTGTTGGTGGTACCACCACCACACTCGAAGACCATCACGGAGACCACCGCGACCACGACCACCTCTTTGGCTAGTACCCACACCATGCACATCCTCTTCCAAAGGCGTCTCTTCGCTGCTAGATGACGGCTGACTATGGCTAGTACTCGCACCTCCAATGGACTTTCTTCCCCTCTTTAAGCCTCTTTCTTCCGTGACCAACCCCTCATACAATTCTTTCCTGGTTGGATCATGCATGTTCCTTATTTGCTCTTATAAGGTCCTTTGTTGAGGAGCGTTAATCACACCATTAGCACGGATGCATGAAGTCATACTATTTTCCAACTGTTGTCCTCGCTCTTTCTATTAACACATTAAAAAGAGTCTTAAGAGATTATTCCATAACCCAAGAAATATAAATTAGATTTAAATTCCAAGTCATGAGGATAACAAAGTTACGTACCGTCATGAAATATAGTTTCCTCCAAGTCATACCAAATAGTCCCTTTGTCTCTTTGCTCTCCTCGGCAACCTTTTTTTTCTATTGCCTTTTGAATAAGTGGCTGGGCCTCCGGATCATTATTAATCACATGTGGATGACCAAAATGATAATACCAATCTATGTAATCATCAACAACTTCTTTCGTGTTGTTACAAGTCGTTGCCTCTCCCGCTTGGAGTTGGTATTCTTGTTGATGGCGGTTGTTCCAAACATCAATCGTCGGAGTTGGGCGGTAGTTGAGTACAATGGTGGGGCCTCTTGTCTCGGATCCATCCTTGGATAATTTGAATTTTTCCTTAACAACCTTTTCTTGAATATGAGCAATTTGGCGTAGAGTTCGACGAGGATTGGTCATAACATAACCTGTGGCATGATACAATGGTCCGTTGTAGCCTGAGATATGTGTGAACTGACGAACATCAAATCCATTTTGAATCCTCAAATAAGGGTCAAAGATAACATCTTCAACAGTGAAAGCATCTATTTCCTGCCTCACTTGAATGAGCCTCTTTTCTTTGTTCCTTTTTTGTCTACCAGTGAATATAAACTTCTTTCCTGTAGGTCTATCATCATCTTCTTCCCGTTCAGTAGGAGGTCTCAAGCTCGGAAAGTGGTCATACACCCATGCCTAGAAAAATATAAAACAATTTAAGCAACTGGGACATGAATACAAAAGATAAATATAACAAACAATCATAAAATAAAAAAATGATAAAATGTAACCAAACTTACCATTAGAAGCGCAACATTCCCAGCAATTTCAGTAGCTCCAGCCCTCGAGGTCTTTCTTAGACTTTCAAGTAGATATGCAAGCGTGGCGGTGCCCCATGAATACTCTCTGGTCTTCTTCAAATCCTTCAATAAAAATAGGTAATGGACATTCACCATATTTCCCGAGTTATCGGGCATGAATACGGTCCAATAGAATACAACAAATATGATGTGGTTGTACGCCTAGCCCTTGTGTCATCTATCACCTCACCTGCCAATTGCTTTTTGAGGATGTCTCCAAACTTCGTCCTCAAATTTTTCAACAACAGCTTCTTTACCTTGTTAATCTTATTTGGTTCCGAAGGGTCATAACCACCAGCCAACATAAACTCCATCTCGGTCTCGTATTTACCCCACCCAAGTGTTTCTTCAACAAGGATGTAAAGATCAGTCCAAGACATGTTGTTATCAAAACCTTCATACACACATTTTCCTTCAACTTCCATGTCAAGAATTTGCTTCACATCGTCCGGTATTATTGTCATCTCTCCAAATGGGAGATGAAACGTATCGTTTTCTGGCTAATATCGTTCCCTGAAGGCAGATACCATTATACTATCATACTCCGATTGGGTATTCAGAACTCAAGGCCCTAATCCTGAACTTGACACTAGAGTACGAACATCACCACATTCTTCACCTAATGTCCAATGACTAGCTCTTTGATGCTTGACCAATTTGATCGCCCTTGCATGATCCTTAAAAACAATACAAACATATTTTGTTAAACTGAGATTAATGAAATATACATAAATACAAAAAAAAAAAAAAAAAAAAAAAAAAAAAAAAAAAAAAAATAACTTAAAACAAAACAATGTGTTAAGAGAAACATACCCTAGTCTCTGAGACTTTTGCGGCCCAGGAATTGGTATAACAAAATAAGATTGAGAACTTATCTGGTGCCTCTCCCCAAGGTCTTTTATTCTTCTTCCTTGGCAACAACATGTCTTTTCCTTTAGGAATATGCAACCCTTTTGGTGTGGGTTCCTTTCTCGGCTTCTTTTCTTTCCTTGGTTTAGCTGGAGCTGGAGTTGTAGCTACAACAATTTTTTTCCCCTTGTTTTGTACTCCTTCTTCATCATTTGCTTCCTCTTCCTCATCTTCATCATTTTCTTCCACATCTTCACCATTTCCTTCTTCATCCTCCTCTTCTTAGCCATTTCCTTCTTCATCCTCCTCTTCTTCGCCATTGGATTCATCGGGATTTTCTTCCTCTTCATTATCATCAGCTTCTTCAAGGTTCTTTTCAACTCCTACCTCTTCAATTTCTTGTTCATTAGGTTCAGCTTCTTCAAGGTTCTTTTTAACTCCTACGTCTTCAATTTCTTGATCATTAGGTTCAGCTCCTTCTAATTCAAGCCCCAGAGTTACCTACAGATGGTTCTCTAAGCCTAATCTCAAATTGATTCTTCTTCTTCTTCGCATTCTTGGGGACACCTCTATAATCTACCCCTAAATGCTTGTCACCGCGAGGGGTGGGTGTATGATCAATCGGAGTTAAGTTATTCCCTCTCTTTTTCTTCACTCTATCAGGATTCCTACACAAGTAATAATTTGAATGAATTCCTAAGGGTTGAACAAACAAAATGTAACAAACAAACCAAAAAATGTGACCAAAATAATATACGGTTTCTAACTTTACTTTGTGTCAAACCGTATCTTGATACGGCCAGAATCGAATAATTAAACAACCCGTATATCAAATCGGTTGGTAACTTTCTTATCGTTATCAACCGAAACAATACTTGACACAAGGTTTTCAAACACAGGATAATATACGGTTACAAATGTACACAATTATTAACAGTACCTAATACACGGTTGGTAACTAACATACAAATAGGCACCGTAAGCAAATAATTTAACATGCGAGAGAGAGAAAACGGTTCGTAATTCCGTGGAAATTAGCAACCAGAATCGGAAAAAAAAATCTGAAACCTAAGAACATACGGTTGGTATTTCATAAAATTTCAATTGTTACAAACCGTACGAGCATCAAAAGCTTCACATACGGTTCATAATGGAACTAATTGCAACCGTAACTAACAAAAACCCAGGATATGGAAACTTGATTTTTCACCTAAAACCCTAATTTTTGATAGAAATTGAAATTAAAACGAACAAATTAAAATAAACCCTAAATGGGTTCCGCAAAACATACCTCATGTATGTCATTCCATCTAATTTCTCCGGTGGAGGGGTTTGGAGTTGAGATTTTTGTTCTTCACCTAATAGAACATTTGCTTGATTAGAATCGCTACAATCTTCGTCAACTTTCTTCTTATTCGTCATCTATAATGTAGACTTCAATCAACGATTATCAATTTTGCGAATCGCCGATTAATCGAAGACGATGAATTTTCGGACTTTAATGGAGGTGGTGCTTACGGTTACAATGGAAGTGGAGAAGATGAAACAAACAAAAAAAAAAACTGATTTTGATTCTTCTCATAATTAGGTTTATATGATGGAGGACAATTCAGTCTTTTCAATCAAAAAAGCAAGGGTAAATTAGACCATTTAAGGTGAAAAGGGTAATTTAGTCAATATACACCCCCTATAGGACACCCCCTAACCAATAAGAGGGACATTGCTATCACACTTGCCGCCCCTCTACCATTTCTTGCCGCCCATATACCAAGCTTGTTCTTTAAGTTTGTACAACTTATAACATAATCAATCATTCCATCTGTTAATTCATCAGTAGGAAACGGATGGCATCAAATTTACTAACACAACATGAATGGGGCTATAAACAAATTCACATTCTTTTTATTATCCACACTAGCGCAGGCATCGTGTTCACCAGTTTTCAATTGTGAAATCATTGAAATTTAATGTCATGATTGCCTTGAGTTGTTACTCTTCCTACTGATGTTGATTTGATAGAACAAACTATACTAGGTAGTTGGCCATAATGATGACTGACATGTAATAACTGATATGTAACAATAAATCTTGTGAAATTGGCTGTACAAAAAGTGTAGACCGTAGAGAAGGATTTTTTTTTTTTTTTTTTTTTTTTTGAATAACTTTATTTATTAATCAGGCGAGAAAAAATTACAAGAAATAGATGGGAGCCTGGCAACAAGCTGAGCCTCAATCCCTTTTTGAATGACAACCCCAATCCTATAAAAAAGAAAATCCCCCATTATGACATTCGCATCATGACTACCCATATAATTGCACAGTCTTTTCAGAAACTCTATAGTATCATTCCCTAACTCACCTAAGGTGACTTCCTATTCAAATCCCAGTCTCTTGCATCTGGATTAAGTTTGTGCCTCCAAAAGTGCAGTATTTTATGTGGTCAGCAACTCTAAATGCCATACCAACTTTGGATAATTTGCTTAGAAGGGGATGCCAGATACAAAATCACTTATGTCCCACGTGCCAGATGCAACCAGAATCAGTAAATCATCTGATGTCACCTGGGCACAAGGTGAGACTCTTATTTCTCAATTGGAAGCTTGGAAATTTCGCAGAGGAAGGAATAGAGGCAGAAAACTGTGGCCTTTATTGATATTTGCAATATGCTGGTCCATATGGGATGAAAGAAACATGAGGGTCATGGCTAATAAGAGACCAAGAACAGCTGATGCGGTGATTACTGAAGTTAAGCTCTTACTTTACAAGTGGTGAGGAAGTCAAAAACGGTTCCAATTTACTCCTTTTAGGGATCTTGTAACCCATTGGAAAGTAATCGTAAACCGCAGATAATGTAAACTACAATTAAAATGGGGGTTTCTACCCTTTTACATTTTTTCTCAATATATTCAACCTTTCTACTCAAAAAAAAAAAAAAACTCACATAAGGTGGTAAAAGCAAGCACCCCAAAACCAAAGCCATGAGTTGCATACTTCTCCAAATATTTGGTTCTTTTTTGGTCAACAACTTGACCAATTGCCGGACAGGGAACAAAAGCACGTACTCCTACGCCCGTGAAAGGAGAAACACCCATGGTATCCATACCCGTGGTTCTTTTTTTTTTTAGACGAAGGCCTTGAAAAAGGCTAATGATCCCCCTCAACAACTGACAACAACCAGATTGGAGGAACAGACCAGTACATAGTTGACTTATGTTTTTTTGCCCAATGAGCTAGCTCATGTGCAACAAAATTACAAATTCTAGGTTGAAACGAGAAGATACAAGCCTTTAAACTAGAAGCAAATAACTTAATGTCTTGAAAATTGCATATGTCGTAGTGTCACCATCAAAATTCCCAAAAGAAAAACGATTGATGAGGTCTTGAGCATCACTTTCAACAATGATATGTGAAATATTCTGCTCCACTGCTTTCTTTAACACCGCCCAGATAGCTCTAGCTTCAGCCTCTTCAGCAGATTCTACTTCGAAAACCATAGCAGCACAAAAGGAAGCTTTACTTGTAAAGTCTCTCATCATATAGCATGCTCCATTGTTCAAAGAAGAGTCATCAAAGGCTCCATCAGTATTGCATTTTATCCATCAAACATTTGCATAGGAGGGAACCTCGTATACTAGACAGCCAACAGAAATAATCTAGATGGACCGATTCCTGAAAGCATGAGAATGTGCACAAAATTATCTAGAGTCCGGCTCGAAGACAACATTCTTGAAGGAGACATCACTGATGCATTTGGAGTTTACCCACTTCTGGAATTCATTGACTTGAGTAGAAATCAGTTGTCGGGTGAACTGTCACCGAACTGGGGATTGTGTACCCGGCTTGGGTACTTCAGAACATCGGAATACATGATATCAGGTGAAATACCACCAGGGGTACTTCAGAATATCGGAGAACATGATATCAGGTGAAATACCACCAGTTATCGCAAGCTTAAAATCTCTGGAAGACATTAGCCTTTCTTCAAATAAATTGTCAGGTCACATTCCAGTGGATATGTTCAATCCAGAATCAAATATATTCAATCTAAATTTGAGCAGCAATCAGTTCTCAGATAAGATACCCACAGAGATTGGGAAATTAGCACGTCTGCGAAATTTGGATCTGTCCGTAAACAATCTCAGTGGGCCTATACCTGGAGAAATCGGAGACTGCCAAGACATAATATCCTTGAAACTCAATAATAACAAGTTAAATGGACCAATTCCGCACCAGGTTGGGAATCTGAGGGCTTTGCAGTCTAATCTTGATCTCAGTCAAAACGAACTAAACGGAGAGATATCACCTCAGCTTGGGAATTTAAGAAATTTGGAGAGCTTGAACCTCTCTGACAACAAGCTATCTGGTTCAATACCCTCTTCTCTACAGGGTATGCTAAGTCTTACATCTATTGATCTTTCAAATAACACACTCGAGGGTCCAGTTCCAGATGTGAACGCATTCAAAAAAGATCCTGTCAAAGCCTTAGGTGGTAATCAAGGTCTCTGCAGCAATGAGTTGAAGATTTTGAGCCCTTGTAGTGGTACACCATCATCCAATAACCGCAGCAAAACCAATAAATGGAAATTGATTATTGCAGTGGTTGTTCCAGTTGCCGTAGCGCTGGTTCTTCTGATTCTGTTTGGAATTTTCTGCTGCCGCCGTAACCACAAAGTTGACTTCGATGAGAAAAACCTAGATTCAGGTGGTGACAGATTATTCTCGGTATGGTTCAAGGATATTGTAGAGGCAACAGAGAATTTCGATGAGAAGTACTGCATAGGCAAATGTGGACAAGGAAGTGTGTACAAAGCAACACTTCAAAATGACAGAATTCTTGCTGTAAAACGCTTCCATGATACATCATCATCATCCAGTGAATATGCATCTTCAGAGGCTACCCGCGACAAGAGTTTTGAGTCTGAAGTACGTGCAATGACAGACATACGGCACCAAAATATTGTGAAAATGTACGGTTTCTCTTTGATGAATGGCTGCATGTTCTTGGCATATGAATATGTGGAGAGGGGTAGTTTGGAAAATGTGTTGTATAACGAGATAGAGGCAAAGATGTTGGACTGGTCAATGAGGATAAAAATTATCAAAGGTGTCGTGCATGCCTTGTTTTAATTGCACCATGACTGCACCCCGCCAAATGTGCACCGAGACATAACCGGAAGTAACATTTTACTGAACCCGGAATATGAAGCTAAGATCTCAGATTTCGGGACAGCAAGGTTGCTAAAACCAGATGCATCTAACTGGACAGTACCAGTCGGCTCCTACGGATACATCGCTCCAGGTACGTTTATTCTTCTCCATTTATATAAATAACTTTGTTAATGCTTACTTGTTTCCGGCGAATCCCACTTACTCTCCACGTAAACCCTTTGTGTGTCAGAATCTGCATTCCAGAATAGTATTTCTAGTCATTACATAAAAAAGTAAATAAAGGTGTCTGCATTCATACAGAGCCGATTGACTTTTGCGAAATAAAAGAACTGCAGAAACAGATGGAGTAACATATATGAAAGTTAGAAGTACAGACTAGATTTTAGAGATTGCTTTGGTTTATGAAAACAATGCTAAGGTTTAGTTAACCTGATAATAGCAAGTTGAACTTGAATATTTTGCTATTGAAATAGATGGTTAAACTCTTACATAATTCCTAAAAAAATTCCTAATTCGTGAAGCTGATTGATGTCAAGTTTATTCCATCGAATTAATTCCTCTCTTACTGTTTTCAGAGCTTGCATCTACAATGAAGGTGACAGAAAAATGTGACATATACAGTTTCGGAGTTATTGCATTGGAAGTCTTATTCGGGAAACACCCAGGGGAATTCCTTTTGCACCTACTATCTGAAGGACATGATCGATTTCTAGCTGATGCATTAGACAAGCGCCTAACTCTCCCAACTGGAGTAATTGCAGATGAATTGGTGTTAATAGCAACCCTTGCTTTAGCATGCACACGTATATCTCCAAATTCTAGACCGACCATGCATTTTGTAAGTCGTGAGCTGACAGCAAATACAGTTCTTCCTATAAATGAAAATTTTCACTTGCTCACATTGCAGAAACTGCTGAAGGTTTTGTAATTGAACTATGGCTTTTAGTAAACAATCTATAAACTCAGTTCCTTCAATGTAATCTTCTATTCATTTTTAGCATTCTCTTCTTTTCTTTGGAGGTCAGGTCTCTGTCCCCCTCCTTTTCTGCTTTCTTTCTTCTTTGATTAATAAAGCCTCCTAGCTAGTTTTTCCCAAGAAAATAAACTAAAAGATTGTTGATTTGATTCACTTCACTACCATTCTACTACATGGGTCATCCCCACAATTTATCAGACTACATCATGGTTCTTTTTTTACCAGAAGCAAATATTAACCCTATTCAGAAACAGTTTATAGCAAAAAGAGGGATCAAAATACTTACCAATTATGGAAAATTCTCCTTGCCCTTTCGTCGAACATCTGCAAAGCACTTCATAAATGATAAATTCCAAGTTAGTTGTGTCCTGTAAAGCTTCCCCACGACGTGGCCACTTAGAACGCCATAATTGAACAGACGGGAAAAGAAGGATGCTGATTGCTGAGACTTAATTTCTGAATTAAAAAGAAAGAAAAAAAAGACGAAAAAGGAAACAACGACACCAACGACTTGGGACAGCCTTGGTCTTCCACCGACGACAATGTGGAGTATTGTTTGCCGGTTGTTGACAAATACGACTAGTCAATTAGATGCTTTTCAAGTTGCACTATTGTGCAAGTGTTCCAGGAAATTATTCAAATGGGTTATATACTCACAAAGTCACAGATCCTTGGAAACATATTCAAAGCAAGATGGATGTGGTACCCTCGAAGACACTCTCAGGCTCAGCAGCTACTACTGAAGCAATTCCAATGAATGGTGGAGATGGTCGTAACAGCTATGCCAGTAACTCTTCTCTTCAGGTAATATGAACTTCTTAATGAATGGTGGTATTATTAAGCGTTGCATACCAAATTCCAATTTTGATGGATTGTAGTTTTTTTTTTTTTTTATCTTTTTTGGGTGGGTGGCAGAGATTTGTGGTTGATAGGTCCAAATCGATGATCGAGGAGGCAATTGCAAAGTATCTTGACATCGGAATTTGCCCATCATCAAACACTTTTAGGATAGCAGATTTGGGTTGCTCTATAGGACCAAATACATTCATTGCTATGCAAAACATGATCGAAGCTATTAATTCTAAATACCGGAAATCTGGTTCATCCCCTGAATATCATGTCTATTTTAATGATCATGCATCAAATGATTTCAACACTCTTTTTGTATCCCTTCCACCGGAAAAGCGTTACTTCGCTGCCGGTGTGCCCGGTTCATTTCACACCCGTTTGTTTCCTAAGGGCTCTCTTCATGTAGCTCACTCTACGACTTCGCTTCAGTGGTTGTCTCAAGTACCAAAAGAATTGTTGGATGTTAGTTCTCCTGCTTATAATAAAGGGAGAATCCATTATACAAATGCTAAACATCAAGTGGTTGAAGCTTATTCAGCTCAATATACCAAGGATATGGACGCTTTTCTTTATGCTCGTGCAGAAGAGGTTGTCTGCGGGGGCTTAGTGCTTCTGATTGTTCCGGCCGTTCCAGATGAGACCTCACCTTCTCAATCACACACGGAATCTCTTTATGATATATTGGGATCTTGTCTCATGGACATGGTTAAGACGGTAAGAGTTTATTTGCATCTTTTATTTCTTGTCAATACAAATCAAGGTTTTAAAATCCGTCGTGTGCATCGTTTTTTAACACGGTTACAGGCACTAGCCGTTACCATACCATTTTTTTTTGAAACCTATTATAGGGGCTCCAAGAAAAGAGTTTTGAGTGCTCCTAAGAATTCAAATATCCTACAATGAAGATAAGGGGACCTAATTCATAAGAAAAATACTAAAATATCCTTAACATATTAAATATTAAAAACTTAAAACTATATTGTTTTCATTCTTCTCCTTTAATTCTTCCATTTTCTTCTTTCCCATCACCTCCATCGCTTATTTCTTCGATTAATCGTCAATTATCAAAATAATTCGTTATCGATTAACACCGTTTAATCCACCTGCAATGACTTCAATAAGCTAAAAGTCAAAAACCCATTTTATTTAATTGGTTTCAATGCATGGATAAGCGGAATCGATCGAATTGGGTTTTGAAAAACAGCTGGGTTTGGCATCTCGGTTGGGAAATATGAATTTTCCCCCAGTAGGCAGCCTACTGGTGGGGAAATATGAATTTTCCCAACCGTAGACTGAACTTTCTACGGTTGGGAAGTATGAATTTTCCCAACCGTAGACAGCCTACGGTTGGGAAGTATGGATTTTCCCAACCGTAGACAGTACTGAAACTGTTTTTTGCAAAAATAAGTGATGGGTTTTCTTAGTTTTTTTCGTTTATGATCGTCATCTTCATCACGACGGAGAAGAAAAAGAGAGAAAAAAAATAATAGGTTTTTTTTTTTTATGATCATCATCTTCATCATGATTTATGAATGAAAAGAGAATGAGAAGACAATAGATTTAGTTTTTTTTGTATATGATCATCATTTTCATCATGATTTATGAATGAAAAGAAAAAGAAAAGATAATAAATTTAATTTTATAATTCATGGAGGGTATTTTAGCCATTATAAAAAATAGTTAGATATGGGGTTTTGTTGATTACTGTTTCATAACCCGATTTTGTCATCTTATGAGCCCTCAAAACCAAATGTTTGGAGCCCCTATAATAGGTTTCTTCTTTTTTTTCTAACTCTGGTATAAATTATAATCATGAATCACTAAAATTACGAATAGTTCATGGTGATTTTGAAATGTCACCAATTAACAGAGTCAATGTCGATGGATGTTGTTATGGTTAATGCTAACAACTTATTTGGATACCATTTCAGAAGTTTTTTTGACTTCAGGAAGCAAAAAAGTCAGAATTAATTTGTGTACACAGTTTCAGGATGATATCTAAAAGCATAAAACTAAACTTTTTGTGAAACAAAAATATTTGGGCCGACCGAGCGAAGCGAGGGAGGACCTTTATATGGCCACTTTTTTGTAAATTGTAAGTCATCAATTGACACAAAAAGATTGGATTTTGGTGTCCCAAACCATTTTCAATCAACAATGAAAGGACTAAAGAGCCCCTCCATGCTTCTATTTCTCACTAAAATTGGCGTAAATATAACAAAAACGATGGGTAATCACGTAAAATTCGTGTGCAGAAAAAAGGACACGGAGGTTGGCAATGTAGTAATTGTTGAGGGGTAGTTTAGTAAAATCCTGGTTAAAATGACCTGAACGTTGCAGGTTCGATTCTCGGCAACCTCTTTTTTTTTTTTTTCCTTTTCTTTTTCCCTTCTTCTTTCTTCTTCAAACCGATAAGAAGAAAGATTTGTGTTGAAAATGAAGAATCAAAGAAGTTAGGGTTTCAAAATCATGAATCCTAATCTAAATTTCCGATTCTAGCACATAGAAGGAAAGGTGTTGGTTATGAACCATTGAGTTGGTCAATTCGGTTGGGATTTGAGAATAATCGAAAAGGGGATTTTGGGTGTTCGTGTTTTGGGTTTTGAAGGTACGATTTCAATCTCATTTCTTCTCAATCCTTTCTTCTCCATCAAAATTACTTCTTTCTTCATCTTCATCAATGTAGATAGATTTCAAATATTCTGTACTCAATTTCGTATTTAGAGTATATGGCTTTGATTTGATTGAATATCCAATTATCATCTGTCCTGTAACCCTAAATTCGAAATTGGGTGAAATAATTGAGTTACTTCCACATCGATGTTTCTGCTCTCATCACAATCAAGAAGGAGTTACAGATCTGCTGAGGTTGAATAAGAAGACTCGTTCTTCACTCGGTGATGCAAGAAATTGATGCAGAGAAGATGAATCAAATCGAGGATAGGGGTTGGAAGAGAATAAGTTAGGGTTTTGATGAAATTGAATTCACGAGACGAGTTGATGATTCGATTTGTGATGGGTTCTGTTAATTTTTTTATTACAGAATCATACACTGTGTGGTTGAAGTATCTTGAAGTGGAGATGAAGAACAAGTTTATCAATCATGCTCGGAATGTATGTGACTGTGCAGTATCGTGGTTGTCGAGGATTGATCAGTTGTGGTATACATATGGAGGAGATACTTGCAAGTATCTGGAGAGATGGATGAATTGGATGCCTGATCAACAAGGTTAGTTGTCTTATATTAAGTTTGAGCTTCGTTATAATGAGATTGATAGAGCTAGGAATATATTTGCGAGGTTTGCTGAATGTCATCCTAGAGTTAGTGCTTACATTAGGTTTGTGAAATTTGAGATGAAGAATGGTGAAGTATATAGGGCTAGGAATGTTTATATAACTGTTGTTGACAAATTAGTTGATGATGAAGAGAGTAAACAGTTGTTTGTAGCGTTTGCTGAGTTTGAAGAGAAATGTAAAGAAACTGAACATGCTCCGTATATATATAAGTTTGCACTAGATCATATACCGAAAGGACGTGCAGAGAATTTGTATAGGAAGTTTGTAGCGTTTGAGAAGCAGTATGGTGATAGGGAAGGGATGAGGATGCTATTATGGGGAAGAGGAGGTTTCAGTATGAAGAAGAGGTTAAGAAGAATCCATATAATTATGATTCTTGGTTTTATTATATTCGTCTGGAAGAAAATGCGGGGAGGAAGAATAGGATTAGGGAAATTTATGAGAGAGCTATTGCTAATGTTCCTCCTGCTGAAGAGAAGCGGTACTGGCAGTGGTATATATACTTGTGGTATGTTTTTCAAACTTTTTTATAGATATGTCGCGAACTCATCCTTTTTAATTGGTTATGGTTTTAATATCAAGCTTTCGAAACCGTTGTTGTGTAGGATCAATTATGCTCGTACGAAGAGCTTGATGTTGAAGACATGGATCGAACAAGAGAAGTTTACAGGTACATTTGTAGTTTCTGTTTAAAAGTTAACAATTAGTATAGTCGTACACTTTGATTCGGTTGTGGATTATCTTTATTATTTGCTAAAAAGTCAAGTATATCGATACAAGTCCTTTAGCTAGTAATCAGTAATCCATTTCCTTTTTATCTTATCTGTTTGCTCATCATTCACTTTACTAGGAAATATGTTAGATGCAGGATCGTGTTTTAGATATCTTAGGCTCGGTTCTGTCTACTCCGAGAGGGATATTCTCGTGATTTCTCTCTCGAGTTTGTATTTAGCCTTAGAGGTCAAAAAATTCTTAAGCTAGTTCTTCTTTTCCTTTTTTTTTCCTTTCAAATTCTAAATGCATTCGGTGTTAATTTAATTTTCTTTGATTCTTAGATTTTCGTTAGAGGTTTGTATAACCGAACTTATGATTACACGAGTTCCATTCTCATGGTGACAGTAAAGGGAAGGCCTCTAGCGGCTTTAGTCGCCGCTGAATACTATTCTCTCCATAGTTCTATTGAGTCGTCGAATTTAAGGATGTAGAAGACCTGCATGAAGATGGCAATTCAAATGGAGGAAAATCATTTCTCTCCTGTTTTCACTAGGTTCACATAAATGGTATGTCATTCAACCCCTTTTTGTACTAATACTATATCTATCTTTATCTTACAGATTCTCGCTTTAGTCAATACTTAAACTCGCTATTATTGTGTTAGGCGACGTTGAGGATTCAATTTCCACGGTTACGTATCGGTCTACGTGGTTGCCGTTGAATGTAAGAATTCGCAATATGCGATGTTCTCATTTGGTTTGTTGTAGATCAAAGCACATTGAGAGAAGGTACGAAGCATTGTTTATATATACACATGGACGTAAAATGGATAATTTCTATAGTAGGTTCTAACTTCTAAATTGTTGCTGCAATTGTCCAAATAAATACAGAAGACCGGATGTTAGCCTCACGGAGGATGATAATGATTAGGATTTGATGAATGGGTATATCCCGAATGATGATTATAATGTTGAAGTTGAATCATATTTAAACTCAACACTCGAATCTAAAGAGGTTGGTAGCTTGTTGTCCCTAAACCAATAATGATGATCCAAGTTAGCCTTGATATTCATGAATTTATGTACTCTATGTGTTAATTTTGTGATGCAGGAGTTGGTTCCCATTGAACTCATGAAATCCATTGAAGAGCAGGATCAAGTTACAGGCTACAAGCTAGTAGATCGGTATTAGGATAACAATCGGCTTTTATCTAAGCATTTTTCCGAGGCCTCTAAAGTATCGTAGAGGTACATGGTTTCTTTCACGACCTTGAAATGAGTACATATATATAACACTGTTTAACCATGAATGATGTTAACCATGGTGCTCATCTCTGCCATGTCGATAGGAAAAAAAAAAAATCTTTCTCTGCAATCATCAAGTACTGTTTCTGAGCTAAATAAAATTCCCTCGGCTCTTTTACTAATTGATTTTTCATGTTTCTGTTTGGGCGCGCAGGCTCAGGGTTCTTGATCCATCTTACGTTTTTCCAATGGAGAAGAAGTAGAAAAGGATGAGGTAACTGGACCAAAGTGATACATGTTCAACGAAACTACTCAGAGTGGTAAGTTTTTATGTTCTTGTTTAGTTTTCTTAAATTTCATCTTATATCAATTCCTAGAGAATTATATAATCATATTCATGATTTGCAGGACTCCTCAAGTGTATTATGGTGGTGGGACTCTTATGAACTTGGAGATGCAGTTGGCTAAGGGTTCTAAGCTCAAATGTAGTTGTTGTGGCTTGTGGCTAAAGGGTGCAGCTCTTGGCTGCTTTATAAGTTCCTGCAAGAATACGTACGAGATATCAAATAATTATTCAGCTAGTTGTTTTACTCTTCTTTTTTATTTCAGATTCTCGTCTGTTCTGTGTTAATTGGGCCCGTGTTAATTGGGCCGACCGAGCGAAGCAAGGGAGGACCTTTATATGGCCACTTTTTTGTAAATTGTAAGTCATCAATTGACACAAAAAGATTGGATTTGGTGTCCCAAACTATTTTCAATCAACAATGAAATGTCAAAAGAGTCCCTCTAAATCATATTTTTCTTTTTTTCCTTTAGACATTTTCGTAAATAAACCAAAGAAGATGGGCAGTATTTATTAGACATTTTCGTAAATAAACCAAAAATGAAGGGTAATAGGTATTAGACATTTTCGTAAATAAACCAAAAATAGAGGAAAAATAGATATAAGTGTCAAATTGTATTATACATCTTATGTATCCTATTTTTTTAGGGGTATAATTGGCAACCAAACTTCAATATAACATATCTAAAAATTCGTGCCATGGAATTTTACAAATTTTATCTCGTTGGAAAGGTTATAAAAAATCTACGCAATGAGTACAAACAACAATATCAAATTTAGAGTTTTCACGAAAAATTCGGAGATATTTATCACTTTAGGCACAATTTTAGAAAATTAGATGTATATCCATTATGCAAACCACCACAAAAGGTTGCATCAAAAAAAAAAAAAAAAAAACCACAAAGGATGTAGCCATATTTTGGTTTATGCATCACCTAATTTTCCGTTGAAAAAAAATAAAACGATGTACTTCTTCCGTTTCAAGAAAAGTGATACTTTCACTTTAGGCACAATTCTCAAAAATTGAATGCATAGCCGTTATGCAAACCACCACAAATGATGCATAACACATCATGCAAATGCAACCATATTTTGGTTAATGGATCTGCTAATTCTCATTTCAGAAAAAGTGATACTTTCACGTTTTGTTTCAGAAAAAGTGATACTTTCGTTCCATTTTGGAAAAAAGTGATACTTTCGTTCCGTTTCGGAAAAAAAGTGATATTTTCGCGCTGTTTCGGGAAAAATGATACTTTCGTTCTGTTTCAGAAAAAGTATCACTTTTTCTGAAATGGAGGGAAAGTATCACTTTTTCGGAAACGGGGCGAAAGTATCACTTTTTCGAAACTGGGCGAAAGTTTCACTTTTCTGAAATTGGACGAAAGTATCACTTTTTCTGAAATTGGCGAAAGTGTCACTTTTTCTGAAACGGGGCGAAAGTAGCGAAGGTATCATTTTTTCTGAAACGGGGAGAAAGTATCACTTTTTCTGAAACAGGGCAAAAGTATCACTTTCTCTGAAGCGGAGCGAAAGTATCATTTTTTTTTTGAAACGGGGCGAAAGTATCACTTTTTCTGAAACAGAGTGAAAGTATCACTTTTCCTGAAACTGAGCGAAAATATCACTTTTTCTAAAACGGGACGAAAGTAGTCAAAGACAAACTCCATCTTCAGATTCTTTTTCGGTCGGCCCTCCCACCGTGGCAACGGTTGTACTAGTTTGTTGTTGACTTCTACTTCTGAAAAAACAGAAACACTTTTGCTCTAGTATCCAAACAGGTTATTTCCATGTCGCTGAGACAGGGTTTGAAAGGCCATAGAATAATGCATTTCTATTTGGGCGTTTTTTTTTCTTCCCCTTAATGATAAATGCTTATTTATGCTAACTATCAGAAGAACTACATGATTTTCAATTAAGATAATTATAAGTAATCAGTTAGTAGTGACTAATACATTATGGAAAACAGTAAAAAGACTATCTATCCACACATAAACCCAGAGTAGTTGGCGTGATGCACTAGGAGACGGTAACAGTGTTCGAAAGATTTTTATTAGATTGAAAGAAAGATATTATTAGAAGAAAGAATGTGCAAAACTAGCTTGAGTCTAGAAGATAAGACCTTTGAGATAATCTTGTAAACACTTGTCAACAAGCATATGTTACCTTGCATTTTTGGGGCCACTCAAAAGGAATAAGGGGTATCTTTTTATTCCCATCCATTGAAGGGGTTAAGGGGTGTCTTAAAAATAGAAAATTGTCTATATTGTCCTTTACCTTTATACTAAATCTAAACCTATATCCTTTATTTTCATAATCATATCATTCCTCTTCTTCTTTTCTTTTCTATCCATTGAATTTTTTTTTCATCATTTTAATTTTGATTGAAAACAAAGATCGTCGATCAAACAAATGTTATGATTGATTGTTTAAAATTAAAACCCAAAATTCATTAACCTTAAAGTTGAAACTTAGAACAAAAAAAAAAAAAAAAAAAAAGAAGTTCAACAAAAAAAACGAATAGATGATAGTAGTTGTGATTCAAATTTAGGATTTGATTACTTGAAATCAAAAATTTGATCCGAAAATTTTCTTGGATTTACAGTAGCAGAAACATAATTGGTAGATAACTATCTATTTTATCTACCAATTATGGTTGATGTTCTTGGATTTACACTAGCAGAAACATAATCGGTAGATAATAATCTACTTTACCTACCGATTATGGTTGATGTTCATCGTTTCTTAAGAACATCAACCATAATCGGTAGGTAAATTGATTGTTATCTACCGATTATTCTTGATTCAAAAAATTCAATTTCTCTGTACTAAAAGTTACGCACAATCGGTAGATAATGAACACCATTAACTACCGATTGTGAAAGTAGAAAATTTTGAAATTTTATTAAGTTTTGAAAATTTGAATTTGGGGCCATGAACACAATCGGTAGATAATAAGCATCACTTATTAACACAATTTACTACCGATTATGGTAGTACTAAAATTCGAAAATTGAGTATATTCGGAGGTTAAAGTAACACACTTTACTACCGATTATGGTGATACCAAAGATGGAAAATCTTAGGATTTTGGCAAAATCACATTTTGGGGCCAATATACATTCGGAAGTTAACTTTACTACCGATTATGGTAGTACTAATATTCGAAAATTGAGTATATTCGTAGGTTAAAGTAACACACTTTACTACTGATAATGGTAGTACCAAAGTTCGAAAATTTTAGGATTTTGGCAAAATCTCATTTTGGGGCCAATATACATTCAAAGGTTAAATTTACTACCGATTATGGTAGTGCTAAAATTCGAAAATTGAGTATATTCGGAGGTTAAAGTAACACACTTTACTACCGATTATGGTAGCACCAAAGTTCGAAAATTTTAGGATTTTGGCAAAATCACATTTTGGGGTCAATATACATTCGGAAGTTAAATTTACTACCGATTATGGTAGTACTAATAATCGAAAATTGAGTATATTCGGAGGTTAAAGTAACACACTTTACTACCGATTATGGTAGTACCAAAGTTCGAAAATTTTAGGATTTTGGCAAAATCTCATTTTGTGGCCAATATACATTCGGAAGTTAAATTTACTACCAATTATGGTGGTGCTAAAATTCGAAAATTGAGTATATTTGGAGGTTAAAGTAACACACTTTACTACCGATTATGGTAGTACCAAAGTTCGAAAATTTTAGGATTTTGGCAAAATCTCATTTTGGGGCCAATATACATTCGGAAGTTAAATTTACTACTGATTATGTTAGTACCAAAATTTGAAAATTGAATACATTCGGAGGTTAAAGTAACACACTTTACTACTGATTGTAGTATTAACTACCGATTGTGGAAGGGTAATTTTGCCATTACGAAATACGCGAGATAAGGACTAGCTTCAATTTACGTTTGGGTGACCCTATTTTTTCTTATTGTTGGCCCTTAATTCCTTTTGGGTGGCCCCTAAAAATGCTAGGATATGTTATTAGAGAAAATTTTATGGTTTGTATTTCCATAATTTTTTTTAACAACGTTCCAGACTTTATTTAACGAGGGAGGATCCATGGACACTCTTAAATGGACAAGGTCGGACAAGATTTACACCATTTTCTCCGGCAAACTCAAACGACAATGAATTAAGTCTAATACTTTATTGACATGTTCCTATTATCAGACTTTACATTCCCACCAAACATGAATGCAATTCGAAATAGCAAACCTGACCATCTACTGATCTTAATGTCAACCGTTAATTTTGAACGGCTGATATTAAAAGGGGTAGATGGTTGTTTTATACATCTCGAATTGTGCTAATTTTTTGTAGGAATGTAGAGTCCTATAAAAAGAATATACCATCAAAATATTAGACTTAAATACATTATCGTTTGGGTTTTGCGGAGAAAATGGTGCAAATCTTGTCCGACCTTATCTATCTAAGAGTGTCCATCGATCCTTCTCTAATTTAACAACTTAAAAGATGCAAATCTAAATTGTTTATTTTTTTAAGCATGCAAGTTTAATTAAACAGTCTAATGGTTCTAAACCTGCATATAGACAACTTGTAACTAAGATGTGTTTTGCGCTTTTATATAACATACACTTCTATTCCAACACGTCAAGTGACTTGGCGCCTGATCTGACAGGGTGAAAGCGGCTAGTCACTTTCCATTCATTTTCTAACCTTCCTATTAAAAGGTTTTGTGGTTTTGGAAAGAACATCAAATCACTTTTAGCCAGGAACCAAGTGAGTTGCCAATTTTGATTACTGACCATAAAACTTGCCCCTCTACAATTCTCTTTAAAGTCTAATACGGCAATAATTTTACAACATTACTAATAAGGGTATGAGATTAGTGGGAAGGGTACCGGATCCAGTAATCTGGTACCCATTAGCAGCCATGTAATTTTGGAAGATGGATCTCCATAGTCCACCTACTCCACTCCATCCCAGTTCTTTTAGAGGGTACTGGTTTCCACCTATTTTGTGGACCCACAACCGGTTCCCAATGGAATGGTGGTCATATGGCGTAAACAGGTTTAAGGACCAAAAGAAACAGGTCACCGGATCGAGTCCATTGGCCGAGGTTGCTGCCTGTACGTAAATCAGTACATGTAATGGGACAGAGACATTATCAAATTATTACCATTACTATTTTTTTATTGAAAGAGCGTGTGGCTGTTAAGTGTTAACCACATGGTGACTTATTGACAGGTTCAATCTCTGGTGATATGTTAGGTTCGTTTTTGTAAGCACATTAACCATCAAATGACACTTTGGCCGAGTGGTTAAGGCGTGTGCCTGCTAAGTACATAGGGTTTCCCCGCGAGAGTTTGAATCTCTCAGGTGTTGTTTTTTTTCTAAAATTGGTCAATTAATCCAATAAAAAAATATTAGAATAATGAAAAAGTAGGAGAGAATTCTTTATATATATAAAAAGGACATGTAAAATGTCGGGATGTAAAACAGTTTTAAATCTATACTAGAATAACATTTTCAAATCATTTTTCTTATTTTTCATTTACATCAGGATGCATCATGTTTTACCCTCGCTATTTTTTTAAGTTTAAGGCAGGATGAATCCAGATTCATTCTTGCTATTTTTTTTTGTGTCCATTTCACCCATATTAATTTTTACTCGTCCATTAAAATCATGTTTTAAAAATATTTGGGCAATTGACCCAATTTCTCTTCTTTTAATAAAATTTTCCTTGAGCTTTGCCAAAAAAAAAAAATTTTATTGAAAGAGAAAATTACATTAGATAACGAGAATGGCTATTATTACTAATTATATTGCCGATGATTATTTATTATTAATTATTACCAGTATTACTTCTACTTAATCGGACGAACAAAGTTTTGCAGGGGCTAGTGGAAGAAGCAAAAGTAGACTCTTTCAATATGCCAGAATACTCAACAACACCAGGAGAGTTGAAGAAATTGGTAGAGAGAAATGGGTGTTTTAATATAGAGAGAATAGTGGATATTCTTCCTCAAGAAAATAAAATGAGACCTACTGCACAATTACTTAGTGGCCATATAAGAGCTGCTGTCGAAGGGGTTATAAAATCACACTTTGGATGCGACGAGCATATAATTGATCACCTTTTCCGGCATCTCTATCCCAAAAAAATTGAAGATACCTTTGCAAGTTTGACGACGCCTATGGAGAAAAAAACTATGTTGTTTGTTCTTCTCAAACGCAAATGATCGATCTTGTTCGTTCACCAACTTGATTTTTATACCAACCTTTTTTTCTTTATTCTTTTATTAGTACTTGTTGAGGTGGGTGTAAGGTTCAAATAGTTGTTTATTGGGAGATTCTTCTAAATTGTATGCTTGTTGAGCTTTTGGAGTTTCCTTCTCTGATCGGGTGTTTGTCTGCGTACTAGTGTTTTAAAGTTTGTCAATGAATTAACTGAAATAATTCAAATAAAATTTCAAAAATTCTTCACATACATTCAAAATAGACGATATATAAACCGTGTAGACACAAACATACCCATAAATGGGACCCATGTTTTCTCCTGGGGGTGGGGCCCACCTGTTTCCTGTCTCTACACGGTTTTTATCTTGTTTAAACAGGCGGTACGTGTAGAACAATTGATAAAATTTGCTACATATGGATAATGTAACAGGATAACAATGAAATCATATTTTTTTTAAAAAATTAACGTTCATTGTGTTGTACATAGTGTGAGAGCTAAAAACATTTCAAATATGTATTTGTCCTTGTTGACCCAAAATCTACTTTCACACCGACTGCTACTATCATCTAACTGGAAAAATTTACCTTCAATAAAAGACTACTACCGTAATCTAACTCGCAGCCACCATATGCAATGTAACTTAAAAATTGTTACCGGCTATAAAGCAAAATTTATCTAGGGACCGAGATTGCTTGGTGACCGAAAAATGTATAGTAGTCCAAAATCTCCTACATAATATAAAGTTTGTATATTACCATAATTTCTACATGATTATTGTTGTGGAGGAAGGATCCCTTCGTACTTTTATTCTCTCACTATGTCACATGTTGGACGTGATTTTTGTTATTAAAAACCAAATCGTAACGGATTTGAAGCTGATATGTTCCTCTTACCAACTTATACATGTCTATAAAAAATAAGCACATTTCGAAATATAAAAGCTCACAATCTACCGGTCTTAATTTCAATGGATGAAAATCCGTCGATTCTTAACGACTCATTTTCAAAGAAGTGGATGGTAGTATTATACATTTCGGAATGTACCCATTTTTGGTAAGCATGTATAACTTGGTAAGAAGAACAATATCCCCAAGATATTAGTTTCAAATCCGTTACGATTTGGTTTTTAATATCAAAAATCACATCCACCATGTGAGATAGTACTGTGAGAATAAAAGTGTGAGGGGATACCTCCTCATTGTTGTGATCCAAATGATATAAAGTTTGTTTACTACCACAAGTTCTATATGATTATTGTGGTGATCCAAAATCTATACTACAACACAAGATTGTCTAAATGGTCCAAATATGCCCTATGGCCCATGTAAAAGAGTTTAACTTGCTCCAAGGTCCAAGTCGATTGGGATCTTGGAGTTGGAGCAATGAGTTCCGACTTGAAATTCAGACTAATGATCGGACTAATGATCTGACATACTTATTAGAGGCTTAGATTCTCGCCGATCATACATATATTGCTACTAACATGATTTGTACCAAACTAAAATCAAAATTTGAACATTATCATGTAGTATTGATTAAGCAATATCAATACAATTAAAACTCTACATAAGTTTAACATAACTTATTAAAAAGTAACTAAAAAAAAATCAGCCTGGAATTGGCTATAAAATCACTTGAAATCGGACAACCCTGCTGATTGGCTCGAACTCGGAATTGGCTTGGAGTCGGTTAGTAAGTAGCCACTAATCGTTTGGAAATTGGCCTTGGAGACCGATTTCAACTACTTTGCACGCATATATGCTTACACAAGTCTTCTATCCTTACCTGTGAAAGAAGTCTTAAGTCTCGATCTTCCTGTCTTCCTTATACATCTTGGACCTGCTTCCAATGATATTTTACCCCTTCATCCGTTTACGCAACCGAGAAGTCCACGACTGAGGAAAATAAATCAATCATGTTGGATGAAACTGCCGAAGTCTTAGTTACTAGAGTTAATTTCATTGGCCAACACACTACTCAATTACCTAAAATCCATTGTGTAACCCATAATCTTTGTGATTTAGAATTTTCATTCTCACCCATAATTGGCACCTTAACCAGATAACATGGGTCATGTTATAACCCAAAATTTGTTTTAGTTATATCATGTTCAAAAACGTGTCATTGTGACCCAAATTAACATTTGTTTGTCTCATGACTCGAGTTAGTTAAATGAGTCAAAATTTGTTATGTGACCCAAAGGTCCCAAACCTATCATGTAATCTGAATCTACACGACCTAGAATCCACAGGTTCGTGATAAAAATTTATAAAGTGACCAGAAATATACATCGACTGGTGTTGAATCTAGCTAGAGACATCCGAGTGGAATCCTAACCTATCTAATTGGTTTTTATCAATAATGTATTATTCTCAACGAAGAAATAAGGGGAATTATCATTTTTCTCTGGGAAAAAAGATAAATATAGTTTTTTTTTCCTTTTTTTTTTTAAGAAAAATAATTAAATTAGATTTGGTGAAATTTTCGGTTTTTATTTTAAACTAAAAATTATTCTTCATTTATTTTTATTTTCAAATATAAAAACTGACTAGAACATAATGCATGGATCTTTTAAGTGAAGCTCATGTCCAGCACGTCCACCAAGAAAATTTCTCTCCAAATCCATATCATGTCGCCGTTTGGTTGGAGTCGAAGACGAATTTTCGAATAAATAAACTATCAACTCTTATAACGCGTTTGGTTTAGAGAATTGGGAGTCCAGGAATTCAACTCCAAGGGAATGTCCTAATTCCTCCCAACCAAATAACACCAAAAATATCGGAATATGATTCCTCAGGAACCCAATTCCCTCAAATTCATCACTTATTTTTTTTTCCACGGACGGAACGATGAAAAGTAACCTTTACTACCTCTTCTAATAAAGCCTATATCGATAAGTCATATTGTTTTAATTTCTCTTTCAATCGATTTGGAGAGAAAGAAAAACCAGAGTGAGCTGAGGAGAAAAAGAAAAACCAGAGAGACGGGTCTAACCATGCAAAATTTTAGTATAACCAGAATCATCTATTTGGTTTTTCGCTTAGTATCATCTCCTTTATCATTGTATATATCTCTTTCTTTCTTTCTTTTTTTGATAAAGAGAGTAGATTTGTTGATTATGCAGATTCAGGCACTGCAAGCCTTTGTAATACAGAAGTTATCCATGGTGAATAATCAATATATTCTTCTAAGACTAACTTGTCTTTCCTAAATTTTTTGGAGATTTTATGTGCAACAGAGTTGAGTTCTCTCATAACATGAGAAATTTTGCAAACTTTAAAAGAAGAAACTAGAGTTTTAATACTGGAAATAAGGTTATTATTTTCCCATCTGACTTGCACATTGTCGAATATAATTGACTGCACCACTACCGCAGCATCAGCTACCAGATGTGTTTCAGCTCTTCTCTGCGCTTTAACCCAACTGAGAGCTTCTAAAATAGCCATGCATTCACTTGCTTCTGCATCAATCACTCCGTCTGCTTATGATCCCTTAACTCCTTCACAGTTTCCTACATTCGAAATGAGCACCATGCCAGTGCCAGAAGAATTATTAGTATGATCGAAAGATGTATCAACATAGAGTTTAGGTATGTTTTTAGGTAATTGCTCTAGACAAGTAGGGATTTCCTGCTCAGGTACAAGATTAATATCTGTAAAAGAGGAATTTTGCAGATGCAATCTAATCCTAGAAACAATAGATAGAGGGTTTAGAGATTTGTCTTGAAAAACATGTTCACATCTTTCCTTCCAAATGATCCAGCAACCAACCATTAAACTCTTCTTCCAATTGTCTTGTGCTTTTGTGTACCATTAGAATGAGGAGAATTAAACAGGGGAGATAACCCATTCTTTGATGCTTCCATAATTATCTGCCACTAGATCAATATTGATATTTAAATATCTCCAGACAGTTATTGCATGTCGGCATCTAATAAGAAGATCAAATAAGGATTCTTCTAAGTGATTACATATAGTGTAGGAGGTATCAATGGAAGTATTAAACCGAGTTGTTCTATCTTTTGTCTGAACTATTTTCTTCAAACATTTCTAGATAAAAAGCTTGACTCTGTGAGGAATTTAATTGCCAATAAAGATTTCCATACTTCCTTAAGAATAATATTAATAGTTTCATGGTAATGAAAACTATTTTCTACCAATTTGTTATATGCACTTTTTACTGTGAACATACCATCCCTTGTTTGTTTCCATCTAGTAATATCGTCCTCATCCTTATTAATCTGCATCCTTGTTATCTTTCCAACTACTTCTTCTGAAAATAGTTCAAGAAGTAAAGTGATATTCCATGTAGAAGTATTAGGAATAATTAACTCAGATATATATATATATATTCCAGGTGACTTGGCTGAGAGGGAACATGTTTGAAGTCCAAATTAATGATCCATGAATCAATCCAGATTCTAGTCTTTCTGTCATTTTGTTTAAGATATTTAAGCCCAAGTTCAACTCCCTTCCATATCCATGAATAATTTCCTCTATCATGATCAATATGATTAAACTCTTCATTTTTGAAGCACTTAGCTTTTAGTTCCTTAACACATAGAAGATCTGAATGTGTATGAATTCTCCATGCCATTTTTGTGAGGAGACCATGATTTAACATCTCCAAATCCCTGAATGCCAATCCTCCCAATTCTTTAGGAATGCACAAACTGCTCCAAGACACTAGATTACTTCCTTTATTAGATTTGTATCCCCAAAAGAATTTTCTTTGTAGAGTGTCAAGCTTTTTGATTAATTTCTTGGGCATTTTGAAAGTTCTCATTTGGTATAGAGGAATTTGCATTAAGCATTGCTTTCACCATAGTACCTCTACCCGACTTGACACATACTTTCATTTTGCCAAGTAACCAATCTTCTTTCAAAAGCTGAATTGATGTCTTCAAAAGATTTTACCTTGGATTTACCAATAAAGCGAGAGGAGATCCCAAATACTTTTCCTTCTTTGTATATATTCTTACTATACAATTATTTATGACTAAGAGTGTCACACACAGATGGATCCAAATTATTCTTTTGAATAAGATGAATGATTTGTCAAATTAATGACCTGTCAGTTGTGATTTGAAATCTTCAAGAATCTGTAGAAGATTGTTCATCTTGGTTAAATTAGCATGAGTAAAGATGAGAAGGTCATCTGCAAAAAGTAAATGATTTATGGGAGGGTCACCTCTTGCCGCTTTAATGCATGGTATTTCCTTGGATATATGAGATTCAGATAAAGTTATAGAAAACCATTCCATTGCCAAGATAATAGATAAGGAGAAAGAGGATCTCCTTCTCTAATTCCTCTTGAAGGTTTGAAATCTGCACAAGGAGAACCATTGAGAAGAACATACAAAGAAGTAGTGCTTATACATTGCTCTATTAGCTTAGTCCATTCTTCACTAAAACCAAACCTCCTTAACACTTTGATAATTAAACACCATTCTAACCTATCAAATGCTTTAGACATGTCAACCTTAAGAGATAACCAACCACCTTCTTTATTTTTCATAGAATGAATTAGTTCATGAGCAATTATAGTGTTGTCATTGATTAACCTTCCAGAAACATAAGCAGCCTGGTAAGGAGAGACAATCTTATCCATTAATGGCTTCATTCTTGAAAATATAATCTTAGAAGTAATCTTGTAAGAAGTGTTGCAAAGGCTAATTGGCCTGAATTCGGGGAAGGAGTTGTAGGTTTCTTGGTTTTAGGTATCAGAGATATGTAAGTCTTATTTATGGAATGAAGTATATGATGAGTACTGAAAAATATTTTAACCATTTCACATACATCTTCACCTACTAAGTTCCATTGTGACTCATAGAATCCATCTTGAAACCCTTCAGGACCAGGAGCAGACCAATTCTCCATACTTTTGAGAGATTGTAAAATTTCTTCATTAGATGGGACAGCTAACAACAATCTGTTATCTTCTTCTATAATAATTGTAGGTAAGTGATTGTAGAATCTTTCTTCTATATGAGGATTAGAAGAAGTACTAATATCTTGAAAATTATTAGTAAGAAGTTTTGCAAGTTGTTCTCTAGAATGAACCCAGTTACCATTTTTATCCTTCAAAGAATCTATGTTGTTCCTTGCTCTCTTTCTTTTGGATAAAGTATGGAAATATTTTGTATTATTATCCATATTTTTAAGAAAGGTATCTCTGGATTTTTGTTTGTTGAAGTCATGTTGAATCTTTTGCCCCTTTTGGAGCTCTTCATTAATTTCAAAGACCCTAAAAGTATTACCTTGAGAATGAGGTTGTACTTGCAAATCAGATAGTTGTTGCTGAAGAGAATCCACCTTGAAATTGATATCACCAAACTGAATTTTATTCCATTTTGAGAGAGCTATTCTGGTAAATTGCATCTTTTTAGTTAATTTAAAAATTAATGAACCTTGAACATGTTTACTCCAAGCCTTTGTTATCTCTACTGCACATCTCTTATCACTAAGCCAAGTTTGAAAAAATTTGAAAGGCTTCCATAGCTTAGGTTGATTATAATCAGTAATCATCATTATAGGACAGTGATTACTACCCACTTGATTCAGGTGAAGTACTTTTGAAGAAGTAAAAGAAGATAACCAACCTGAGTTACCCAAAGCTAGATCAATTCTAGATCTCTTTTTACCTGTTCCCAAATTGTTATTAGTCCAAGTATGCTCATGACCAATGAATACCAAGTCTTCTAAACCAATATCTTGTAACATGGAATGAATACCACCATCATAATAAGTTGAAGAAGTAGATTTAGATATATGAATATTGAGATCACCTATTAAGCACCATGGACTTGTAATATTTTTTACCAGTTTCATTAATGAAGTCCCATTGATCTTGCTTCTTCTACCCCTTACTATAACCATACATACAAGATAATAACCATTCCGACTGACTAGGATCGTCTTGAATAAGGAGATGAAACATATTATTTTCATTGCTGAGAACTTCACAAGGGAATCCATTTTTCCACATAATAGCTAAACCACCAAATAAACCAAGCGAAGGTATGATTCTGACATTGGGAAAGTGATAAGGAGCAACCAGAGATTTCATCTTACTTCATTCAATTTAGTTTCACACAAGAAAATGATATCAGGGTTCTGACTTCTAATAAGATCCCTAGTATGATCCCTAGTTTTAGTATTCTTCAGACCTTGAACATTCCATGACATGACTTTCATTGTGAGAGAACTTATTTTGGTAGTACTAGTGTCAAAGGAGGTAATACTGTGGTAAAAGAACCTAGAATGAAACCTACGGTGAAAACTATGCTTACTTCCTAAAAAAGAATAGATCAAAGGTTGAGAAGTTGAGAAATGAAGGAAAAAGCCTAGAATTTGAAAACGAAATTAATGAAACACCCCTACAATGAATTAATCTAATATGAAATTTGCTTGTGTAATATGGGACCCCAAATAAATTTAAATGCACAATTCTATAGTTTAAAAAATTGGTAAAAGCGAAAAATAAAGTGCTAGTAGTTACCTGAGTCTCCACGACAGTGAGTACAGTTTGAACATAATTAGGAGTGACCCTGAAAGTTGTCGATATGACCGTGTTGCTGTTTGGATTGGAGTTCTGTGGTGAGTTATTGACAGGATGGGCAGTGTTCGTGACCTCCTCATTTGTTCTAATTCTCTTACCCAACCTCTTATCATAAGACGAAATCTCTTCACAATTCTTGAGTAAGAAATCCAAATTGACAGTTTCTCCATCTTTTGGTGGAACAAAAATTGCAGAATTAACAAATTCTTAGCATTTTTCTTGGAAGCAGGAGAATAACTGACTAAGTTTTTCCTGATATTAGTAACCTTCCCAAAAAAATAAGGCTTCTCATGAGCCTTAACAAGATAGTTAGCTGCTGATTTACACGCCCCTTTGACATGGTTGATGACATAGCATTCTATGCATATAGCACTAGGTTGACTTTCATAAAAAAAAAAATTGCTAGCGACTAACACCTGCATTAGTGACACACTTAACACCCCTTCTGAGAGGCATAGAGAGATCAATATTGACACAGACTTTAACTAGGTCACTTCCTTTTGGTATAACATCCTTAGGTTCGATTCCTTTGACTTCTCACATCACCTCTCCCATCTTGGTTACATAAGAAACGTTCATATGTTCTGGTAACATATATTTCAGCTAAATCCAAAATTGTTGAAAACCCCAATATTTCTCCGTATAAATCATTCCAGGTATGAAGCCATGAACAACAAGAAGGTGTTTGTTTACACTCCAGGGTCTTTCTTCAATGACAGAGTTAAGTAAATTCCATTTGTTAAACATAAAAAACATGATGTTAGGTTCAACTTCAACAATCTTCATATTTCAGTGACTATGAAAGGCCGGTGAAAACCAATCCATTTCTCAACAGTTTGGTAGCTCATTCTTCCCTCAATGATAATTTTTCCAATCGCAGTTGCTTCCCAATTAGTCTCATCTTCTTCAGTATTACTGTTGTCTTTTTGACAAACCATCACTTTATTGGAGTCTCCTAGATCCAACAAGGCTTGCTTGAACTTGTTTGTTAGATCCATGACTTGACTGGAGTTTTCTTCTTCCATGATTTGTTTTTTGATATGATAGAGGTTTTCCTGAAGGATTGGGTATGTTATGGACTTATTCCTAGCACAAATAGGGTTAAGAGGATTTTCATGTATTGACTGAGAAAGATTTTCAAAGCAGTAAAAACGGAAACTATTGGATTTGTTAAGATATTTTCATTGATATCTTTCACAGCTGGTGAAGGTCCAAAACAAAACTATAATTAAGGGGATTTTCCTTATATATATGAGGCTTGACAGTTTGCGAATGAGCGGGATTGATTTGTGGGTTGATGTAACGGTTTGACTCGGTATTGAAACTCATTCCACAGAAATTTGAAGATACCTTGAACAACAACACAGATAATCATTGATAGCAAAAGCTCGACGACATACTCTGCAAACGCAACAATCACAACATACGTACAGGCAAACGCCACCATTGATAGTTCAAACAGTAAACACATCCTAGAGAAAATAATAAAAGTTAGCAGCTCATTAAAAGAATAGAGAAAACAAATTTAAGAAAAAACAAACAGAAAGAGTAAAATCCTGAGAAATATTTAACTAAATAGGTATAAAACTTGATTAAAACATAAAAGATGCATCAAACAGACTAAACTACGGTGTATCCGTGAAGAAATTGATGATTCCTGCAAGTAAATTTTTACTGAGTTGACATTTCTAAAGAGACCGATTTACAGAGAGGAGAGAGGGGTGTCGTAATCTCATATATTCGATCATTATATATATCTCAACTAATAGGTTTTGGAAATTTAGAGTTTAGAATCACATTAGTCGGGTTTATGGATTTAAGGTTTGTCATTACTGGTAATTCCTCATCTCTCTTTACTTTAATATCTTCTTTGCTTCTCCTTTTATTCAATATTATGATTTCGATTAATTTTCACTAGTGGAAAATAGCGAGTTCCTTGTTTGTCAAAGCAAGTCATAGATACGAGTTAAATGACTTGCTTAGTCGGTCGGGGAAAGGGTCGCTGTTTGAGCGTCTTTTTCATCTATGACGTGGCTATGCGGGTCGCTGTGTATCTTATATCAACGACTAACGGTCAATATAAATCTTAATATAAAAAAAAAAATAGATTCAGCTTGGCTGTCTGGCCTGACTGAATCTGACCAAATCTCAAATCAAACCCAAATCGAGAATCAAATTCAATGAAACTAAAATGAAACCTGTGCTCATAAATTTAAAATGTCTTTTCCTTTAATCATTCAATGTATTCATTACACAATTTATAACTGAATTACACTTGGATTCAAAATTATATAGATTCATATATATATATATATATAGATTTAAAGAAAAGAGCAACTATCCCCAATAAGTTCAAAATATCTTAAAAAAAGTGCAAACCAGCAAAATGATAAACTGTCTAGTGTTGAACTAACCCCACACACTTGATACACCTGCAGTAAAATAAATTAACCCAACGCTTCATAATTGTTCACCTGAAGCAAAAAAAAATTACAAAAAGATGGATTAGTTTGGCATTTAAGTTGCAAAGTTACAGAAAAATTAAATTCTGAGTTCTAGATGTATGGAAGGGTCAAAAGACTACAAGTCCAACATGGAACAACAATCACCAAAGATTAAAAATACCCCACAAGTCTACATTTTCAGAAAATTTAGAGCTAAAATATCTCTGGAAGTATATAAAAATTCATTGATTTCAGACACTCATACAATTGAGCCTGCTATGTAGTTATTTCAGTGGAAAAATTTCTAGTAATCCTACAACTTAGGAAACCATACCAATTTTAAGTTGAATATCACTATTGTGAAACTAATCAATCAAGATTGACATTACTCAGTACCTTGTTTGCAACTTGTGTTTGAGGTTCTCCACAATCAGATGCATAATACATTTGATGACAGATGAATTAATTATGGGCTTCAATAGTCACCTCCATGGTTAACAAATGCGTTCCAAAGCTTTCTCAGCATTACACACAAACTTGCTTGCCTGCACATTACACAAACTTAAGCAATCAAGTAATACTCTACATAAGTAAAACAACAAACAACAATGAAGTCTCATTTTTAGCTCACCTATTTTTTCATTTTCAGCTCAATCCCCACCTCTAATCAATGACATACCAACCAAAAATAAAGAATAATTGAAATTACTTTGCAACTTTTCTTAGAACTAACCAAAGATGACAAGATATCATGGGATAGTTACTCATACCCCTTCAATGCAAGCAGCCTTTCCTCCCAAATGATGAACTGATCCCACACTTAACAATCAAGTACCTGCAGCAAAAATAATTTTTCAAAATCAATAAAACCAACAAACAAAAGACAAGCTAACAATTTCTTATAACTTCAAATCAAAGTACAATTAGTTCATTAAAATTGCTCAAAACCTACCTGTGCATCCAAACAATTTGACAATTTCAATTTGGACTGGTATCCATAATTAATCCTAGTAAAGAATTCGTCAAGATAAGTCCTGGATCAACAAGTTGTTTTAGCAGCATCTTGCCATTGAAATAGTTGTATGCCTGCTAACCTGTAACAATCCATCATCCGCTACATATTTTGAATCAGGTGGGAACCTCCCATCACTCAAGGGAATCAAGAATTAAACAAAAAGCTTAAGAATTTGCAAAATCAACAGTAAACAAGACAAGAAAAGAGTTTGAGAAGGAAAAAACACAAGTCATTGGATAGAGACTTCGAACTCACCATTGTAGAACCTCATAAACTGTTTCCCTACAGAACCAAGTGGCCAAACTTCTCCCTGAATTTTCAAAAAAAAAAATAGTTAATGAGCCATCAACCAATAATTACATAAGAAGATTAAGAAAGCAAGAAAAAAAACATGACAACATGTAGGATAATACTTGTAAAGAAGCAATGGAGGAGAAATTTTCAGTAGAAGCACAACTGCAATCCATACAACATTCTTACATAGTGAGCTTTGACTAATGAAGACAAATCAATATCCAAAACAGCTGAGAGTCAAACCTTGAGTCTTTGTTTTCAATCGTTGTCCCAAAACATAACACTTGTTACATATCAACATAATGATGAGTCCAAGAGTTGAACTGAAAGAAAATCGGAAAGTTCAAAAAATGTTGCTTAGAGTTAATTATCGCATATGCAATTACTAAACCATCACTGTTGAATGCACTGCAGGGAATAGGAGCGTTGCACCTAGATAAATAATTTATTAGCCAAACATATATGTAACTTTCAGAAACATGAAACTTATTCTAGAACACCTTCAGGAGCTCACTAATCCAAGTAATTCAAGTGGGTAACAAACTCCCTATATTTTGTCAAGTAACGAAAAATTTAATCCAAAATGATGCAGGATTTTGAGGATAAATCAAACACATGATATTTTAGATAAGTGGATCAATTGAAGCATTCGACTTGGATCTCTTCTCAACACAACTTTGTGATAGTCAAATGGACATTGATTATTTAGGGGGTAGTTATCTAACTAATGCCATAAGCAAACAACTACAGGTTGTAACATGCTATTGTTCAGTTATTTCTGCATACACCCATAAGCTACAACTTGTTAGTCCGGTAACAGGTCAAATTTATAGAATTTTATCATCCAGATGCACACACACACACACACACACACACATATATATATATATATATATATATATATATATATATATATATATATATATATGAAGTATCAGCTGGAAACCAAAGATTAACTTCACTTATATGTATCTCTGATATACCTCAGGCATCTAACAATCATTTTGAACATCTGTTAATATAACAATTAACCAGCAAGGCATAGTAACCATTTTGAACATTTGTTAACACTAATAAACAAACTCACTTCAGTATTCTACATTCCATAAACAATACCAATTCCTATAAGATCCTTGTCAAGCTTAATAGCCAAAGCAAAGAGCATAGTAGTCTTCAACCACCAAACACAACCTATAAAATGGACAACCACCATCAACAACACATACAACCTAACCTTAAAACAACAAGCACCAACACAACAATAACAACAACTTAATGTAAAACCTTCATTTAATTAAGAAAACCCCAAAATCAAAAAGAGAAGAAAAGTTGAAAACTCGTTCCTCAGATCTCTACAACAAAATCAATAAAGTTGAGTTCTATATCAACCCTTTTGTTTATCACAGATCTGAAGTCATATTATAGTTTAAACATTACACAAACATAATTTCATCTATAAAAAATTTAATAGCTACAAATTACCATAATTATACAATTAGAGAGTAAGAAATCGTACCTTTCCATAGTAGATTTTGACGGGTAACCCTAAAAATGAAACCAAATCAAAAAAATTACTCAATTTCAACAAAACCTTAAAAATATGATTTTGATATCTAAACAAATAAACCTCAGAACAATATTGAGAAATCAAATTAAATTTCTAAAACTAGGAACTTACATCAGTTGGCCATTGAAATCAGGTACACATATTTTCTTCTTTTCACACTTGAGAACATTAGTAACAAGAGAAAATGAATCGAGAAACAAAAATCGAAGAAAAATTCTGATCTCTTGTTTCCTTTTCGATTCAAACGATTGATTTTCAGATCTGTGTGTTTTCATCTACCTTGAATTGTTATTGAGAAAAAAGGAATTTTAATTCTAGGGTTTCTTTGATTTTGTGCAGGAAAACTTCGCAAGGCACTGATGTAGGTGATGGAAGAAAAAATTCATGTTTCTGGTTTGCAGGGTTGAAGAGAAAAAGATATGAGTAATGGGAAATAAGGTGAGCTCAGTTACGTAGAGTTGAAGAGAGAAGAAGATGAGAAAGGGAAAAGGGGAAAGAGGAAATACGAATAAGAGAATTTTTTATTTTTTTATTTTTTTTGCAGGGTATACAGATAAGAGATAAAGAGAGAGAAAAAAAGATTCTGGCCTAGAAAACCGTGTTACATATTTAACTAAGTCCATCCGTCGTCATGTCGAGGGTTAAAATAGTAATTAATCAACGACCAACTTTAGCTGCTCAGGTTTTTGTCCGTGTTTTTTTTATATCTATGATTGTCTTGACCGGTCTAAGGGTGCACAGGAACCGAGCCGGACCGGCGGACCGTCCCGGAACTGGTGGAACCGTACCTAATTTTGTACCGAACCGAGGAAGGGGTACAGGTACCGGTCCAAAAATAGGAACCGGGGCTGAGCAGGTACAGGTACACGGTCCCGCCCTAATCCCGTACCCTCCCGAACCGAATGTACCGAATAATTATAACCATTGGATTTAGGGGTAGTAGACTACTGCTAGCCGTTAGATCTAGGGATGGTATAATCTTTAATAATTATAACCATCGGATAATGTTTCCACCGTAAGCTTCCCCGATGCATTGCAATCCCATACAAACCCCAAACAGAGGCACAATAGGTCCAAGCTCAAGAACAGTTTGCAAGGAGATTCCTGAATCTTGAGGTGTACCTGGTCCGGGAGATATGAGTATCCCTCTCGGATTTCTCTTTTTCAGTTCCTCTACAGTGAGTTCATCGTTTCTGTAGACTTCAATAGCATAACCCATCTCTCCCATGTACTGGCAAAGATTGTATGTGAAACTATCATAATTGTCTATCACAATGATTGGATTTTTTACATCCATTTTCTTCTCATTTACTACGACCCCATTCTGACCAATTACTGCTGAAGCTTTCCTTACAAAAAGAGATCCATTTCCAGTGGAGAGCGACTTTCTAGTAGGGCCAGATAGTTTGGTGTTGAGACTGACTTGGGGGTGGGTACCGATTGGTACTGGGAACCGTACTTAGTACCGTACGTGTACCGAATGGTACCGGAACCGAGATACAAGGTACAGGTACCGGTCCAAAATTTTGGAACCGAGGCTAGGGAGGTACTGATAGGTGTGATAAACACCTAATTTAATATCTAGTATTTATGCTTTCTTTGCTATTTTTCGTGTGAATTATGTATCTTATGTTCGCTTTTGAGTGTATTAGGTGTTTTGGAGTCATCGGAGCAAAAAGAAGCGGAACTCGCTCAAATCTGGAATTTCTTTGTATCACCTTGAAGAGGACGAAAAGACGAAGGCAAAGGCGAAAGAACGAGGTTATTCCGATCTCGTATGAGGAAGTTAGAAGCCTACGAAGCAAGTTAAAGTTGTCGCAAAAGTGAGACAAAGACAGATTTGTTAAAGACAGATAAAGACACAATTACTCAGAGCAGCCGCAGAACAGGAAATGAACTGTCAGTCTCGGTAGACTGACAGTGAATGAGGATTGTTAAGTGCAGACGACAACTCGTTAAGGGGCACCCACTCCCTTATAACCAAAAGCTAGGTCGAATGTTAACACCCATTTCATCTTTGTTCAGAACCAGAAACCAAGAGCTGCAACCAAAAGTTCAGGCCGGAAAGCTCAGGTTTGATTGAGTATTTTTTAAGAGAGGATCGAATTCGTCAAGGAAGCAGACATTGGGTTTAGTTTGTGTTGTTGATGGGAGAAATACAGAGAAGAAAGGAAAGCTCGATAGCACTAGAGTGAAAGATGAGTGGAAGGTTAAATGAGGTTTTGGGTTCTGTGGATCGAGGGAAGTTCGAGTATGATTTCATGTTGGTTTCAGACAGAATATTGATTGAATGGGTGTGTATGGAATTTGATTGCTCACAGGGAAGGTGCCATAGAGAGGCTTGAAATCACTGGTTAAGTTCTTTCTCCATTAACTGAATCAGTGCACATCAAATGTTCGATAATATGGCTGAGACTTCAGAGAAGTTGGTCAAGCAAATGGGATAGTGGCTGCTTGAGATGGTGGAGCTGGTGTTGGCTCTGATTCTGGCAGTGAGGAAGTGCCAAAGATGTTAGAGCTGCTGTTAGGCTGAGCTGTTAATAACAATGGAGTTCTTTGTGGTGTTGTGGAGTAGCAAATTTGGAGTTGGAGCCGCAAGTTGCAAGGCAGTGCAAATGCAGTGTTGATTGTTTGCAGCTACTATCCATGGCAGGTTCAGGCTAGTTTGCTGCCAGGGATTACACTGTGGAGTTCGAGCTGGTGATGTCCGTGGTATGCAAGGAAGCAGTGCATAGAATAGGAATGAGCAGTATCAAGGAGTATGAGCTGTTGCTAGTGATTGATGATCAAGAAGGCATCGATGATGGGTCTTATTGTGATGAGAGCTCGAGATATGACGAAGAATGAGAAAGAGATACCATAACTGGAGGTTAAGCTACACCTGCAATCCGAGACAGCTTATGAGTTGTGCTTATAGTTCACAATGGTTGAACCATATGGATAGCAAGGCCTGAGATGTGCATTACAGGTAAAGATCAAATGGAGCTTGAGATGAGTCTGTTGGTATGCAGGCCCAGAGATGGCTAAGGAAATGGGGACTGGTGTTGAACTGGGATGAACTGTTGGTGATGGGTTGAATGTGTGGTTGATTACAGGGAATGAACAAATGGTTAGAAGCAGTAGCAGAAGGATATGCAATATGGGTTTTTGATGGCCAAGTGAACTGAATTTGAAGCTGAAGTGAACTGGCACTGGCGATGTTAGGTGTTAGCATTGACGTTGCTGTGTTGGTGGGATTTCATAGCTATTGCAAGATCAGGGAAGCTGCAGATTCTGTGATGGAGAACAAGGTGCAGGCGGGAGTGAAGCTGCAGCTCACGGCATTGTTGCGGTGGTTGATTGTTGGAGTTCAACAAAGTGCGATCTCAAGAAACGGCGGTTGAAGTTGCACAAGAGCTGAAATTGCAGGTGAATGTTATGGCTTGAACAGGGATGCGAGAGGCTGCAGGCGGAATGGTTGGCATCTGCAGGTAGGCAATGGAATTGAGGCCTGGAGTTAATATAGCAGGTGAAGTGAAGATTGGTGCAGTAGAGCTGTTGCTGCTGTGTGCTGTTATGAGACTGGTGGCTTGAGCTGGGAATTGCAGGTGGTGTTTCAGATGGAGTGAAGAATGGAGCTGCAGAATGTGTAGGCTGGATCGGGGAAGAACAAGTGATGAATTGGCTGGGTTCTTGCCTCGAAGTGATTTGAATGGAGCAGTGCGGAGATGTCTTTGCGGGTAATGGCGGTTGTGGTCGATGAGAGCGGGGAGATCTTGGAGAATGTGGCGGGTTGGTGCGGGAACCGAGCCAAGGATGGAAGTGGCGAGTTTGATGGTGGCATTGCGAGTGAGTTATAAGAGAAGCACCAGGCACGAGTTTGCAAGCGAGGGAATGGATTTTGAAGCCGCGAGAAATAGTGCGAAAACGGAGTGAAAATGGCGCACCGGTAAGCATACTTAGGTTGTCGGATTTCGGAGCTTAGAGTGTCGATCGCAATATTTCAGTGAATCGCGAGGGGGGTATGAGTCGGATGCAAGAATCGACGGCCGGACATATGAGCTACGCATCACGCTTTTGGGCCCGTTTTCGCAAGAGATAAAGAATTGGTTTGGATGATTTTTGTGAATGTTTGGAATGCAGAGAAGGAGAGATGAGTTGCTGGAAGTACATACTTGTTGGTGACAGTTTCCGATGATTCAAGTAGCCTGAGACAAATTTTCCGGCGACGGATTCCGGCGGCCGGTGACCGGATTCCGGCGATGACGTCAGCAATTCCGGCGACACTTTTTGGACCCAAAATTCCAGAGACATATTTTTCACTCCTGGGCTTGGTGGACGAATTTGAGACGGGTTTGGAGAAGAATTGACCTACTTTGGGTATCCTTTTGGGAGAGGCATATAAATAGAACTTTTTCTCTAAACCTAGAGATCTCCATTAGGGAGACTTCTACTTGTTTTCTAGGGTTTCACATGATAGGTTCTTCTAAACTCTTTATGATGATTTCCAAAAACACAAGTAACTAAGTTTTTATTATTGGTTGAAGACGTAGTTGGATTTTGCAACCAAGTTATGATTTTTATGAATTAGTTTTCTCTCAATATTATCGTATGATTTCTACGGGTTACAATAATTGCATGATTGATGGATTGCAATATGATTGAATGTTTGTTTAGTCGAGTCTAGAATTGATTGAACTCACATCCATATCTATAGCTATTTTAGGGTTTTCATCGAGCGATAACCTTGAATACTAGTAGCATGATATGATTAGGGTTTGTAGTGATACATCCTCATAGTCATATGTAGAAATTGACCTTTGTTCGAATTGTTTGCGCAATGTATTACAATTGCATTGATTAGCCTATTTCTGAAACTTAATGCTCCTAGGAATTGAACTTGATTAGCGCAAGGCGTTAGGTTATTCTTTAGGTAGATTTCACATACGCAGCCCTAATGTGTGTGTTGATAACTTTGGAAATTTACGGAGTATTCTTGCAATAAGGTATTCTATGGCTTTTGATGATAGCGAGATTAAATACGAATTCTATTCATATATTCATAAACTTGTTTACAATTGAAGATGAAACCTTTATCCAATATTTCACATCCTTGATTTGCGTACTTTATTTGTTTTTGTTTATTTTTATTTACACCATCGAAATTCTTAGGGTTATTTATATAGGAAACCATAACAATTTGACAACCTAGACCTCTCTGTGGGATCGATCCTTTCTTGCCCTTGCTATATTTATATTTTGAGTAGTAAGAAAGTGTAATTTATATTTGTGTCGGCTGACAACCGGTCAGGTACAGGTACTCGGCCTCGGCAAGAACCGAGCCGAACCGTACCGTGTGCACCCTTAGACCGGTCAATGGTCCGTTGACCGTCAATGAGGGTCACGGATGTGGGTTGAAAAAGAACACGAAATTGGGGGATAAAAAAACTAATTGGGGGATATGATTTACTTCCCCCAACCAATAGTGTCTGCTAAGGGGGTGGTTTTGGGGCGCAAAATTACTAAAATATCCTCCCTTCAAAATAAAATCAAAAAACTTAAAATCAAAAAACAAAATCATATCCACCATTTCCATCTCCACTTCTAATTAATCTCTTTCAGGGTTAGAGATTTGAAACCCAAATATTCCTCATTCCCTTTCAAATTCTAAACTCTCCCCGCACTCTCTTTCAAATTCTCTTCTCCTTCTCTGCCGGCTCCTCACTTTGGAAATGAATATATTTTTTTTAATTCGAAAGTGATGAAGATCATCTTTGCAAGTGATGAAGACCATCTTAGGAATTGATGAAGACCATCCGGAAGGCGGTGCCTAGGCATGCTTGGTAACTAACATTCAATCAGTAACTAAGTACCTAGGCATGCTCAATAGAAATCTATCAATGCCTGGGTAGTCAAGTGAAATTTTTTTGAAGTTTCTGGATACTTTTCATCATGTGCCGGCATAGAAATTTAAGCAACATACTATCTTGGAAACCGGTGCTTGGCATGCACGAGAATTAACTACTTGTGCGGAAGTGGGTGATTAAAACCAGAAAAAACTCAAAACGGAATATTTTTTTACATCGCCGGAAGTGATGAAGACCGTGCGGAATTGGTGAAGAACCATGCTTAGGAAAATGGTGTTGGCATGCTCGATAGAAATCTATCAATGCTTAGGTAGTCAAGTGAAAAAAATTGAAGTTTTCTGGATACTTTTCATCATGTTAGGCATAGAAATTTAAGCAAAAACCATGTAGGAAGTAGTTTAGGCATGCAAAAAAAATCGAGATAAGCTGTCTTGGAAGTAGACCGATTACAACCGGAAAAAATAGGTTTTGAAGATCAAACCTGAAAAATTTTATAACGAAACAAAGTCTATAGCCCCAGAACCCCCAGGATAGTGGCAAACAATTTATGAAAATTTCCGGCCAAATGCCAAAGCATGGTTGTTTGGTTGAATACAATGCCGGCACCGAGCTATTTCAATTTGCAACAATGGTGGATTGAAGGAAAAAAAATCAAATTTTCAACCTCTTAGCAGCAATTCTCTCTTCACAATCATCCTCCACTTTCACCAAAAAAAGTTTCCTCTCAAATTTTTTTTTCCATCTTTCTACTCTCATCTCATTCACCCAAATACAAATACACACTAATCATTTAACAAATACTTAAGATTTTTACTAATTATTATTAACCACTAAACCTGATTAGTGAGGGGTAGATTAGGATTTAAAAAAATACTTAGATAAGGGGTGACCCCGAATTGATATCTGGATCCAGTTTTTGTCCTTTTCTTATATCTCTAATTCCTTTTTGGATCTCCCAATTTCGCGTTCTTGAAAAAACCCCATTTTCCACTAGTGTTTGTTTCATTTGGTTTTAGGTTTTGGGTATTGAAGTGATTTGGCATATATTGATTGCCCAGTAATCAGTGGCGGAACTAGAAATGTGGTATGTGGTGGGCTTGGCTAGTTTTGTACCCGGGCTGATACCTAAATTTAGTACATAGGATTTGGCCCAATAAATATAGGTAATAAAAAAAAATGTTTTCTTGGGCTGTTAGGGGTGCTTCAGCCGGGGGAAGTCCAGTCGTGCTTCCGCCCCTGCCTCCAATTGAACTCTATAGCCAAACAATAAAATTTGAATCGGGAATCTCATTTCTAAGAGACCTGTGATCCTATTCCCGGACTGTCAAAAACTTGACCAAACGTGCTTCCTGATTTTTTTTAACTAACTAAAACCTGACCAAATTGGGGTATACAAAATTTAAACCCATCCAAGATAATGTGTTAAGGGGTGCCTAAAAGTGTAAAAAGACCAAGTTGCCCTGACTATGATTTTAGTCGGTCAACATATCACCAAACAACCATGCCGGCCAAATTTCCAGACTATGATTTTTGTACTCGAACCATACATGATGAAATAAAAATAAAATAAAATAAACAACAACGAAGAATTAAAACGAAACAAAAAAAATCGAAAAGAAACCGGAAATTGGTATCATACGGGTTTTGAAATTGGGTATGATTTTGTACGTATATACTCGATTTGAGATTGGGTACAAAATCATACCCAATCTCGAAAATCGTACGATCCCAAATTGCTATGAACATTCGTCAGTGTACCTATTTGTCGACCCTGCCGACTAGTAGTAGTCGTTATCTTCCCAGGTTGAGTATCGCGAAGACTTTTCATCTCTGAAAGTAACATTTACAGGGTCGTTACAGTATTCATCCTTATACCTTGCCGACTAGTGTTGCAGTAATTAAGGTCGTCATGTTTTGAAAACTTGAACCTTGCCAACCAATAACTGCCATAAAACGATTTCTCTGTGTACATTTTTGCTATTAGTCGGCATGGTTTTTTATCTGTAACCGTGACGACCCTATTTATAAGTTTTTCCGTCGTTGGTGTTTGGAATTATCGACCCTTACGACTATAGTTTAGTCGGCAGGTTATGAAATTAATACCTTGTCGACTAATCATGCATTTGTAACACCTTTCTCTGTATGTCAAAAATCCTATAGTTGGCATTATGATTTGTTATCAGCATGTCGACTACTAATGGTCATTATCTTCCAAATTCGTCGACCTTGCCGACTTTTCATACCTTCAGAACTGAAGTGTTGATTCTTTCTGTAATTTTGAGTATGAAATCACTCATAAACTTTGCAATCCCCTTTGTAGAAGTGTTTGGCTAGTGTGGTTTCATTTCCGTTACAAAAAAAAAATCCTCAAAAATCATAACACATAATCCATGAGTTCAAATAAAACCTAATTTCAGAATTTTAATTCAACTAACTAAATTAATTAACCTAAACATATTATTAGTGTTAATTAAGCGAGGGTAGATTATGCAAACCTAAACAGAGTATTAGTATTAATTAAGCAAGGATAGATTAGGCATTTTGAAAATAACTGGCTAAGGGGTATTGTGTTTTACTTCAAAATGACCTGGATTTTGTCTAACTAGGTATACCCCAATTAATCTTTCTATTAACCCAATCAGGCCAGGAAATAAAACATCAATATTTTAAGTATGGATTATTTTTTATATATAAATCACCTACTACATCCCCAACAATAATTCAAGTTGTGCTTAGGCCAGTTCCTATGGGCATGGCAAACTCTCAAGTTTCCCATTTTTGCACCCACTATGGAGCTGGTAAACTGGAAAACTAGCCTAGCTAAGTGGAAAATTTGCCACTTAGCCAGGCCAGGTCAAGTTTCTACCGAGCGGTCTTGACCGCTCGGTGTAGCAAAAACCGATAGGTCTTCTTTCCACCGCCAGCGGTCTATACTCGACCGCTTATATCATCTCATCTAACGGTCATCATTTCATCATCCAATAAATACAATATCAAATTTCATTTCAACTCACACCATTTCTTCAATCTCCATTCTTTCACTCCACAAATCCAACATGTCAGTTCGAGATCGAGGTCGCATATTTAGCATATCTGAAGATGAATCCATTTGCAGGCATTATGTTTTTGTTATACAAGATATGGTCAATGATGGACAACAACAACAAGAAGTTATTGTATGGAGTCGCATATTTCAGAGATTTCAAGAGGAAACATTAAACCTCAATAATCGAGATGCAAATGGGTTGTGTCATCGCTTCGGAATAATCAGGAAGGATGTGAAGTTGTTTGTTGCTGCACTTACGGAAGGCTATCGAAACCGACAAAATGGCCAAACGCATTTGACGTGGAGCAAATGTGTCGGCTCGAATGGCGCAACAGAGTGGGAAAAGATTTTCAATTCGATGGTTGTTATCTTATCTTGAGGGTGTTACCCAAATATGATGAGTTTAGATTAACAGCCCAAATATGATGCATCTTTCATTTGTATGATGCATCTTTCATTTTTATCAAATTTTAATTTTAAGATATTATTAATATAAAACTAGTGCATCTTTCATTAAGTTTAGAATTTTAATTCACATTAGTGCCTCTTTCATTCAACTAGATATAATATAAACTAGACATAACTTACAATAAAGAATTTAAAAGTAAAAATTTGGGACAATGTTCTTCATCTTGCTTATCTTCTTCATTTCACCAAACTTGCAATCAATGCGCTCATGAACAGAGTTTCCTTTGTTTATCTTCTTCTTTGCTTTCAAATTTTCCTTGCCTTGAACTTTTCTTTGTCTTTTCTTAGTTGGATGTTTGATTTGGTTAATATCCAAAACTTATAGACTTCTTTGGTTTTTACCTATTTCTTTATAACCTTCACATATCTTACTAACGGCGGCTTCAAGCACCACTCCGGAAAAATCAAGTTGGGTAGCCAAGTCAAGTTGGGATTCAAACTTTGCCATTTTGAAAGATAAGATAGATAAAGATAGAAATTTTTTGTGTAAAAAATTTGGTGTAATTTTTGTGTTTGAATGTCACATTTTTATAGCGGTGGAGAAAGAGCCGTTGGAGGTTTGAAATCAGCCGAAAGGTCGAGTCTTGACCGCTAGCGGTGTAGTCTCAACCGTTCAGTGGAAGCTCGATCGCTTAACATTTTACCATAGTAGCGCAGCCAGTTTGCCAGGCCAGCTGGCATGGCAAATGGGTGGGTTAGCCACCCCATAGGAACCGGCCTAAGCTAAGGCCAAATCTTCCTCTCTTTTCTTTTTCACGCTGAAACCGAGATGGAAGCAAAATCACTAAAGATCGTAAAGCATCTTTAAAACGGGGCCAAAAACATTGACAAAAGCAATAAACCCAACACTACGTGGCACATTATAGACTTATAGAAAAAATTGATATTACACCAACAACTAAAATAATCAACAGTCTGGATCTTGAGACAACAACATTATGCTGATTAAAGCAAGTACTACTACAACATAGATCTCATAAAAACACAAAAACATACTATGTTTTGTTTTCTGATATCAGAAAGAGAGATGTGAGATAAAAGTGAAAGATGGGGTCGCAGCCTGCAGGCAGCAGCAGCAGGCATTGAATTTTGAAGCGAGGACAGCGTGGGTGCATTATCAGTAAAGTTGGCGGGCGGGTGCTGCATACTTTTTATATTTGGTTGGTTCTCTAACCTCTGTACCACTGTTTCTTTTGTCTCTGCCCTAACAAACAAAGACATTGTGAAGCCGACTGAATTTCATTGAAGACCTCCACAGACTAATCTATCATCTGTCTTTATCTCTAGCTCTCTCTAGATATATGAGTTGTGTTCTGTATTGATGGATCCAATACATACATAAGACTACTTTTTTTTCTTTTTGGTTCTTTGTTTTTTTTCTTGGCTACCACTATACTACTAATAAACCCCTTCAAAGTAGAAAGTGATAATCACTGATTGTTAAATTTTGGAGCCGAATTTTTCAGTATTCAGTACAATCATTACTTTTACTAACTAGTGTGTAGCTCAAGGCTGAACCCTAATCATGATGATATTGCATTTCTTTCCTCTACCTTCTCCTTTTTCTCATTGTTGTACTTTTCTTCTTCTTCCTATCAATTCAATAAAACAACAACAAATACTACTTTACCTTTCAACCCAAAACCATGGCTTGCTCGTCTTTCTTTTAATTGTGAGTGCTTTACTTATCTATTTTCTGTCAAAAATCTTCTTTTGGGTTTTGAGAGAAATAATATGGGTGATAAAATTAGAGAAGAGGGAGTGATCTCCAAGATTCAAGATGATTTGGTTGAAGAATCATCAAATGAAGTACTTCCACAACAACAACAACAACACTCTATTGTTGTGAACACATCTTCATTGTTATCAACAGAATCTCTTTATATTGCTCCTCCTCCTAATGTTTTAGTAGTTGGAGGTGGAAGTGGTTCATCAACAACATCGTCACAATTTGAGCACCATCAAGATGAAACAGTAAATCCAAAAAGACCCAAGTTTGGTGCTGGTCAGTGGAAGAAAATCATTCCATCCCCACATCAACAAAGACAACAGCAACAACACCATCAAAAAATGTTTTCATCACCAAGTCCAAATGATCATCAACAAACCCTAGCTGTTGAAATACCAACAAGTACACCACATACTACACAAACTAGTACTTCATCTACACCACCAACTACAGCAACTTCATCTCCAATATCTCCATCTCAAGAAACAAACAAACCATTTCAAATTAGAAAAGGGAAGTTTGTTAGTCCAGTTTGGAAACCTAATGAAATGCTTTGGCTAGCTAAAGCTTGGAGAGCTCAATATCAATATCAAGATAATGATAACAATCAAGATGACATTGTTTCTATCTCCACTTCTTCTAACACCACCACCACTGGTAGAGGTAAAACTAGATCAGAGAAAGATAGAGAAGTAGCTGAGTTTTTAAACAGAAATGGTGTTAATAGAGATGCAAAAACTTCAGGTACTAAATGGGATAATATGTTAGGAGAGTTTAGGAAAGTATATGAATGGGAGAAAACTAGTAATGAGAAAGAAATTAATGTTGGAAACACCAAGAGTTATTTTAGATTATCACCTTATGAAAGAAAGCTTCATAAATTACCAGCTTCATTTGATGAAGATGTTTTTAATGAACTTTCTCAGTTTATGGGGATTAGGGTTAGAAATACTTCTTCTACTACTTCATCTCCTCATCAAAACAGATCATTAGTTTCTAATGATCCAATATCATCTCTTCCTGAAACAACAACAGGATTTCCTTCATTGCCTCAACCACCATTACCTCATTCATTCAAAGAAGAACACTCTGCAGGTAATTTGTTTATGTTTATGGTAACATCATTGCTGTTCACATGCATAATTGCTATTTACTTGAGTTTAGCTAGTTTGGTGATTTTTTTTCTTTCATTTGTATGAGGTGGATGGGATTAATTATTTGTGCTGAAATTTCAGGGAGACTAAGCAAACAAGGCATGGAGAGTAGAGGTAATGAAATGATTACCTATGGAGGTCCATCATCGTCAACTTCGACGTCTAGAGAATTTCGTCGAATCGGAAGAATAAGAATGACATGGGAAGAATCAGTGAATTTATGGGCAGAAGAACAAGAAGGAGATCATCATCATCAGCAACAAAGAGGGGGAGGAGTAACTGCTGGAAGAGTTAAGCTACAAGGATTAGGTTTCTTGAATGCAAATGAACTAACATTTTTTGATGAGACTATGGCTGGTTGCACCATGGAAGCTTATCAAGATGGACCTTTGAAAGGTTTCTCAATTGATAGATTTATTTGTGGTCAACAAGTCAAAGTTTTTGGTAGAAGAAGTAATTCTTCCTCTAATACTTCTTCTGGTAAGCTTTTTTAAATTGTCCTAATTCATATCCCTTCATTTCTTTTTACTTTTTGGAATTTGTTCTTATTTGTTGTTATGTTGTCATGACTTTTAGGTCTGTCTGATAGATTTCAGCTTGGAGTGACTGAAACATCCAATATCAGATGTAAGTGTGTTGTTGAACTGTCTACTTATGATTTTATGGTTTATTATCACCTTCATGAGGGTCCTAGACTCCATGTCTTCTTACTAGATTGGTTCAGGCTTTAATAGGACAATGTGTACACACTAATCAAAGATCAAAACCAGAGTTTAGTGTCTTTCAATGCATGCACCAGTTGATATATCTAGCTCAAATCTCCTGGCCACTGACAAACATTAGAATACTTGCAAGAAAACTTTTTCATGCATACTTGATACTGCTATGAACTTATGTACACCCCTGATACAAGCTCGTTTGTCGTTACTATTGTCTAGCGGTTGGAGAATCATAGTTGTTTCAAATGATCACAATGTGCTTGTTGATGGGTCTTTTAGTTTCGGAAGTTATCATGAATTTCATGTTGTGAAATTTGTTATCATCTAGAGTTATTCACAAGTGCCTGACATTTAAATTTGTCAACTATTCAACAGCAATTCCGCCATGGGAGTACCAGGATCCAAGTGAGTACTACATCGGCTGTTTAAAGGTTCCACCAACATCTCTACCGAGTTTATTTGAACTCTCATGGCATTTACAAGAACCACCATCAGAGGAATTACGTTTCCCTTTGCGTAAAGACGTATACCGAGATTTACCTCAAGGCAAAGAGTTGTTCTTCACAACAACAGCAGAACTGTTAGATTGTAGAGCTATTACATTCGATATTCTGAGCCCGATAGTCCGATCAAACCTGGGTATAAGCATTTCTACTGCAACAAGTAGAGATTCGTTCATCTCTTTATGGGACGATTGCATTAACCGAGTTGTCTCAAAATTCTGCTCCCAAGAAATGGTTGTTGTTCGGAAACCATGCTTTAGTTCTTCCTCATCGAATGAATGTTTGCAGGATCAGTGGCCAAATGTAACAGGTTTCATTCGAAATCTTTGTCTATGGAGAGGAGAAGAAGTCGATAAACTTCGTGAAGGTAACTTGGATCCATCTTCTTCAATAATAGAGAAAATACTATGGACTTATACAGACCTTCCGTACATATTAGGATATTATGCAATTGGATACTCAATCACCTTTTGTGCATTAAGTCGATCACAAGACCGTGTCATTCGAACAGATCTCTACTCGGTTGACCTCTCAACACCAGCTGATAGACTAAAATCACTAATCCCGTGTTGGAGAATTGCCGGCTTACTTACATTATTAGCGGAACGTTGCTTCAACAGCGACAACATCAGTAGAGGTCTACCTTACAGCGACTTCGAACAGCAAGATATAGGAGGAGGGAACTTGATTGAAATGACACCCAACACTGTCAAACGTTTGTTTTCAAGTCGAAGAAAGTTCACTGCAGTCAAAGAAATCTACGACTTCCTCAACCGAAGAATCCCACACGCAGAATACATTTTTATGTCGTCAGAGAAAGACATGGCGATAACATTTAAACCAAGAGGATGCAAATCAAAACCCATAAACATAGAACAACTTGTTGAATCATTGAAGTTTGTAACAAAAGCTTTAGTAGCATTACATGATTTATCATTCATGCATAGAGATTTAAGCTGGGATAAAGTGATGAAAAGATCAGATAGGGAGAATGAATGGTTTGTGTCAGGGTTTGAAGAAGCTGTTGGTGCACCACAAATATATCCAAGTGGAGGAGTAATGGTAGGAGCAAGACATGCGCCAGAGATGGGCAGAGGTTTGCATGGAGTGAAAGTTGATGTTTGGGGTGTTGGAATGTTGGTTAAGACAAGTGGTTTAGGTGTCCCATTGTTGTTGAGGGAGTTGCAGAATAGATGTTTGGATCAAAACCCTGAATTACGCCCTACTGCTGCCGATTGTTACCATCATTTGTTGCAACTGCAATCTTCTCTTTGTGTTGCACCAGGAGGTTTTTGAAATACTACTGATTTTTTTTTTTTTTTCTGTCTTTCTTTTTCTTACAGTAGGATTTATGTGATTACGTCTATCCTGGCCCATAAATGGTCTGACACAATTGATATATCTAGTAGATTATGACAAACTCCCCTTAAAAGAAAGAAGTTATCTTGGAACATAGAAGTACGTAGTTTGTAAATTTACGGTTTCACTGACAGTAATTTTCATATTGTTATCTTGGTCCATTTGATGTTTGATTTGATTCCTCCAAGCCTCATGTAATACCTGATCGGGTTGTCTGGAGTACAGTGGGTAGATGAGTTGGCCAAAAATGTTGGTGGTGCATTTCCCGACTGGTAGGCGTTTTTTTCTTCGTATTGGTTAGGTGCCTCAATCTTAAAGCTGCGAATCAAGCAATGTTGAGCATATAGTGTTGGAGGTTTGGTGTTGAAAAGAATCAATTGTGGGATAGAGTCATAAAGGAGAAATATGGATCAAATTCTTTGTATTGGTTCCCTGATAATTTGAAGACTGCCCATGGAGTCTCTTGCTGGCGCACTATTGCAGAGAAACAGTCACCTTGTTTCAGCAAATTCGGCAATCACTTTACATTCTGGTACCTTAGTTTCTTTTTGGCACGACAAGATTGGACAGGTTAAGCTAAGCAGATGTAAAAAAAGGCTAAATTGTGAAGCTTGTAAGACAAATGGTTCTAAAAAGCCACAGAGATAAAGCAGACTTTTTCTTCAAAATTCTATGGATTATATACACAACTAGGCCTAGTATTCAATCCGGCAGACAAATTTATTCTTTAGTGTACTTCTTCTATTATACTTTTAGGAGGCTCAACTCCCTTTCTAACAAAATTGAATTCAAATGTTTACATTCTATACTTGTATGCTCTTGCTCAATTGTTTTGCCACTCTTTGTCATTGGAATTATAAACAAGATGTTTTGAAGCTTCAGATAAGCAGCAAGTGATTCAAGTCCTATTCACCTGCTAGCAAACTTCCCCTTCTGCTGCGTGTAGCTTTATGAGAATTAACCATGACAAGACCGCATTGTAGAAACCCAATTTTTGAGTATCCTCAAAATTGTGATATGGCAAACCCATCTCATTAACCTTCAAGTTTTCAATGGACAACACCATTACTATTGACCAATTTGACCCTGTAGAAATGGGAAGTAAAATCAAGGATCAAAATTCTTAAAATCAGGTGTTGGATTTCGGCTAAACATAAATTCAAAAAAATCTGAAAATCAATCTGGAAATGGATTATATTATCAATACCTTTGTAAGAAAATTGCAGAGGAATTGTCATCAAACACAGAGGATGAATCTGCTAACAGGGAAGATGAGACCTGAAACACAAACAAGACAGATTGTAACAAAATACTGAGAAAACCAAGAAACAGGTCTCCATTTGATTTCAACACTGGAGCTTTTCATCCTTTTAGCATTTTGATGATGAGGAGGATCTTTTGATAGATCAAAACAGCTCCTTTCATCCTTAATTCCTGAATACATCTAGTAAGTGTTCTGTTTTCACTTCTTTCTCTTTGTAATTCTCTTGACACTTTCCAGTACCTGTAAAGTTTCATCTGTACTACACAAATCATAACCATTGAAGTAAATAGAGATACAAACGAAGGTAACCACCATTTCTTACAATAATGATGATCATGAGAAGAAGAATTGATTGAAGATGTGTAAACAAGTGTAAGAAAAAATCCCATGAAAAAGTAAAAACAACAACATAATTGAAAGATTTCTGATTTAAGGTTATCCATTCTAGTTTCTTTCATGGTGACTCTACGCCCAAACATATCTTCTTCTCTTTGCCAAAGTTTTAAGAGTAAAAGATGGCCTGGGCCTTGAGAGATTTCCATTAATGGGTGTTGTTGTATCACTGAGATTGTGTTGTTTATTGACGAAACCAGTTTCAGATCTTGATGTTCTTCGTTTACTGGGAGTATCGTTTACTTCAGCCATTAGAAAGAAAATACTGAATCAGAAAGTAAGCTGTAAAAGAAGAAGAATATATTAGCACTTGAGATTTGTAGAGAGATTAGAATTAGATAGCTTTGTTGAACGAAAATGGAGGAAGAAACCAGGTATTTGAAGTCATCAATCTTGTAACGGTCATATTCGAAGAAACCGGGTATTTGAAGTATGGACCCTTCGTCCATCATAAATACTACTCCCTCCGTTCTTTTATTATAGGCTGGTTTCCTAAAATAGATGTTACAAAAAAATAGGCTGGTTTCCCAATTGGGAGGGTACTAGGTTTCACTTTTACGGTTTTAACCTTTCTAAAATTATTTTTTCCTCCACTACCATTATATCACCGAAACACCTTCACCGTCTTCATCTTCTCCCACACAAATCACCACCAGCAACACCATCGCCACCATTACAGCAAAGACCATCAACGTAACAGAAAACCCAATGTTTTGCCCTAACCATCTCAACTCTCCGGGGGCCCTTTCTTCTGTTTGCTTTTTCTTCAATTGCATGCCATAAATTGATATATCCATCTTTTATTGGTAGAAGTGTGAGAATTTTCAAGAACTCGAATCGTTCTTCGCTTGCGTTGATGAACAAATCGATTAGAAGAATTCAAGAACTCGAATGAGAATTTACGCCCAAAAGTTGTTTGAAGAAAGTCCCGAATGAGAATTTCAGGAGGTGCGTCATGATTATACATACCCCGTTACTCTTCTAATTTTATGCTTATTTGATCAGTTTTTCCTAATCTGAGTTTTGGATTATAGATTCATCATCAATTAGGTTTTGTGGGTCTTGTTGTTATTTCTTGGGTTCAAGGATTTTTGTGAGTCTAAGAATGGTGTCTATTTTGACTTTGAGAGGTGAAAAATGGTCTCAATGGGCTGTTGCATTTCTAGGATGCTAACGCTGGAAGTCTGGAATAGCTTAAAGAAAAATTAGTGGATGCTCTTTTATTTAACTCATTTCATACATTGTACGTTAAGAGTTTCTTCGAATTTTGTTTTTGACTGTAGAGATATGGAGAGGGATGACAAGGGAAAGAGCAACAAGAAGAGGGCAAAAATAGAGAAAGAGAAGACGAGAGTAACGGGGTATGTATAATGAGGCAGAAGTTAGAAGATGAAGAATACAGGAATAAAGTGGAGTCGAGGAACTCCTTTGAGAATTACGCATATAGCATGATGAATACGATTGAAAGTCTTGGATGGAAGATGGCATCAGTAGACAAGAAGAAGATCGAGGATGTGGTTAATAGTGCCATTGTATGGTTGGATCGAGGATGCGGTTAATAGTTTCCCATGTGTGCTTCCTTGCATCAATGTTTCAAGAATTCTTCTCTTCACATCAGAATTTAAATTCTTCTTCTTATTTCCATGGCGAATAGTTTCTGGTTCTACAATGGTGTTAATGGGATAGAGTATCTCCTCCTCCTCCTCCTCCTCCTCCTCCTCTTCTTCTTGTTGTTCTTCTTCTTCTTCACTATCACCATCATCATTTTCTTCCGGGTAACATTCATTTAAATCGATGAGACAATAATGATTTAAATCTCTAATAGTTGGAGATGGAATTGTAGTAATTGGAGATGGAATTGTAATTGGAGAAGTTGATGGAAAATTACCTTGAGATAGAGTATCCTCAGGAGTTTGATTCAGGTCAAAACCCATTTCACTTGGTAATTTTATCAAACACTTATAGGGTGAATCCCCATTGACACACACTAAGAACAATAGCCACTTGTTGTTACTGCCTAAAACAATTCATCTGACACTAAGTTCTTCTTCATCAATACACGAAATTCATAAGCACCCTCTGTAGCAGAAATTACTTGAAACCCATTACAAACTTCTCTTCAAAATCCGCAGCAGAAGAACCCTCTATAGCAGAAACTACTTGAAACCCATCTTATAACCAAGCGAGACCTACAAACTAAACACGAGACTTCCTTTAATACCAACCCATGATAAACCTCGGTCTAACCAATCAATTGAGATTTGAATTGGGTGAAAACCAGCAGGAGGAAGTAAAACGACCAAAAGAAGGAGATGAAGAAGAATAAGATAATGATTTTAATTGGGTGAAAACCCTAAATCAAAAATAGGAGCAGATTAAAATCCATGGAAAATTATTGATTGATGGGGTGATTAACTATCGAATTTATTGAATTCGTTTTCTCGTTTATTGAATTCCTTTTCCAATGGAATTTGTTTTCTCGCCGTTTGTTCTCTCGGGATATGAATTTATTTGGTGGGAGGGCAAAATAGGAAAAAACAGCCCAAATGATTGGTTTTATTAAAAACCTTAATCTCCCCGCTAAACTAAACCGGCCTATATTAAACGAACGGAGGGAGTAAAAGATACTGTTCGTCGCACTGAACGAAGTCTCAAATAAAATGGTACAAGAAGGACAACAACAATCTCTTTTTGCTCCAACACCCAAAACATTAACCCACGATTGGGGATATGGAAACTAATTGGGGGATAGAGGAAAATGACAAAACTGGATCCAAATATCAAATCAAGGTCACCCCTTATCTAAGTATTTTACTTAATACCTAATCTACCCCTCACTAATCCTGATTAGTGTTTAATAATAATTAGGAAAAAACTTAAGTATTTGTGAAAAAATTAGTGTGTGTTTTTATTTGTATTTGGGTGAGTGAGGTGAGAGTAGAAGGAGGGAATAAAGTATTTGAGAGGGAACTTTTTTTGGTGAAAATGGAGGATGATTTTGAAGAGAGAATTGCTGCTACTGAATCTTTAGCTCAACTACAACAAGGATCATATCTTGAATCTTCGGCTAATGACAACAACTCACAATTGCAACTCTTTGTTGAGCCAACACCCTTGAATGATGATTTTTACGAGCATGGAGAGTTTTTTGAAGAACCTACACAAGAAAGTAAACTTGCACAACATACAAGCATCCCCAATACACAGGTAAAGCTGCTAGGAGGTTGAAAATTCGATTTTTTTCTTTAAACCCGCCATTTTTTCAGCTGAAAAACCTCGGTGCCCGCATGGTAGTGGTATGAATACAATGCCAGTAGTCCTCATACCGGCATAGTATTCATACTACGGCCATGCCGGCAGACCGATATCCCCCATTTTGAATATCAACCCGGTATAGTATTCAACCAAAAAACTATGCCGGTACAAAAGTTACTTTTTACCTACCAAGGAATATACTACGGAATATTCTACCGGCATGGTTTTATTCATAGGTTACCATGCCGGCATTGCATGAAAAACATACAGGAAGCGGTGCCTTCCAAAACCAAATACAGGCATGAAAAATTAATTAACAACGGCGCCGGAACTGTGTACCGGCGTGGAACCATCAATACAGAGCACGCCGGCACTAAAACCGGCGTTGTTCAATTATAAAGTTACCATGCCGGTACCTACCAAAAAACATACAAGAAGAAATGTTTTCCGAAGCTAAATACCGGCATGATATATTAATTATGGGTTACGCCGGAACTAGGTGCCGGCGTGGAACCTTAGATTACTAGAATGCCGGCACCTGTGCTTCAGGCGTTGATTTTAAATGAAATTTGAATGCTGGAACAGGTTTCAAATTTCGTCTTCAGTTTCGGTGTGGTCCGGCATGGTCTAGCATGCCAGAACTCTCTTCCCGCATAGAGTTTTAACTTATTTTTGAACTAATTTATTTTCTTTTCATTCGATCCTTAGGTGGTGACATATATTGATCTAACAAATGCAAAGCCGCTTGGTCGGGATATGTCGGAATACTATAAAATGCCTCCGGTGTGTTACCAAAGAATACTTTTCACCTAGTTTCTTGAACTTTACTAATGAATTTCTTGTAATGAACCTTCTAATCTCCCATTATTGTCCTTATTTAGGGAATAAAAGATCCAAAGGAAGCAATAGCTTGGGCTAAAGAGACGGCTCTTAAGAACATGTGTGTGTTGGTGAGGAATACCCAAGGTTCAAATAGCCGTTTTGAGATGGTTTGCGAGAGAAGTGGGCAATAAAAGGCGAAGAATAGCCACTATAGAAAGGGTTATGTATATCCAAAGAAGACTAATAGGGTATACAAGAATCGTACGAGGAAGGATAACTTCCCCTTTAAGATTTTATTCCATCTAAATGACAAGAACAATGAATGGGATTGTGCGGTTTGGTTCGGCCGTCATAACCACCGGATCCGAAAGATTTTGTTGGTCACTCCCTAGTTGCGAAGCTAAAACCTCATGAATTGGAGGATGTAAAGAGAATGACCAAAGCACTTATCAAACCGAGACAAATTCTCAGAGGCTTCAAGGAAAAGGATGAGACCAACGTGTCTTCTCTAAGTACAATTTATAGCGCACAAGAAAGTATTAGAAGGGTGGAATGGGAAGGGAGGGCCGTTATACAAGAATTTGAGAAGATAGTTTGGGATCACAACTACACGCGTATCATTAAAAGAGGGCCGGACAAGAAGCCCCTTCAAATATTCATTTCGCATCCTTTGCTTTCAAAATTGGCTAATACATGTTGTGGTGTTCTTTTGATGGATTTCACCTACAAGACAAACAAATACAATATGCCATTGTTCAACATCGTGGGGCAAACATCGGACAAGGTATCATTCACATTGGCTTGGTGTTTAATGGAAAACGAGAGGGACTATAATTATCATTGGGCATTACGACAATTGAAATTATTCTTCCGGGAAAATCAACTTCTGAGGGTCATCATAACTGATCAAGATGACGCATTAATGAATGCAACATCCGACGTCTTCCCGGACGCACAAAAATTCCTATGTACATATCATATACGTCAAAATATTATAAAAACTTGCCAAGCCTTGTTTGAACCCACTAAGGCGGATATTAAGAAGAGAATGATTGTTCAACTAGAGGAAGATGTTCGCAAAAACAAACTATCACCCGAAGAAGAAGAAGATGAGAGAGGCAAGATAAAAGAGCGAGTGGGCAAAGAACATGCAGAAAATCATAAAAAGTGGTTGGAATTTCTAAGAGATTTGGAGAAAGTTTATTGGTCTCTTATCGAGGATATGTACGAAAAGAGATTGGACAAGTTTATTGCCGATTGGAACGAAGTTTATCTGACTGACGTCTGGTATTGTCGGACTCAATGGTTGGATAAGTTCAAGGAAAAATTTGTGCGTGCATGGACAAGCCGGTATAGACACTACAAGAATGAAGCAACTAGTGTAGCGGAGTCCGCTCATGGGAGATTTAAAGATCTCATCCGGTCCGTCCAAGGAAACGTGGTTACGGTCACCGAGGCAATGAAGCAATACTTTAAGAGTGATATCGATAGGATCAAACAGGCTTTTGAGAAAAGCTCAATGGAAGGATGACTCAATTTCTTCAATATGAATATAATTCAACGTCTCTCATTGGGAAATAAAACATATGATGAGAGAAATGGAAAATGAGATAAACTACGGAAAACCGGGTGATGTGTGTATTTATCCCGACATGTATTCATTAGGGCTTCCGTGTTGTCATATGCTTGTGAAGTATGAATATGTGATACCTATTGAGGTTATTGATCCGTTTTGGAAGCAACTATCTTTCACCCCTCCCCCTACGGAAGATCCCGGACAATCACCATGGGATACGAACGAAGCAAAGTAATTCTTCGAAGCTTACTCACGTGGCAACTCGGTAAGCCGGCAAGTATTGTTGAGCCAACTAAGTCTAATTACTCGCCCATGGATAGCACAAAGTGAAGAGCCAACAAAAGGAGATCCGGCCAATAGACTAGAAACTAAAACGGCAAGGAGAAAACAAAGGAAATAATTGAAAGAAATGACTCAACGTGAAGAAGAACTCGCGGCAAGTAAGAAACGAGATCTAACCGCATGTGAGATTTTGGAAGCAAGGTTCGTGGAAGCGCCAGTTCCAAAAAAAATGGGTAGGCCGAGGAAGGAACCGCTATCAAGCCAACAACAAACGACAGATTCTGTATCCACGCCAAAAGTCAATGGACTGGAGGTTCCAAAGAAAAGGGGTAAGCCGAAGAACGTACCCACATCGATTGAACAAGAACAACAAGATGAGCATTCCGAAGACACACCCATAGTTGATGTAGCAGAGGTTCCAAAGAAATTAAGGGGTAGGCCGCCAAAGGTATCAACATCAATCTACCAAGAACAACAAGGTGAGCATTCCGAAGCCACACCCATAGTCAATGTAGCAGAGGTTGCAAAGAAAAGGGGTAGGCCACCAAAGGTACCAACAACAAGTGACAAAGAAAAACAAGGCGATGAGGCGGCGGTGCCAAACAAAAATGGAAGTCCGAATAAGGAACCTACATCAAGTCAAGAACATGAAGGTGAAATCTTCGAAGCCCCAGCTAAAATAAGTGATAGCAAAGGTAAGCGACCCATATCTACCCAACAACAACACCATGGTGACAAATCCGTAGGCACGACCAAAGTTGATGTAGTTTCGGTTCCAAAGTGAAGGGGTAGGCCAAGGAAGTACGAACTCCCATCATATACTGAAGACGTTGGAAGTGTAGAGACTGCAGAGGATGGATTGGATATAATTGAGCTAAAATTTTGTAATATGTAGATGTTTAAGGATTACAAAACAGGTAAGACTTATAGACATTACCATACCAAAATAGAGTCTTATGTACAACAACTTCCTGAGGTTATTCGCGAGTATATTGTATATACCGATGATGTCGATGGAGATGGAAATTGTGGCTATCATGCCGTGACCGAACAATTAGGAATCTTTGAGATGGCGGTTAGTAGAGGGATGACACCATGCCGATATGCTAGAATGAGGATGGACGAAAAACTTGTGAAAAAGATGAGATTTTATGAGAAATTGGTTGGTAAAGGCGAGGGGTTTGATAAGTATTAGGGCCCGAGCAAGAGATGAAGTTTCTTCCTTCTCAATATTGGATGAGAATGTCGTTTTGTGGGCATCTAGTGGAGGATACATTTAGATGTGTTGTTCATTATTTTACCCCCACCGTAAAAGTAACATTTACACCAAAGTGGCAAAAATGTGAAGGATCCCTTAAGAAGAGAAGAGTTGTTTTGGCGTTCGTGAACGGTAATCATTTCGTTATTCTAAAACTCAAAGAAAATTGTCCATTGCCACCTGTTTGTGGGATGATTAAAAACAAGGATCTAGATCCCAATATATGGAAGGGATGGATGACATTGTATGAGGAGAATCACCAATTTTGGGATGCGTTGGCCTTATAAAAAAAACCTCTCCAAGAGGAGAAGATGCAACTTGATACGTGTGGAAGCGATGATGAGTAACTTGGATATATGTGGTTCACCAATACGCAACATTTTGTTGTTTTTTTTGAAGTGTGAATTGTAAACATTAAATCATATTTTGATGCCTATGCCAGCATTGTTATGTTTCATCATTACAACGCCGGAACGGTTGTGCCGGCGTTGAACTTAACTTTTAAAACGGTGCCGGGAATTCAGAAAAACATCCAGAGAAATCAGTAAATGTGTCGGTATTGAAAATAAACTACAAACAATTCCGGTACTCTGACAAAAATATGTTGCACCTGGAAATTACAGACTACCGGCATGGTATCCAAAAAACCATTCAATGCCGAAATTCTGGAATTTTTGTGTTTTTGGAAAATTTAGAGTGTCGTCATTGATTTGACTCTTTTCGACCATGCCAGTACTGTTTGTAGCCTTAGAAACTTAAGAAAAACTTAAAAATTTGTTAAGTCTTGGCACATTCAAACTCTGTAAAAGAGGTAATTTGACACTGGTTTATCAACATAATAAATCAAATAACAACACTAGATTGTATAAAAGAACAAACTCCAAAGTTATGAGGTTCCAAACCGAAAACAAATCAAACATAAACCAAATCAGGCAAAGAGTTTAGCAAGACACACAAAAAACACATTATTCAAGACACACAAACAAACATAAACCAACACTAGATTGTTCAAGACCAAACTAATACTATAGAAGAAACACACGATCACTCGGTCCTTGGCTTCTTGTGTACCCTCTTCTTCCTTTCGCCCCACAAGTCTTTTGCCTCTGGATTTTCTATTTTGTCTATCTTTTGCTCGACTTTCTCTATTTCTTTCTTGGTCAACACCTCTCCCTTCTTGTTCTTTTTCTTAAAGAACTTTGACAAATTTCCTATCCGATGACGCTGTTGTCATATTTTTAAACATGTACTTAGTACGTATAAACTTATATAAGTTCATAGATATAGATTGAAAGAATAGGAAATGAACAAGAAGTACGTACCAACAACGTAAGGATCTTTTGTAATCCCAGTACAGTAAGTTAAGCTGGAGTTATGGAGGGAGGTGCTGCTTGTGGGGGAACTTCTACGTCAGTCGGGCGTACAACATAAGGATACGAGTACTTCTGATGACCTCTGAGAAAGGTTGGTTCGGACTCATAACCGTTTTCCGCCAATTCCCAACCAACCCTATCCAACACAAGTCTTCGTTCTTCCCTTTCACTCCAATGTGCAAGAATGAGATTTGGCTCGTAAACTACCAGAGTATGGTTCTCATTTGCTTGGCATTGAGGAAAGTCATGAGATAATTTCTGATAAGATGTATCCGTAAGATCTTTCTTCTTGTACCCAAGTTGGCGCATTACATAGCGAGGGTTGTGCATAACAAATTCTTTTGGATGAAAAAACGGTCTGTTATAGAATGAAACATTGTCACACCTTTGAAAGTAAACTCCTCTGGCATTCCTATATGGGTCAAACACAACATCTTGGACAGCCACAAAGTCCAAAGCCAATCTCATTGCGAATAACCGTTTCCTGTTATTGGGCTTCGGGGCAATGTTGAAGAAGTATTTCTGAGCTACATCGTCATGATGTTGATAATCATGTACAATCTTCAATTCTTTATACCCAATGAATAATTTTGGGAATTGTTCATAAGCCCACACCTATGCCAATGAAATGTATAAGAAAAAAAATTAATGACAAAATAATTGGAAACCAACAAAATTAATGACAATGATGACAAAATAAAATAACTAGTTCACTATACCTGAATTAAAGTGAAATAACCATTAAATTGACGGGCGTTTGCCTTAGAAGCTCTACGCATTTCTGCCAAAAAATGTGCTAAGAAAGCAGTGCCCCATGAATACTCATGGACCCTATCCAAGGGATCCAAGTATTGTAGATTGTTCATATGCACCCTATTACCATTAGCGTCAGGGAATATAACGGAGCCCAAGATGAACACAGGTAAGCAGTGGCAGTTTACCGAACTTGTTCGGGATTCAAGTGCTTTTTCTTCGTATTCCCAAACAATTGAACGAGATTGACGAATGTGATAGTATTTGTCCGGGAACGGTCTGTCTTGTACATATTTGCCATAGTCGTTTCCTTGTCCCATCCCAGGTCCTTACAGTCATCTCCTACCTCAACATCTTTCCCAAGAACCTCTAGACCTAGTATTCTTTGGACATCTTCAGGGATAATGGTCATCTCACCAAAATGAAAATGCATGGTATCAGTTTCACCAAAAAACCTCTCCAAAAAGAAGTTCGCCGTGACGGGATCAGTTGCCACATAATTTTCTACCGCGGAATACAACCCAGATGCTCTGACTATTGCTTGAACTTGGGGACACTCTAACTCCAAAGGCCATATATCACTTGATTGATGGCGGCTAACACGGTAGGCTTTATTGTGGTCCTATAAAACACACCAAACTAAATTAAATTCACTTGATCGCAGATAAATAATATAATAACAAGATGCAAACGTCTAAATAAGTTTGATAGATCCAACGAGCCCAAGAGTACTTGTAGTAAAATAAGAGTTGCGGGTTTATAGGTTGACCCCACTGTTTGCCATCATCGCGGTCTGGAATCATGTCATATCTTTTAGGAAGGTGTCCCTTTTCCTTTTACCCAGGGGCTTCAACTCCGACATCAGGTTGTCCTAAGCCACCTGCTTGTGAGGATGAGCCACCTCCTCTGGCCGGTTCAGGAGGTTTTTCCCACTCATCATCATCATCACTGTTGGTTTTGTCACTTATAGGTTGATCCCGAATGACGACCTTAGCACGATCCGGATCAGAACGACTACGTCGAGAAGACTTAGGTTTTACTTCTTCAACAGCTTTGCCCTTTCCTTTGTTCACTTTAGACCACATGGAATCCCGATTTGTTGAGCAGTTCTTCTCTTCGGGTTACCATAATCGTGAGTAAATTTGTTAAAAATCTTCAACCACATGGAATCCCGCGAACTATTATCTATAGTTGAAGGACGAGTTTTGGAGTACCATGCTTTAGTGATTGCTAAATCTTCCTCGGAGTCAAACTATGCCATTTGTTGTATGTGGGAGTAGGTTCTATACTAAGCTATCTATAGATGAATCTTCTAGGGTTTAGGGTTTCATAAGTTTAGATCTCAAGGATATAGTAAAGAACCCACGAGTTTTGGGCAATTGGGTCCAAGTATTAGCTTTCTTTATATAGAGAAAAAACTCAACGGATAGTTTTTTTTTTGAAATCACATGTGCCGGCATTGAAGTTACCTTTAAACGTCCATGCCGGTAACTAATTTTATTATACAGAGATTTGGCCAAATCTGCAGATAATACCGGCGTCGTTTTAACAACAGCGTACAACGCCGGCACAGACTACCGGCATTGATTATGTTTCTTCGACTATGCCGGTACCGGTGAATTTCAAAAAAAAAAAAAACGGCTAGTTTTTTGAAAAATAAGACCGTTGGAGCATCAATCCATTAAAAACCCCTTCATTCCTTGGTAAAAATGTACATAAAGCGCCCACCAAATAACAAAATTCCTTTTCTCAAGAAAGCAAGCCTCCAAAAATAGATCAAGCAAGCACGGTTCAAGCTTCACAAGCGATGGGAGATTCATCAACAAGCTCTATTTGCAAACCACCATTAATCTCTACCTGCAAAGTAAGTAGATTCAACATTACTAACGATGGATTGGACAGTTAAAATGTTCTCTAATATGACGTATCACTAATATAATCTTCTCTTACAGAGTCATCATTGTTGCTGTCAAATTTGCAAGTCACCTTCTCATCTAGCCATGGACTGTCCATTTATTTATTCGAAGTGTATAAAATGTGATGGGACACGCCGGTTTCGGATTGTAAAAACTCATGATGCTGAAAATAGAAGAATGTTTCTAAGGTGTTTGAATCACCCAAAGTGCGAAGAGTTTCAATGGTTTGACAAAGATGTTGATGGGTGTGATGGGTGTTATATGAAGGGAAATGAATATGTTGAAAGAGAAGATGAACCAATGAAGATGGTCCTTGACACCGAGATACCAGACGATGTCTTCGAAGATATTTGCGAAAGGATCAAAGGTTCCGCAATTGTTGAAAAGGGATGAAAATAGATTATGAGATCATCTTTAACCAAAATTGCTCCATTCCATGTTTTAATTTAAAGTTTCGTGTTTTTTAGTATGTTTTAATTTAAAGTTTCAAATCTAATGTAATGGATTATCTAGTATGTTTTAATGTAATACATCATTCGTAACGATCTAGATTATCTTGTATGTTTCTGGAGGGTTTGCAGAGTGTCGTCATGGAAATATATCTTATTTACCATGCCGGTTTTCTGCAAAACCATTCATGTTTTAAAAAATCAGATTTTCGGCATGGAAGTTTAAAAATATTGCCATGCCGGCACAGTTCATATTCTATACAGGAACTTGGACCCTGTCATCACTACTTTCCGGCATGGTTTTAGAAAAATATTTCAATGCCGGTATATGTTCCGGCATGGAAATTTAATCACAAATGTACGTCGGCACTAGGGTTGGATCTGTTCGACCTAAACACGTCTGTGCCGGCGCATTGGTGTGAATAAAACTTATCAAACAAATTTGTTTACTAGAAATCTAAACATGATCAACATAAACCAAACAACTAAATTGTGCTTAAATGTTCTTAATCCATGTATCATAGACCAAAAGTAAACCAAACAACTAAAGAGTTAATCCAAAAACAAGTTCGAAATTTTTTAAAACGTAACAACCTCAATCGAAATAAAGAAACACAACTAAAGAGTTAATTACTTGGTCTTTTGCTTCTTGTGGACCGCCACCTTCCTTTTTTTCCCGAACAAATCTTTTGCACTTGGGTCTTCAATTTTATCGAGCATTTCCTCGACTTCCGTCATTTCTTCAAGGGATAACACCTCTCCTTCCTCGTACTTGCAACCAAACATCTTCTTCATCTTGGCAAGCCGACGTCGCTAGATTCATACATCCAATACATAATTAGTATATATATGTTAATATTAGATTATGTGTACATTAAACGACTAAGGAATTAACAATACTTACTAGAAATCCAAGAGTCTTATTAAGTTTGTCCATTGTAGGTGGCGCCTCTGTAGGAGTTGGAATGGTAGGTTTTTTTTGGGGTGGAACTTGGACGTCGTCCGGGCGCACGACTAAAGGATATGACCATTCCAGGTAATCATGAAGGTAGGATGGATCGGCTTCATCACCGTTGCTCACAAGCTCCCAATTACTGATATCTACCAAACGACTTGGTTCCTTATCCCTCCAATGTGTTGGTTCTGGAACTGGATCATACACTACCCTCCTTTTTGAGGGACTTGTAATGCACTCACCCAAGTCAAGAGCGTACCTTAAAGTACAGGCTGTCATGAAACAAGGTAATTGCTTATATCCAAGTTGTCGCATCACACGTAGAGGATCAGCCATAACGTATCCCTTTGGGTGGAACAACGGTCCATTGTAGAATGCAACGTTATTAAACCTCACAATTTGGTGGTTTTCTCTAATCTCCTTGTAAGGGTCGAACACAACGTCTTTGGTAGTCATCGCGTCCAGAGCCAATCTCATATCTATCAGTCGACGATTGTTGCGCCTCGGGTTCGGGAAGGTCTATGATCTTCAATAAGGGGTAGTCCTTGAACAAGGTTGGGAAGTGTTCATAAGCCCACACCTATACCAATGTGGAATAATACATATAAGAAGCCGTAAATTTTGTTTCTAAGTTCATAATAATTTAAGAAACAATATACATAAGAACATAAGTTTAAAAACAAAATTACCTGGAGAAGAGTGAAATTCCCAACAAATTGGTTTGTAACATCCCTAGAGGCCATTCTCATCTCCGCCATCAAATGTGCCATTACCACGGTGCCTCAAGAATAGTTATAGACATCTTCCAACGGATCCAAGTATGAATGAGGTTTGCACTAACCCTGTTGCCACTAGTGTCAGGGAATACCTTAGTGCCCAAGATGAATAACAGGTACGCAGCGGCTGTATAACGAATCTGTGTAGGGTCCCATCCATCCTTTCCACTTATTTCCTGCGTTTCTTCAAACTTCTTCTTAAGAAGCGTCAGCTTGATTGTCTTTGTCCTACTAGACTTAGATACATAGAATCTTTCCACATAAATTTTGTAGTCCCAACCCAACAGCTTGTTAGTCAGGGCGTGCAACGTCGACCATTCTAGGTCTGGACACTTATCTCCTTTTGAAATTGATTTTCCGATAACATTCAAGCCTAGAATGTTCTGAGCATCATCCGGGATCAAGGTCATCTCCCCAAACGGGAAGTGCATGGTATCAATTTCACCATGATACCTTTCGACGAAGCAATTGACTGTCACATAATCACACTTCGCATAATTTTCAACCAAACCATATAAACCAGAATCCCTTACTATTGTTTGGACCTCTTCACATTCCTTAGACAAATCCCAATTAGCCGCGGCTTGGTTTCGACAAACACGCATAACCTTCTTATGATCCTACAATTAGGAGATAGTACGATTAAAAGATTTTACATAAATACACAAGAATACATATGCACCAGAAAAAAATTCTCATATAGGTTTGATAGATAGTACGAGCCCACGAGTGCTTGTAGCCAAATAGATATCTCAGATCGTGAGCTTCACCCCAAATTCTACCACGTTCAAGGTCAGGTATCATGTCATCAATGTGAGGAAGGTGCGAACCTTTAACTTTTACTTTTTATGTGCCCTTGGCCTCCCCTTCTGTCGGTTGTTGACTTGGCCCACCAATTTCACTTTGGCTTGCTAATTGACTTGGATCACCAACTTCGCTTTGGCTTGTTAATTGACTTGGATGAACCTCATCATCTTACTCCTCACTTTCCTCTTCATCATGCTCATCGTCCTCAACTATTCCAGTAGATTCATGGATTACAAGTCGACTATGGTCACCACCACTCTCCCAAATTATCCCTCTTGTATCAGCCCCCAAACACTTTTTTCGACCTTGATCTTTCCCTCGAGGAGGCAGAGACTAAGGAGTATCAAGACCGTCCTTCCTTCTTATCTTAATGACATCATCTTTAGTTTTTCCTTTGTTAGCTGCCTTGGCTTTAAACCTATATCAAAATACACACGAAATTAATATAAGACAACTCACATCCAGTCTTAATACCGGCACATATTCAAGTAATACCCACCATGCCGGGACCAAAAACGGCATAGTAATTTGAAAAAATAATCATGCCGGTATATATTTCCGGCATTGAACAACAACTATCGACAATGCCGGTAATCCCTAAACTGTTCCTGGATACCAAAGGAGCACTACCGGCACACTCGAAAAAATCCAACTCCATGCCGTAACCAGGTACCGGCACACAATCCAACCTAAAATCAATGCCGGTACTGATAACAATTTCTAGGGGTTTCCTGGATACCAAAAGAGCACTACCGTCATATTCGAATAAGTGTAAAGCAACGCCTTAACGAACTACCGGCATAGTGTTTAACCTAATTTCAATGCCGGTACAGAACATTCAGTTTCAGGGGAATCTGGGTTTCAAAACGGCATTGTATTCATAATAAAATCTATGCCGTAACTAATTCCCGGCACTGTCTTCATCCTAAATTGAATGCCGTAATCCATTACCGGCACTGTATTCATACTAAAATCAATGTCGGTACTCACTGAAACTCAACTGTTTGAGCTAGGGTTCGCGATTCTAACGATTCTAACCCAAACCCACTGCTATGAATCGATTCAAACACTTATAAAACAGTTCAAAATCATTTACCTTCTCACGGAAGCCATGTTTACGAGAGGTTGATTGTCCGAGTTAGCTTCTTCTTCTTCTTTTTGCTTTTGAGCAATCAAAGCAAGCCTTTGTTTTAATTTTTGTTGACCAATCGATTTTGACTTCGATTGGGTATCTGATTTCTTTCTTGGAGGCATGGTTATGATTCGGGTAGGTGAATCGACGAAGAAATTTTTGAATTGACGATTAATCGTCGACGGAGAACGGATGAAGAACGATGAATAAGAAGATGAAAGAATTTTATTTTTTTTAAAAACCTAACCCTAAGAGTGCCGGAACTGATGGTGTAGAAATGGGGGATATGTTTTGGTTATTTTGATTTTAAGTTTTAAGGGAAATGGTAGTATAGTCTTTTCATAATGTTTCTTAATTAACCAAAGGGTATTTTAGTATTTTCATACCCAAAATCACCCCTTAGCAGACACTATGGGTTGGGGAAAGTAATTTATATCCCCCAATTAATTTCCATATCCCCCAATCGTGGGTACCAAAACATACATGAGAAGGAACCATTTTTTGGGGACCATGGTTTTTTTTTTTTTTTTTGAGGGGACCATGGTTTCAATTTTAAGAGGACATTTAGAATTAAAGTGAAGCCACCCCTTATCCACATATTTTAGTTAATGACCAAAAAGCCCTTATATTATTTTAATTTATTTTAAATATTTTTTTTTTCTTCTAAAAAGACAGAAAAAATAGTAGAAAGATCATACAAAGCTTTTGGTTGGTACCCTAGCAACAAGCTGAGCTCCAACTCCCCTCTAAATAGCAATGCCTAATTTATAAAAAATAAAACTACCAAAACCGCTACTAGCATCATTGCTGACAAGACAATTTTTCAGACGCTTGAAGAAACTCAAAGTGTCATCGCCGAGTTCCCCTAAAGTGGAGAAAGCTAGGACACCCAGACCATAATCATGCGAAACACATTTGTCCAAATATTTAGTACGTTTTCGTGAAACCGCACTAGAAATAGCTTTACCAGGGACAAATGAGCGAACACCTTCACCAGTAAATGGCGAGACGCATGTGACATCCATACAAACATCTTGTCCATTATCCCAGTTAAGAACAAGGATATCGGCAGGCTTTAGATCTCTGTCATCATCAGTCAGAAAACCAAGAGAAACTTCCTTGCGCGCAGGCACACTAGCTTTGTAACAAATGTCAACAATAACATCCCGAACAAGATCATGTCGAAACTTATAACCAACATATTTAGCACAAAAAGCGAGTTGTGCAGGATCGAACCTCAGACCTCCCAGTGCGCTTACATCTCTCGATCCACTATACCACATTGCTTGTTTTTAGATAATTTTTTATTTTTTAAATAAATTTTTTTTTTATTTTTTTAATTAGCTTTGGTTCGACAAGTACAAATTCGCAAGTATTTTTCTCGCAAACCCTTTAGCGATATGCAAATTTGGAGGTATTTTCCCACAAACCCATTGCTTTTAATTTATTTTTGATAGAAAAAATCGATTAGAAATCATCAAATTAGGTTTGAAATGTTAATTACAGAGTATTGTTCGGTTAGGAGTAGTTTAAAAAAACCATAGTTTTCTAACCGAACTCCCTGAAACATAGAACACCAAGAACATGTCGGTTAGAACGAAAAATTTCCTTGCAAACCGAACTATCTCAAAAGTTTTAGAAATTTTGTACCTGAACGAACTTTCAATTCGGTCCGTTCGTAATTTTTTTAATTTTTTTTACTTAACCGAACTCTTATCTGAAAATACACCGAACAGGGTAGTTCGCAAAAGTTTTAGAAATTGTTTACTTAACCGAACTCCTATCTAAAAAAACTTTTATATATTTTTTCTTAGACGAACTTCAAGTTCGACTAGATTTATTATTTTTCCCCTAGCCGAACCACATACAAAAACACAAAAAAAATATTTAAAAAAAGATATTTAAAAAATTTGAAAAAAATAAAAGAAAAAAAAATTAATTAATTAATTATTTATTTAATTAATAAAAGGGTAACTTAGTCCTCTACACTTTTTAGGTCACCCCTTATAATCATAGGGAAGGTGGAATAATCAAATCATGGTCCCCAAAAAATCGTTCATGAGAAGAATGATAAAGATGTCATTCATGTCTAAGGCTATGTCCTATGGGCTAGTTTCGACTGCTAGATTAGCAGTTAAGTGTTACAATTCAAAAAAAAAGTGTGGCATATTTGTTAACACTAGTTCTCTCCTAGCATTTGCTCGTAGTTGAACTAGCATCGAGATAGTAGCGTTGAATGGTTCAGCGCTGCAAAAATTACTTTTTCGCTGAATGGTTCAGCGTTAGGCGATTTATTTTTTGATATGACGGCTGAGATTTAAAGCGTTGGACGGTGGTCCCAGCTGACGTGGACTGCTAATCTAGATGCTAGATTAGCGCTCCCATAGGACTTAGGAGGTAGTCCTAGCTGACGTGGACTGCTAATCTAGTAGCTATATTAGCACACCATAGGACTTAGCCTAACACTATAGATTGCGAAGGAAGGTCTTAAGCTATACGCCTATTTGAGCAACCGTAGTGTTGTTGCCATAAGCCATATATGGCAACAAAACGAGGCGCAGTCTGGGTTGCCCAATTGCCATATTCCCATATTATCAAACGAGGTTGCTAAATATGAGAACTTTATTTGGTTTTGGTAATTCTCATATGTAGATACACGTTGTTATAAGCACCGTGGAACGGTGGACGCAGATTTAAAATACGTTACATGTTGGATGCTTTTTTAATTAGCGTTTTGTAAATGGATCAAGTGGTTTATAAACGCGTGTGGCTGGGACGGTTTTTAAAATTGCGTCTTGCGAAACGCTATTGTAAAATTCGTTTGGCGTGGGACGTAAATAAAAATAGCGACTCGTTCGAACATAATCTAAAAATCGGTTTGGTCAGAAGGATTGATTAATAGCGTCCCACTTCATATTATAATAGTATTTCATTTTGTTAGTTATTATAACGCTATTAAAAATGTGTTTGAACGTGAATGTATAAATTTCAATAATGGTCAGATTTTCGATGAACAATATTGGAAGCGGTTACATAATTTTGATAAATTCTTCGGAGTTTCAATCCTTCAGAGATATAGGGTCTCTGCTAGTCGAGAAGGAGAACAGAAGAAAAAACATATAGATGTTTCTGGATCGACGGAATATATGTAAATTATGTAACGGGTTTATAAACCGCGTGTGGAAGAAACACGATTATAAAGAGCGTTTATCTTGGACGATGTTTTAGAAATCGTTTCGTTAAACGTGGTTTTAAGAACAATCTATCACTCACACGGAATTTAAACTTGCGTCGTAAATGAGACGCAGTTTATACTTACGTTTCTCGCCCCACGCTTTTATAAAACCCAATTTACTCAGGCGGACTTATTAATAGGGTTTCTCCTCAAATATTGATTAAAGTGTGTTGAAGGATAGGAATTAGTCTCCCACTGCGTCACAAATCAAATTGCCAAAAAAAAATGCCATATTTAAATGGAAATTTGGGAATTTGGAAACTCATGACTAAAGTTCCTCTTAGGGAAACAAAAGGGCCGATGTATTAATATGGGTAAAGAACTAACCTTATAAACTAACAAGAGGAAGTTCAACCACTGTTCTCTTCAGCAATGAATGAAATTAACAATGGACCGCAGAAACATGTCATTTCAAAAGAAAAGTGAAAACTCTGAACATATATTTGTGATGGACATGGGCGATTCCGAAGGGTCCTGTGGGATCGCAGGCCACCTCAAAAAATTAAATTATTACAACACCCTTAAGGTAGTTCCTATGGAACTAAACAAACCAATCTTTCTATTCAGTCAGGTGGATAGGCAAAATGGTTTTTCACTGTGGTAAATATGTTTGGAGGCTTATAAAGCAGCGTTCGGTGTATGTAAAGACGCTAGCAGTTGATTATATTTTGTGCGTTGCATGAAGACCTTTAGCAGATTATGGTAAGCCATTGGCGGTTGACTCTAGTATAAAATATTGTGTCGGCAAGATAAGGAAACTCAATCATGGAGTCAACAACCAATGTTGTCTCCAGTTTTTAACTCAACAAACTAGCATTGACTCCAGAATTTACAACCAGACGATGACAACGAAAAAGAAGCATGAAGAGAAAGAAATCCACTCTTGTCATTGAGATTGTACTGATGAATCTACTGTTTTGTTGAGATGTGATCGAGAAATTGATCGTTAATCAATGATGATGACTCTATGGTTTCAATTTATGATTCTTTTTATTGTGGTGCATTCAATAAATCTCTTTGAGTATTTGAATATTTTGAATCTTTAATATGAGTTTTTGAATTATTCTTAATTTTCATGGACATTCAAGATGAGCCAGCGAGAGAGAGAAAATCGATTTAAAAAAAAAATGTTAACTTAATGTGCGTCCTAAGTGTAAGTGTTTATTTATGAATGTGATGTGAGATAAAATTTCTCTGATTTAAGGATGTGAAAAATAATCCATCTCCAACCATAAACCAAATATATTAGTTGAAAACATTTTAAACCATTGCAATTGATTAGAAACTTAAATATTTAACTACTAAACTGACAACCTTAGATTTTGATGATTAGGATGTTTACATCCTTTAAGGAAACCTCTAAAACCAGAGGATGGAGAGAGGATGTGAGAATAACTACCTGACACATCATCCTTACATTCATCTTTAAAGTTTCCATTGGAGAGTTTTTTTTCTTTTTCTTAAAACACAAAAAATCCTATGTGTGGCCTAAAATATAGGAATTCTCCAAAGTCCCATTGGAGATGCTCTAAATAGAGAAGGTACTATGACGTACAATTAGTTTTATTTGTAAATATTAAAACATGGAACTTTAACATGTATGTGATATCACATGTGCCAAATGTATCATACATGTGATCTTTGCAATACTACTAAAACTGTAAAACCACTTCTTCTATAACTAATTGCGAAAAGTATAAATCATATGTACGGTTTCAATTTTTGTATGATTTTTTCTTTGTAATACAAAAAAAAATATTTTCCGAGCAAAATAAAAATCATATGTCCATTTCATGTCTTGAGTTACTTAGCTTCATGTGAAAAGATTTGAGACTAGAAAAATGTTGTGCTAGTTTTTTAATTTCTTTTATTTACAGGATACATACCAATGACGACGCGTGGAAAGCAATGTTTTTGTGGATATCCAACCACCAAAATTTATTACAGCCCACTAGGCAAGACTTTTTTACATGTATTCCAACTAAAAAACTTCTTCAATAACGATTGGCTCTTTGCATAATTGGGAGGACCGTTTGGACCGTTTGGACGGCTCGTAGGAAGGGAGTTTCTTTTATGGCCACTTTTTTGTAAAATGAAACCTAACATAAATGTGCAATTTATTGATTAAATAGATTTGATAGAATATTCCCTTATAGGTTCCCGTCAATTCCATAAGGTTTTTTTGGTTACTTTTTCATTGGACAAAATTATTCCTCCATTTTAGTTAACCGATCACAAGTGTTGTGCTAGTCTCTGAGAATATTCCCTATGAGGAACTATTACTTTAGAGACATGTCTTTAATACGTCCATCATTACAGTGGTATATTTGTTCATGTCTCTCCTGTAAATTTCATGAACATCCTTCTTAGCAGAACAAATTTCAGCAGAAATTATCCACACTAACTTAAAATCTAATTTTGCAATGCCCATTAAACGAAGGATCTTTGATATGCAACTCCTTTGGTTAATTGGTTATGGAAATCATATTGGCTAAGTGTGCCCTTCAATTGTATAGCCAAATCAAATGACTGAAGAAGGCCGTGTTGTTGAGTTTCAAAGCTTTTATGTTAGTAAATGGGTATGGCACATAAGGAAAACGATTGTTTGGTGATAATATTCAACCTTTAAGGATAATGGTTTCACGAATTTAGGAAAAGTTTTGGTTAGCTATAATGCTTTAACAATTTGTAATTCTAGACCTCCTTTCATGTACTTTTTTTGTTACTTTTGTGAGGTTTAATGCAGGAGAAATATTTCGTGGAATCCTATGATTTGGCTTTTTTTTTTTTTTTTTTTTTTTGCTAAGTCACAATTTTTATTAATGAGAATAACAAAAGTTCATACAAAAATTCTAAAGAACACTAAAGAAGACCAACAAAAATAGACAGAGAAACTACTAGAATTACAAGGCTAGTTGAATCTGTAATATTTTCTATCTGGCATTTCCACCTGAATCAGAGAAGGTGGTCTTCCTTCATGGTATATTACTTGACCCAAATTCAGTCTTGCTCCCTTCTTGGCAAATGCATCTGCTGAAAAATTTATTTCCCTATAACAATGATTGTATCTAATTTCAGTTATTAACTGACAAGCTCTTACCCATCTAGCATGTAAAAACCATGGAATTTGCCCTCTTTTAAAGTCTTCCACCACAGCCTTGGAATCTGAACATATGATAATTTTCCTGCAAGACATTTCCACTGCCCATTCTATTGCCCATACAACTGAAATTACCTCTGCAATGTAGTTAGTGGCAATGCCAATACCTCCAGATATTGTACCCAGAACTTGACAGTAGTGATCTCTTGCTATGATTCCAAAACCAGCATTGCCTGGGTTGCCCAAAGCTGCACCATCACAACAAAACATAACAAACCCCTCATCTGGAGCATTCCATACACACTCTATAATGGAGTTAAATTTGGTGGTTCTGTTTTGAATATTGAAAAACTGCAGAATATATGCATCATAATTTTGATTCCACATTGCAAGCCAAATCCTATGATTTGGATTGCATCTTAACACTCCATACCTTTCAAATAAAAGGTTGTGGAAAGTTTCTAATTGCATTTTGTAAGTTTTATGACTACTTTCTTTATGTATTGTCCTTTGTTTCTTGTAGGTAACCCAAAACAAAATGAACTTATAGGTACGGTTTAGAATTTTCGGTAACAATGCTAAGAAATTTAAGTTTACTATTAGACAGAACCACTTTTGAATAAGTATTTTTGGAAATGTATTAGATGTAAATGTACCAGTATTATTAGCAATTGGGCAATAGCCTAGATATTTTCTAAATGGGGTTGTCTCTAATAAGTATTTTTCGCAACAATATATTAAGTTTTATAGTAGATTGCAGATTAATGTATTAAGTTATCTTGACGTTGCTTGGGTTTGAGTTGTATAAAGCTAGCACACTAGAGAATTAAATATACATGATTGCCCTTACGAATAAGTGGAAGTCAGTGTTGTTTAAATCCATTATCATTATAAATTTATTTTTTGCGTTGTATATGGAGTTGCAGATGTGAAATATTATCTTGAGTCGCAGTTATTCAATGCAAAGATGGATCAAAATCTTTCATTTGAGATCGCCTTAATGACAGTTTTGCGCATGCGTGGATGGTACCGATGAGCTTTGGTAACATAACTTCTAACCCATTTTGCTCATGTCAACTCCATTAGCTCTGCAAGTGAAGTGTTGTATTCTCTTTTGAGTTTAAAAATAAGTGGTGCTCGGTATCATTTTCGGTATTTCAACTTAGAAACTGATCAATAAACCACTTTTAGCTCATTTTAGGATTATTTCAAATTGACCAATGCATATTAACCTTTTAAAGCTCGTTTTAGGTAATTACGTTGCATGATTGGATAAGTAAGAAAATTGCTATTTGAAAATAAATTTTGTTAGTGACACCACTGGAAATTTGAGTCTAGACAGGGTATAAAATGGCAAGACCACTTGAGAGTAGAACTTAGAGATGCTTGCATACGGTGAAGAGATAAATTTAGGTCGTTCTCTTTAATAAATGTATGGTTGGATTTGTGGATCCAGACCATGTGATTTCAGATCACCAGTTCAGAGTTGATACACCTGTTTTTATCATTAGGTAGTCGTTTAATGATGCTAATTTATAGTAGACACAATTACTGACAAAAATCAAAGAATATGTGTATAAAAAGCTTGAACGAACAAGTGAAGCTCAAAACTAACTCGAGCTGTTTCATACTTATTAGATGTCCACAAGCTGTCCAAGTTTTAAATTGAGCTAAACATGAGCCAACCAACTCAAGGTGTACAAACCCCATATCTCTTGGTCTCGACAATTTATTCGTTAGATGGTGGTGTTATGTTTTTATTAGTTTCTTCACGATTATTACACCCTTGATTGGACAGAAGGAATACATTGGCGCCCGAATGTTTATGCTATAGATGCATTAAAGAACGCCTACATAATTAACCGGGGTAGATGGGTCCGCAAGGGGTTAGCCTTGATTGGCGATCAAGTAGGAGGTCAACAGATCGAGTCTCCGCTCACGAGTTTGGAGATCTCATGAAATACTCCTAAAAAGTTTAATTTAAGTTGTTAATATATCTTCTTTCCTATTAAAAAAAAAAGATGGGTCCGCAAGAACATTAATATCTACAACACTACATAGGTTTCTCGCAAGGGGTATTAAGATTTTAGTATATGCATGCTTCGGATATTTTGTTTCCAATATGTCCAATAATGGTTAAGTGTTCTAAACTCTTATTTCAATCATTGAAACTTTCTTAGAGGATGACAATAGTCGTTTTCACGTACTATTAGCATCAAAGCAATTTTCAAGTTATTGAAATAATCATAACGAAACATTCCAAGACTACACCAAATGATTGTATCACACAAACCATGTAAGATGTTACTCGGAAATTTTCACATGATATAAGATGAACTTGGTCGAAGCCAAAGCTTGCCAACACATATTTCGAGAAATATGTGTTTAGATAAACTCAGCTCGAAATCTCAAATGTGTATATAGAAAACTATATCGTAATACGACTTATGTCTCAATATAGAAGATAGAGTAGAAATAGACTTTCCAAGTGATAGATGAGTTTCAGTCTCCACATACCTTTTGTCGATGAAGTTCCACAAGCTCCCCTTAGTAGTTCTTCGTCTTCAAATGATGAACGTCGTGAAGTCTAAGCTCAACTACACAATCTATGTCCTAGTCCGAGACATCTATAAATAGGCTAGAAATCAAGACTTATAGTTTTGATCACTAACATTGACAAACATGTTTGAGATAGCAATGCATGCGAGTTCGACCGAGCAGTGCTCTAACATATGTTACTCGTTATATACTTGTAAAATCTCTTTAAAAGTTTGTATTACTCGTTATAAACAAGAAAATTTAAAGACTTTGCATACTTACCAATTTTTAAGAATTTGAATGACATTTATGTTTATATTTTCCTCAGAGAAATTCTTGCAAAATGTGAAAGATTTTGAAAGTCTTCTACAAAAACTTAAAACTTAATTTATTAATATCTTTTATATATTTATTTTGATATTATTTTATTTTATTTCAAGTTGATTCAAGCGCTTGCACATATACTCTAAATCCATTTCTCTATTTTTTTAAAAAGAAAATTATATCCTTGATACATATATATGATACGATCAAACTCTTTTTTATTTTGTTATTTGATGAAATGTAAACTTCCATTGATGGCCAAAGTGTTTCAAATTATGATTAACGCTCAATTTAGTTTGCAATTAACGTTTTTCAAGAATTGTTTTTGATTAGATAAATTTTATAGAATTATACAAATTTAGAGATTTGTAGATTCATCATGTTAGGTTGTTATACAATTCTTTAGAAATTTTTTTTTCACAAATTTTTAGAACTCGACAAATCTCTACAAGAGTTAGGCCAACTCTACAAAACTATGCAAGTAGTTTTCCAACTCTGTAGAACTCTACAGAAGTTGTCATTTTTCATAACTTTTTTAAATCTATACAAATCTATAAAAGTATTTATTGAGTAAACTCCCGTAAAAGTTTATACATCTTATAAAAAGGTAATTAGAGAAATGTTTTATTTTCTTAGGTAATTTTTTTTTAAATAGGGAACGATCCATGGCTTAATTTTTTTCACTTAATTTTGCAAGTTAGTTTTTTTACGTAGATCTTTTTATCTCGGGCGGTATAAGATGATGACCCTATTATATGTTTTAATTTTACTATTCATTGAGTTCACTAGCAGATAACGCTAAACATAAAGTATTCCATAGGATTCGTGTTTTGAGAGGTTAGTTTGGAAGGTTCATGGTGAGTATTTGAGAACACAAGATGATCTTTCATTTGTTTTTAGGTTAAAATTGTATTACACTATTTTTCAGTGCCATATTCTATGTTAACCGTGAAGTGAACTTTGTCAAAAAGATGTCGGCTCAGATAGAGCCGAGCTCGGTCTTTATGAAGTTTGAAAATTTTGAGTTAGTAATTTTCTATGTTGCACGGACACGTCTAGAAAGATGCCGTAACCGTGTCGGACACATGATCGGACACGACACGGTTACGACACTTCACGACACGCCATGGACACGCCACTTCACGTGTCGCGTAAAAATCGACATTTGACACTTTGCGGACACTATTTGGACACTTTCGGACACACCATAAATGATTAATTTTGGTATGGAAAATCAAAATAAACTAAATGCGAGGCTAATTTAATAGTCTTTTAGTCATATCCAAACATTATTTATGAAAAACTTGATCAAAATGTTATTATTATTAATTTTATTTGTTAGTAATCAAGTATTTTCAAAAATAAAAATAATTATTATCTTGTGTAGATTGTTGTAGAATCTCATTTTAATGACGTGTGTAATACATATAACGTGTCCCCGTAACCAATATTTTTGAGATTTGACGTGTCCCCGTAACCGTGTCGTGTCGTAACTGTGTCACGTGTCCGTGTCTGTGCAACATAGGTAATTTTGAACGTAAAATTTTACAGAATCCAAGGTAGAAAATTGACAAAATTAAGTAAAAATGTTAAGTCACGTGATCCACTCCCAAATAGTTATATTTCTTTTTCCAGTTTAGCGATAATTTAATATTTTTATGTTTTAGTAAAATATTATATTTACAGTGATTTCTTCTTACAGAGATGTATACCGACGTCGAGAGTTGGAGAACCGTGCTCAAATGGGCTTCAGAACACCATACCGCATCCACTTTCATAGGGCTTCTAATCGCTGACTTTGTTATTGGGCTAATACTTTGTGTATATTTCAAAAGGGATTTACAGTTAGCCTATAATGAAAAAATTTAACATGCTCTGGGACGTTATTTATGTGGATCCCATACTCTCTCCGGATCTGAATCACATGCGAAGAGAAATTCCCTTACTTTGATTTAATCTTGAAACAACCTAAATGATAGATGTATAATTTGTGGGCATAGGTTTAACTGCGGAATTATGAGTTGCGTTGGAATATGAGTCCACAGGACACCTTCCCGCGGACACCTATTCCACCAAACATGCTTGATCAGGGTCTTCTGTAACATGGGAGAAGCTAGCCGGAACTGCCAACTCTGTAGGAAGGCTATTGTAGTTCGGTAGCTGACATTATTTATTTTGTAATTATATAGTTTGATCTGATTGTATATATCTTTTTAGTAAAATATTTTTTTTTTTTGAAGCATAGTAAAATATTTCTTATGTATTTTACATATTATTGTAATAAAATATTTCTCATATAAATATTGTAAATTATTTTTAGTAAAATATTTTTGTTATCTTTTATTAAGATGTTTTTTTTTACCTTTAATCTTTTCACAGCTCACAATAAGTCTCACCTTAACTCTTGTGTCACACCACTAGTATTTTATGTAGGGGTGGAACTTGGGTTGGTTGGGCGGGTTAGAAGGCTTGGTCAAGGCAGACCCGAGCTAGGAATCCTTTGCCCAGATTGCCCATCGAACCCGTGGAACCCATGGAGGTATTGCCCAAATCCGCCCAAGTTATGTTCCTTGGGTTCTTCGGGTTCCTCGGGTTGGCCCAAGTTTCTCTAGACATGCGAGTTTGTTAATATGATAATACCAAATTTTAGATGTTATAAGATTTAATTGCTACATTTATCATAAATTTCCAATTAATTGAAGATTATTTCCAATAATGTTTTTTTTTCTTCATATTGAATGATTAATGAGGTAGATATAATTTATATTTTCATTATTAAATTTAAAGATAATATTTAAAATTACTTTAAATAAATAATAATACCAATTATAAAAATAGTTTTATATAACAATATCTTAGCTCTTCGGGTTGGGCGGGTTGCTTGGGTTAGAAATATCTATGCCCATGCTTGCCCAAATTTAACTCGGGTTTATAAAACCTATGCCCAAGCTTGCCCAAAGTTTTGAAATACGTTGCCCATGCCCGCCCAACGTTCGGGTTGGGTATGGGTTGGGTGGGTTAACCCGACCCAAGTCCCACCCCTAATTTTATGTATTTTTTTGTTGTTGAGTGGACCTGGTTCCACAACTGTCCAAGGCCCAACACCATAAACTCCAACCTATCTAGGTTGGCTGGCACCCTAATATGTAGCATTACTAAAAAAAAACATCGAATGCAATGATAAGAAAGTTAAATGCTTGAAAGGAGGAATATGCAATTCTAGTTCATTTTGTTTTCTCAAAAGGAAACCAGTCCAACAGTAATGATTCTGAAAACCAAAAAACCAAAAATAACCAACTAAAACGAATGAATAGAAAACAAAAGCATACATCTTAATACTTAGTATCTCACACATACACTTTTGCAATTAAAACTTCTTGGAAAACCTGAAGCTTCAATTGAGAAGAATTCCTACAATTGAAGATGAGGATTCGGTCGATTTATGCAATTAAAGATGAATATTATTGAGATTTGGTTTTCTTTTTATGTGTTTGTAAATTTATATTGTTGATTTGTTCATGTAGATATGACGACTTAATTATGTAATCAACCAATATAAATTTATGTGTGTGTGTTTTTTTTTTGGGTTTTCTCATCCATTAAGAAACCAAGATTATATCATTCTCACTTGGCATCATCCTTTTAATCGATCCTATGACCACTCCTAATTCATCTTTTTCAACCAATATTACACCTTACCCATATTCTGATGTTCCATTTGCCTACCTTCATAATGCTATTACAACAAAACTTGAACGCTCAAATTATCTTTTATGCAAGGCACAATTTCTTCATTTTCTTTAAGGTTATAAACTTGAAAATTTTGCTAATGGTCTGCATAATTCTTTCTCACTGGATTCACAGAGAACTACTCATTATCGGATGGATTTTCTCAACCCTAAGACAACCAATTGTTGAAAAGGTTTGCAAGTGTATTTCATGTTCCGATTCATAAGGGTTTCTTGATTAGTTTTTTACTTCCAAAACAGAAGTAAACATGAATTACAACATATTAGGGAATCAGACCATGGCGGATTATCTTGGTCTTGTTGGTGGACAAACCATATCAGAGATGGAACTTCGTCACGCAATACTCGATGGTCTTGACTCCAATTATGAGTCTATTGTTGCATCTTTGATTACAATTGTATCTTTCTTTTCTATGAAAGCTTTTGAAAACTTTTAATTAATGACATATGATTTTCGCCTCGATGCTAAAAATTAATCTCTTCTAACTGAATCTCAACTTAGTGTTCTGCATGCTAATATTGCTCGTACTACAACCAATCAGTCTACTGTTATTGATGGTGGTTTTTAGTTCAGGGCTAAATTTGTAAAAGTCTATCTACCTGACCCGGCATCATATGTAGTAGACATTGATATGTCTATGTTTCGCAGGGAATTTGGAGAATATATCAAAATCTGATGAGTGCCTATGTCTCTCTTCATATTATTGAAACTCAAGCTCCTAGAGGAATTGTTCACTAGTATATGGCCTAATGAGTGTATAAGCTCCTAGCTGCATTACTCACTAATGCCGGAGCCTGCCGAGTATTTTTCCTATTGCTATGTTCCCCGGCTGAACCCTTAATATTGATATGGCATGACAATTTGTGTTCACTCGCAGCAGAGTAACACAAATTTCCAAGTATCAAGGTTAAGGTCCTAGCATAAAAGTACTCAATCAGAAAGCATACTGCTCTTAGGCAATAAACTTAAAGAACTCTGTGTCAACACATAGAATTCAATCAATTTTGTGATAATTCACAAGATTCAGATATTAATCTGACTAACTTGCAAAAATTAGGGTTTTTGCGCCCTGCGCAGTATATTATACCCCGCCGGTCAAAATTAAGCTTAGGCGAACTAGGCAATTAATACGCCATGGATTAGTAGGTGCAAAATCCTACCCAAAATCAGAAAATAAGGAATAACATGAGCCGCAGGATAGGAGCAGTAACAAAGGGAGGTGTGGCCATGCCATAGGCCAGCTGGTGCCACTTGCAAGTGGCCACACTTCATGTTGCATGACCAGCCCCTATTTCCCATCGACTAATCAGGTCGCTCTAAATCCACCACATGCACATGGAATGTGGCCAGGCCCATACTTGTTGGCCCTCTTTCCCATCGACCAATCAGGTCGCTCTAAATGTGCCACACGCATTTAGAATGAGTCCGGACCCATGCTGCTTGCCGGACCCATTTCCATCGACCAATTAGGTCGCTCTAAATGCGCCACACGCATTTAGAATGAGGCCCCGCCCATGCTGCTTGTCGGCCCCCTTTCCATCGACCAATCAGGTCGCTCTAAATGCGCCACACGCATTTAGAATGAGGCCGGGCCCATGCCGTTTGTCGGGCCCCTTTCCATCGACCAATTAGGTCGTTCTAAATGTGCCACACGCATTTAGAATGAGGCCAAACCGCTCCAACACCTAGTGGTCGTCGTGTCAACATAGCCACACACACACTAATTAGGGTTGCGTCATGCCAAACCCTAATTTAGGCAGGCGCCACTGCACCACTATGCCACTGACAGGCGCCATTATGCTATTGTGCTATTATCAGGCGCCAACAGAGTGTGGCCATAATCAATGACCAACCTTTCTCATGAGTTACAATCTCAGCCGTCCAAATTCGCCACAGAATTGATAGGCCTGTGGAAAGTCTTAGGAGACCAGCCAAGACAAGCCTAATACCATCACATGCTATTCTCCTGTGGCAAGTCTTCGGACTTTGACTTGCCACACATAACAATCTGCAACACATTTTCCACGAAAACACTTGAGACATCAAACATGTCACTGGCGGGGATGCTCATCGGGGGTATTGGTCTGCAGGTTTACTGGCGTGCGGCGTGCAACACACCCATTATAAGAAAGTGTCAGAAAGCAGGGCAGTTAGTGGTGGAAAGAAGTAGTGGGTGTAAACTAACCCGTTTCCTTCATAGTGGGAACGTGGTTTCTGGCATTTACACATGACCCCACTTCTCCATCACTCCATCATTCCCACTTTCTACGAGATCAGGGTGCGTTCAATATGAATTGTATAAATAGGTTTTACCTATTTCAACAAAACGACAAGTTTTGGTTAACAACAACACAAGTATCCAGAAAAACGCCAAAGAACTGATAGCTTAAATTCCGCAAGCCAGTTCCACATTCTGATACAAGTCATAAAATAACCACACCTTCAGAATCAACCATTTTGGTCTCAACACCTTCTTCGCTTCCCTCCCTAAGACCAACCCTTCTCCTTCACTTTGTGATCGAAGCAAGACTGGAACGACCATTTCTTGGTTTAGGCCAGGATTGTACAGATTGATCTCTCAAATCTAAAGTACTCACGTGCAGTGTATTTGTTTGGGTCTAAACTCGTTTCTCATCAACACACCCAAATTTACCAAAACCAGCAGAAACGGTTTTTTACCCATAAACAATTGGCGACCACAATGGGAGATTAATCTCTCGGTTGCGAAGCTAATTTACCAATTTTCATTCCAATTTTCCCAAAATCAAAATGGTGGATCTTAGGTCTAAATTCAATCATTAACCATAATTCACTTCAATCTCCAATCCCAACTTTCTGCTTCATGATGCATCCCGGACATCCGAAACACTTCCAAAGCCGCCAATGCTCAAAATCCAATCACCATGAAAGGTATGGCAAAATATTATAGGAAGTTGTCACAAATTAAGTTGATATTTTCAAGCTACAAAATGAGACGTTTTGTCTCTTAAAAATTATGGAAAACCGGCTGTAGCAAGAGCCAGCAAACATTTGCTCGGAGAACGCCACCAAATTTCAAAGATGACACAAAAAATGTTGAATCCTTGTCTGAAGTCTGTGCCTCCGCCAACGAATATGCAGATAGAGTATGTGGGCGTATCAAACGAGAGCAAAAGGGAATGACCAACACAAATGTACCGTCTGCAAGCGCAGTCAACACATCCCATGGAGTTACATCCTCAAGCACCAACACCGACGGCGCAGGAAACATTCCCTCCGGCGTGATGCCTCCTATCACCAGAGCCAGAGCCGTTGTCACCCTTCCTAATGTTTTTTCGAGCGTAACGCCCCCAGTTGCTACCAGAGATACTTCCACTCCTCCATCAGAACGAGAGGCTGGAGGAGCCAGAGGAAGCAAACCCCCTATTACCATTGTTGATTTGATGAAAAGACAAAAGTTCTCGTAAGGCTCAGACATGGCTACAACTCAGAAAGAGGTACTTATTTTACTCAAGACATTAACGGAGCAGCTACCGTAAGAGTCACATCAACCCCAGATAGAGCTGACAAGGAATACATTTAACACCCGGCGCAAGCACTTCAGTAGGACGCACCTTTATAGATGAAGAGGCTCGCGTTGCTCCTGAACGCCCAGTATAAAGGAATCAACAATCTAATTTCATCACACGTGAGGATCGGGAACTACTTCTCCAAAATCAAGGCAAAGACAATCAACAATCCTCCTGAGTTCACAAAGAGCCTCTCTTCCCGCCAGGAGCCGCATGATTTCTGGGGACTCTGTCCACAAAATCGTACAGTCTATGATGGAACATTTATGTGAGATTCTGCATTTCTCCAAGGTACAGCGTCAAGACATATTTGCATCCCTCAACCGCACTGTATCAGGAATGCAGCTATTTCCATCCAGGTAGTCGTTCCCAAACCCCAACCTCTCCTGGAAAGCACGATTGATAGATGGAACTGGGGACTCCTAACCACTGCTCACTTGAAGGATATCGAGTTTGACAACACGCTGATTGACGCGGCCTCCGACCTCAACATTGTAACTGTCAAGACTCTGAGAGTTGCAAGGGAAAATCAAACAGAAGAAGCGTATTCTTTCCCATGAGGAGAAAACACGACTTGCCGACCATCACTATTTGTGTGCCTTCTTCCCATCCGCCATATCGTATCAACTCGTTTTTTTGAAGTCAAGGGTTAATGGTGCCATAGAGTTCTCTCCAGAAGCCGCTTCAACGTTCGCTCCAGCAGCCGCTCCGCTCCAACGTTCTCTCCAGAAGCCGCTCCGCTTCAACGTTCTCTCCACAAGCCGCTCCGCTTCAACGATTTCCTCCAGGAGCCGCTTCAATGTTCGCTCTAGCATCCGCTTCAACGTCCTCTCCAGGAGCCGAAGTCGCTTCAACGCCTCCTTGTCGTCAAGGATCATGCCATAGCCGCCACTCCTTCCTGCCAAGGTTCGTGCCTGTAGCCGCCACTCCTTCCTTCCAAGGATCGTGCCATAGGCGCCACACTCCTCCCTGTCAAGGATTGTAATCACAGCCATCCAAGCTGCTGCTAAGAACCTTTGCTACTCGTTTGTTGATACCAGCCAGAGCTTCACCATAGCAACAACCACTACAAAGGAATCTGTACTTCTTCATATTTTAGTTTCACACGGAAGAAGTAATAGAGTCACCAGTACGGATGCAAAATGGTGATATATTTATCATGGTCAACCCATCGGCCACACATGACATGTAAACCACACTTGGGGACTGAGGCTCTACACGTAATCCCTTCACTGTCAAATCTCAGAAGACACGGTCAACCAAAAAGTAATAGCCACAACGAGGTCATCTACTCTTCAAAGGTGTAGCATAAGGATATCATAACCTCTCTGTCCGGAAGGCGCCTGCAACACTTTACGAGGCCGCGACAGATTCCAAGCCTACTCAGAGAAAACAACTTCAGTAACTAAAGAGAAGTGCGATCGGGGGCTGCTCATCACAATCCATCCCCGACAACAATCAAAGATTCATGAGATAACTCCATAGACGTAGCGGAAACATTTTTCCTGAAGAAACAGGGGATCCACGATTAACAACATAATTCTCTCACTTCTACCTCTTCGTTATCCAGAATATTTCGTCCATGTGATGTTCCAAGCATCCCAGCATCGCATCCAGGAGAGTACAATAAGCTTGTTACAAATCCCATAGGCGTGGATTCAAGGTGATACAATCAAAGTAGGCTACACATGGGGAAGGATATCATAACTCTCTTGCAACACTGAAAAATTACGACAAAGCCTAAGGCAAGGTCTCGCATGAAAGAAAACAACCCGATGATTAATAAAGAGCTCCATTCAACACTTTTTCAAGTGCGATCGGGGCTGCTCATCACAATCCATCCATGACCTCCTTCATCCGAAATTATCAAGAGCTCTCGAGAGTATCGCATCCGATATTTTAGGGAGAGAGTATTTTTATTTATACAAATAATTGATAAGAAATATCCATTACAAACCATAGTGAAGTTTAGAAGTTTAAACGCAGCCACCACCTTACCCGGCGAATGCAGCAGTGAAGCACATCTTCCACGAGAAAATAGGATCAGGATAATTACACATGGGGACTACCAGCATGGGATGCCTTCACTTCCCTCAACCAGGTTATTTCTGATGTCAAAATCGTCACCGTAGAAGCTTTACAAGCCGCATGAATTTCTCACATGAAGCCATACACGTGCATCGAAGACTCCAAAAGCACGCCGCAGAGATATTCACATATCTAGCCACGCCATCGGATCTATGACCAGACAAAAGTATAACTGGGGACTTCTCATCGCATCCCATTCGATACAATAGTCCAATATTCAGAAGATGGTTCAGAGGATGTCGCTTGAAATGAAGTTCTTAAAGACTTGATAGCAGCACGTCGGCAACGGAACACCTTTCAGCTTGTCTACTTCACCCAACGGCTCCGGAAGATTTCGACCATACAAGCATCCACAGCATATCATCATCGCAATCAGAAAGGCAAGAATAATCCTTCCAGACATCGGCTCAGCAGTCCAGACACCAAATAACTTAAAGTCAAGGACGGATCAACAACGCAGCTAGTGCAATAGAGTTTGGTAAATTTTGAAATACACTAGAGAGGATAGATGCTCATTCTTCTGGAGTCAGAACCTTATTACACATTCTGGAGAAGATTCGATGGTACTGTTGGGTGGCTACATACGCAAAATAGAAAAGAACACCTAGCTACCTTGAGTTCTCTTGGCTCGCCTTGTTGCTGATTATAACTATTAGAGATTGCTTTGTTGACGTTGACGCCGCTAACAAAGAAAGTCATTCACACCGAGCTAAATGTCCAAGTTTGATCAACTACTCACGGATATTACACTCACAACTAAAATACGAAAATAAGATGAACTTACCTTGCCGCCGACGAGTGGCACGCCTATGATCGAGCTGCTGCAAACAAACACAAGAAGCATACGAGCGAATAATAAAAGGAGAGGAAGTTAGCAGGCCCTTTTAAATGCATAGCACTTTTGGAATTCGAGTAGAGGAGGTTTTTTCCTTTTGGACCATGCATGGAAGAAGGCAGCTGGGCCCGCGGCACCAACCTCCATAACCGAACCTACAACGCTCCGTAGCCAAGCCAGACGCTCAACCTGCAACGCTCAGTAGCCAATACAGTCGCTCAACCTGCAACGCTCCGTGGCCAAGCTAGCAGCATGCCAGTGCAAAGATCACCGGCCACTCATGCCTATTACCGAAGGTCAATCAAACTTTTCCTGGTAACCTCTACATGTCTTGCCTTTTAGATTTTACTCCCGTCTGGCACCATCTCATGCTTACCCCGTAACAATGTCACTGTTACGTGCTAAGCAGGGGACTTAGTGTTGATGGTGGTTTTTAGTTCAGAGCTAAATTTGTAAAAGTCTATCTATCTGACCCGGCATCAGATGTAGTAGATATTGATATGTCTATGTTCCGTAGGGAATTTGGAAAATATATCAAAATATGATGAGTGCCTATGTCTCTCTTCATATTATTGAAACTCAATCTCCTAGATGAATTGTTCACTAGAATAGAGCCTAATGAGTGTATAAGCTCCTAGCTGCATTACTCACTAATGCCGGAGCCTGCCGAGTATTTTTCCTATTGCTATGTTCCCCGGCTGAACCCTTAATATTGGCATGACAATTTGTGTTCACTCACAGCAGAGTAGCACGAATTTCCAAGTATAAAGGTTAAGGTCCTAGCATAAAAATACTCAATCGGAAAGCATACTGCTCTCTAGCAATAAACTTAAAGAACTCTGTGTCAACACATAGAATTCAATCAATTTTGTGATAATTCACAAGATCAGATATTACTCTGACTAATTTGTAAAAATTAGTGTTTTTGCGCCATGCGCAGTATATTAGACCCCGCCGGTCGAAATTAAGCTTAGGCAAACTAGGCAATTAATCCGCCATGGATTAGTAGGTGCAAAATCCTACCCAAAATCAGAAAACAAGGAATAACAGGAGCCGCGAGATATGAGCAGCAACAAAGGGAGGTATGGCCATGCCATAGGCCAGCCGGCGCCACTTACAAGTGGCCACACTTCATGTTGCCTGACCAACCCCTATTTCCCATCGACCAATCAGGTCGCTCTAAATCCACCACATGCACATGGAATGTGGTCGGTCCCATACTTGCCGCCCCCCTCTCCCATCGACCAATCAGGTCGCTCTAAATCTGCCACACGCATTTAGAATGAGGCCGGCCCCATGCTGCTTGCCGGCCTCCTTTCCATCGACCAATCATGTCGCTCTAAATGCACCACATGCATTTAGAATGAGGCCGGCCCCATGCTGTTTGTCGGTCCCCTTTCCATCGACCAATCAGGTCATTCTAAATGCGCCACACGCATTTAGAATGAGGCCAAACCGCGTCAACACCTAGTGGTCGTCGCGTCAACATAGCCACACACACTAATCAGGGTTGCGCATGCCAAACCCTAATTTAGGCAGGCGCCACTGCACCAGTATGCCACTGACAGGCGCCATTACGCCACTGTGCTATTATTAGGCGCCAACAGAGTGTGGCCATAATCAATGGCCACCCTTTCTCATGAGTTACAATCTCAGCCGTCCAAATTCGCTACAAAATTGACAGGCATGTGGCAAGTCTTAGGCGACCAGCCAAGACAATCCTAATAGTATCACATGCTATTCTTTTGTGGCTAGTCTCATGACTTTGACTTGCCACACATAGCAATCTGCTACACGTTTTCCACAAAAACACTCGAGACATCAAACATGTCACAAACTGGGGGATGCTCATCAGGGTATTGGTGCGAAGCGGTTTACTGGCGTGCGGCGTGCAACACGCCCATTATAAGAAAGTGTCGTAAAAGGGGCAGCTTAGTGGCGGCAAGAAGTAGTGGGTGTAAACTAACCAGTTTCCTTCATAGTGGGAACGTGGTTTCTGTCATTTACACATGACCCCACTTCTCCATCATTCCTACTTTTTACGAGATCAGGGTGCGTTCAATATGACTTGTATAAATAGGTTTTACCTATTTCAACAAAACGACAAGTTTTGGTTAACAACAACACAAGTATCCAGAAAAACACCAAAGAACTGATAGCTTACATTCCGCAAGCCAGTTCCACATTCTGATACAAGTCATAAAATAGTCACACCTTCAGAATTAACCATTCTGGTCTCAACACCTTCTTCGCTTCCCTCCCTAAGACCAACCCTTCTCCTTCACTTCGTGACCGAAGCAAGATTGGAACGACCATTTCTTGGTTTAGTCCAGGATTGTACAGATTCATCTCTCGAATCTAAAGTACTCCCGTGCAGTGCATTTGTTTAGGTCTAAACTCGTTTCTCATCAACACACCCAAATTTACCAAAACCTGCAGAAACAGTTCTTTACCCATAAACAACTGCAAAGGCAGCTGCTATTCGCACCCCCACTCTGGATAGGGGGAGGTCATCTTCAACAATTCAAAAAACGAGTTTTGGCGGGAAAAAAATGGTGTTTTAATGGCAGAATTAGGGTTGATGATTTGGACCAGTTTTAGCGAGATTCAATCGCTGATTTTCATGGGATAGGCCTGTTAGAGCAAAACAGGGTTCGTATGGGTGTTTGGATCGATCAACTTGGGCTGGATAAGTCGGGTTGAGGCAAAACAGGGAGGTGAAGTTTCACGGGATTTTTGGTTATATTTGGCAGTTACGGGAGATTTGAGGCAAGATAATCCTTCCTGAGATTCATATAAATCCAATAAAGGGATTAGAGTGACCTGTACGGCTCAGAAACGCGTAGAGAAAAGTTTTGGAAAGATTATTGCCGTGACTTCCACGGAAAGAAAAGAAGAAATTTAATCGGGTTTTGGAGGGTTTGGAGGTGTATAAAAGGTGTGCTTGAGTCCCAGAGGGGGGTATTGAAGTTTAGAGGAAGTTAGGGGAAGTTTAGAACACCACAGAGATCAACAGGAGGAGTTGCAGGAAATTGTTGCTGCTGGTGTAGCTCAAGAACACGAAGAACAAAGGGCCATCGAGGACAGTCGTTTTAGGGGTCTTAAAATAAGCGACAAAGCAACAGTGTTTACAACAGTTCCATTGTAACAGCTGCTTTGTAACGCCGATACACCGTTGCAAACAGTCTGTGTTATTATTTTTCATCCTTTTAATCAACTTTTGGGCTATAAACATGTATTTTGAGCAAGTGATTAATATGAGGAGCTAAACCCCTTAGCCGAGGCGACGGAGGAAGCCATTGTTCCATGAAAAGTGGTATATTTCTATTTTAATTATCTATTTGCAAATTTTTTTATGATTATTTGCATGGATCTAATATTGGAAAATCGATTTTTTATTGAATGATTGTGATTCGTTTTGATGGAGCATGCTTAGTTTAAGACTTTTGATGTTTCATGCTTGATGTGTTACTTCGAAAATCTACTAGAGGCAATAAATTAGAATCACTTCAAACGCAAAGAATTGCATGAATATTAATTAGATTGAATCACTTAATTGGTCAATGGTGGAATCCTGAGTCTCGGTGCTTTTTATAATCTTGATAACAATTTTCTTTGAGTTTTCTAGTTTTATTTGAATCTAAAAAAAATCCTTCACAAGTCTGAGAGGAACGACATCTTTCTTACCACTTTCTACAACAATTTAAAAACACATCAATTTTTGGCGCCGCCGACGCGGACTTGTTTTAGGGTTTTAGATTTGTTTTTCTTTTTCTTTTTTTATTTTTTTATTATTTTTGTTCTTTTTTACGTTTTTGGGTATTTGTCTTTTGTCTACAGGTTCTGGACCATAAAGAAAATTGAACCAAGCAGTTTGGTGATTTCATAAAGACTTGGAGCTAAAGATTAAAGCGAAAAGAACGGAAAAGAAGACAATTTTATTTTAGTTATTATTTTTAGGGTTTGTTTATTTTTAGAAAAAAAAAAGAGAAGAAAAAAAATTGTATTAGGGTTTATTATTTTTGTAATTTTTTTTTCTTTTCTTTTTGGACTTTGGACTTTTGGACTTTGGACATTATTTTTATTTTTACCCTATGGAAGGGTACTTTTATATATAAACTGTTTGCAGAGAAGGAGGACAATTACGATATTGTCTCTGCACCTTGGGTTCGTACACTGACATATGAGTCAGTGGCCCGAGTCGACTACAACCGATTCATCCCCGTCCTGGGAACGGAGGTAAGATTCTCAACACTCGCGAATCCCCGTCGCCGCCGAGTTACTGGACTCCTTCGTTTGCATATATGTTGAGGACTTGAATACGGCTGCTTTAATTTTCTAGTAAAGGGCAAGGCCTGGCCATACAAGATAAGGGTTCGGATTTCATCACCGTTCTCTTCTTGCCCGCCTTAGGAACACGTAACCTACGCGAACCTAAGCCTTAAAATACTGACTAGAACAAGACCGATAGGGTAACGAGCTTGATAGGAAAGTCATTCAAAAAATATTGGTTACTCTTTAATCATACTTCAAAGTTCATGATGGTTTCTGTGAGTTGAATGCGTGACTGCGCCGCATTGTAATTCCGGTGAGGCCTTGGGTATCAAAGCTCCACTGAGCTTCCCTCGCCTCTATTCAACTTATTTTGACTTGGATTGATTCCAGAGGGGTTTGCTTAAATTGTAACGAATTCCTTTTCGAAGGATTAGAAGCTGGTCTAGAAACAATCTAAGTGGAGCCATCATGCTTTTGTTTGCTAGAAATCGTAGGTTTGATTTGGTTGAGTCAGCCTTGTTTTGTGATTGCATAGAATCCCCTTCCTTATTCGTTTGCATGCCTGAACGTAAAAGAGACGCCTAGGTAGATTTGTAAAAGAGAAACCTAGTAGTTCTAAGCGTCTCGATTACCTCAATTTAGAAAGTCCGATTTTTTGAAGAGTTCGTTTTGAACCTCGTTTAAGGAGACAATCCCTAATATTCCGATAGTGCCGTAAATGGCAACTTTAAAAGCTTTGTTGAACCCGACTAGGACTACTCGTCCCTCGTGTATCGGAGTTAGGCAAACGGAAGCAACTTATGAACTTAAACCTGGGACCTTTTTGCTCCCAATCTTCTTAGGGAAAGAAAATGAAAACCCCTATTTCCATGTTAGGGACTTTGAGGAAATTTGTAGTACCCTAAAGATTAGAAACCTTGATGATGATGATTTGAAACTCAAAGTTATTCCCTTTTTCCTTGAAAGATAAAGCCAAATCGTGGCTATATAGTTTGGCTTCGGTTCAATTGAAACATATGAACAACTTACATCTGTCTTTTTGAACAAGTTTTTCCCTAGGCACAAAACATCGTCTATTAGGATGCAAATTTGCACGTTTTCTCAACAGGAGGGAGAATCTTTGTATAGGTATTTGGAAAGGTTCAGTGATCTATTAGCCCAATGTCCTCATCATGGTCTCGAAAAGGTTAGGTTAGTTCAGATCCTTTATGAGGGTTTAGATTATTCCACTACAACCACAAAGAGAATCTATGTGTACAGTGGGTTTGAAAACCAAACAGTTGATGAGGCGATGACATATTTGCATGAAATCGCTGAAAAGACCCAACAATGGGAAAATAATAGGGAAGCCAAGAAAACAATTCTTCTAGGAAGAGGAAACGTTAATAGGATAGAAGGAGGCTATGAATCAGATGCCAAAATTGCAGCAATAGCTAAAAGGTTAGAAGCTTTAGAATTGGGTCACACTAGTGGTAGAGTAGAGCCTTTTTGGGAAGGTGGTAGGCCCGAAGAAGTGTATATTTTACGGCCTACGGAAATACCGCAAGTGCACGGTGTCTTGGTTGTAGAACTGGGCACGTACGAGTCGAACCACAGAGACTTGTGGTGCTCTTGTATTGATCAAAGGCTTGCCTAAACTGAGTTTCAAAGGTGACAGAGTAACAAAAGGGTTTGGTTGCCGAAACGGCTGAGATGTAATGAAATAAACCTAAACTAAGGTATAAACAGTGACAAAAAGTATGCTAAGGTCTTCAATTCCACCACTAGTCTACACTTTGTGTTCACTTCATTATTCTACTCTTGCCCTTGTAAATGAGATAAGGGAAGAGTGTCAATGCTACCACTTACCTAAGGTGTTTCTCCGCTGATGATTAATCTTAACTAAGGTATTTATCCTAAGTATTAATCGGTCGACTAAAGTACAATTAATCGTAGATAAACATTGATTACATTAAGCTTGGGTTGCAGATAAACTACACAGAGGGAATCAAACTACAAGTGCATCCATGGCGTTGGTATGCACTGTGAGAGCAAAGTGTATCACACTGATGTTAATTCTATCTAGAAAACATTCAATCATTCAAGAACAGTTCATGAAGAAGAACACAGAGATAAACTAGGGTTTCATCTCAAACCCTAGCAGAATTAAACTAAAACAACAAATAACAACAATTAAATCTAATTGAAAGACTTGGCTAATCCGGGCGTGCCCAATTTCACTCTACTCCTCCTATTTATACATGCAAAGTTTCCCCCAAAATACCTAACCCTAATTCAATTAAAATAAAAATTAAATCAAAAAGTGAAGGCAAACCCATGCTCTCTTCGGCTCGAATCGAGCTTTCCTCTTGTCACTTCGCCCGCATCGATCAGTGGGTGAAAACCCTAGTTTCAATTGTCTCAATCCTAGATTCTAGGGTAAGTGAGAAGCTATGGATGGAGACAAATGAAGCTAGGGTGGCGGTGAGGGAGTTAGAGGAGTTGTTGGCTAGTGTCAGGAAGGTGATGGTGGCGGTGAGGCTCTGGCAGGGTATGGAGGTGGTGGTGCAGGGCTCGGTCGGGGAATGGGGGTGGAGTTGCAGAGCTAGGGAGGAAGAAAGAGAAGAAAGAGAAAGTGAAATGGAGAATAGGGTTAGCTCGACTGGGGTATAGGGTATGGGGATTTCGATGTGAGGCAGGTGCAGCAAAGTTTGATGGGAACGCTGCACCGAGCGTTGGATGAATAGGAGCGAAATCGAACGGTGATAGAGGTAAGCGGTTTTGGAGCGATCTCGGTGTTGCAGGGAGAAGCAATCTTTGATGCACGTGGAAGCAGCGACCGTTGGATGAGGGAGAAAGAAATCTCAACGCGTCTCTAAGAGACGGGCTCGGATCCGGTCACGGGTGGTCCAGCTCAGGCCCATGTCTTGTAGATGAGTTGCTACTTGTTGGGTTGCAAAATTGCTTGCGCGCGGCTTTGGCTGCTCCATAGATGCTCGACTCCACTTCTTCGCTCTTTTGGCTCCTTGATTTCTCCGAGCTTTATTTATTACCTAAAAACGCAAAATTAATTAATACAAATATTTATTCTTGAAAACAAGGAAAACACTTGGAACGGGATAATATCCTTGAGTTATAAGCGCAAAAGATGAGTAAAATGCCAATAAAAGGTGTATAAATATGCACTATTTGGCACTCATCAAATACCCCCCAAACCTGAATTTTACTTGTCCTCAAGTGAAACAGAAAATAAGAAATCCTAACTATACCCCCGTCAGCAGTCTCTCGAATGCATTTAGCGTATGCACTAAGCCTTTAAACCCCTAGGTGTCCCTAGTGGACGAGTTGTAGTCTCGTGAGGGTTTACCCAGAGGTGTACCCACAAAACCTTCTCCAACTTCAGAGTGTAAAAGAGTCTCAAGCATCCTAAGAGCTATGAGGACATAGAGTTTTCGCATGCTAGTAATGAAGTTAGAACTATCGAAGAACGCATTCTCATCCTTAAGTGCTGAGCGAGAAGTAACCATACCATATGAAAGAATTCGGATTCGATTGTGATCATGAGTCTCAACTTCTGCCTCACCATTAGGGTTTTATGATAGTTGCACTCAAAAAGATCGCTTTTAGTCTCTCATGTGTGCAAAAGCGGGAATAAAGAGAGAAATCCTGCACACGTTGTAGGTAAGAAGGATAACCTTCCGAAATAAAAATCGGAGACTCCACGGAAGTGTGGACAAAAGAATCTTTTTTTCTATGATCTCTAAGAAAGGAAAATCAACCATTAGTAAGGGGTGGGAGTACTCACTCACTTCTCACCCGATCGGCAATTAATATCACTCTCTCATAAGAAACCATAGAAACGTCTTCAATCTTCGGTCTTCGGTCTTCAAATGTTGATGACGAACTTCAAAACTTCACAAAACTTGACAATTTATAACTTTTCTACTCAATTTTCTTGTTGTTTGGATTTTTCTTTTTGAACTCTTCTTTACCATGGTGGTAGCAAAAATAAGAAAATAAACTTTTTTTTTTTTTTTTTTTTTTTTTTTTTACAATAAGTGAAAATAAAAATACAAATAATGAAACAACTAACTCCATGGACAAAGGACTTTATCTGGTCAATTTTTCCACAACTTGTATTGTCTTGATTTTATAAATTTTATTAATTCTCATCCTATTTTCTTTTCATTTTCTTTGTTGCACGTAAACCTTGGACTATATCAATTTTTCTTTCAATATTTCGATTCCGCTCCGGTTGTTGACGATGATGTGTTTCTATGGGTCTTGCTTGATTGAGAGAGAGAGTGATGCTAACGGCAAATCGGTATTTAGAAGGAGTTTTCATCTTTAGACGTCACCCTCATGATTGACAAAAACTAGCACTCAAGAGATCAAAAGTAGTCTTTGAAATTGGTGCGAAGTTGGGTAGCTCACCATTCCTACCCCGGAATTTACGTACGGTGACACACACTCTAATGACTTTTCTAGAAAGTTGCAAAAAATTGAAGGTTGGTGCCTCACTTGATGTAAATTGGGTAGTCTCCACTATGGGTGATCACAATTCTACTACCGAATATCTAAACAACACCTAATTCGCCCTCCGGTATGGTTAAATCCAACTTTAACGCTCTAATCAACTAAGAAACCCGATTGCGTTTTCCGGTACTTCTAACTTTTGTTATTTCGGTCAAAACTCTCTATGTAAACATAGCTAGAAGCATGCTAGTGACTCTGAAATCTCTAAAGTTGGAGGATTTTATTTGCAAAAAGAGTTTTTGATTTTTTTTTTTTTTTTTTTTTTTTTGAAAATAAAAGATTAAAAAGACTAAAAACTCTATATGCAAAAATATGCAAATGCACCCCCAAACCTAAATCAAACATTGTCCTCAATGTGTCACAGATAGGAAAAATTTAAACAGTCATGTACCACGAGAACTATGCTGATAAGATAAAAAGGGAAGAGATTACCGGATATCGGCGGAGCACGGTTAGAGCTTCATTAATCAAGGCTAGAATCCAACATTCTCAACGGAGATCATATCGGATTAGCATAATATATGCGCATGAAGACTCAACCGATTCAAGAAAAGAAAAATTAACAAGTCCTACAAAAATTTACTAACAATCTAAAGAGTTGCGGGTCAACCCAAAAGATAATGTACACAAACATTAACATCCTTACAAATATAACATGAAAATGAGATTTGGTTTATGTGGGAATTTGGTTTATTGGGCTTTTGGTTTCAATGGGATTCATTTGGTTTTGTTGGGACTTGGGAGCTTTGGTTTGTTTGGGATTTGCTGTTTGAAACCCAGAATTTGTAAAACTTTACAGCCCAGTTATGTAGCTTAGTTGGTCTGGCCCAGCTTGGTTGCACAGCCTAGGTGTGTAGCTTAGTCTTTTGCACGGCCCAGCTAGATAGGCCAAGTTATGTGGGCTGAGTTTTGGTTATCTTTTTGTGGGCTCTAGCTGTTTGCAGCCCAGGTGAAAAGGCTCAGTATGTGGGCTGAGTTTGTGTGCGCAGCCCAACAGTGTGCTTATGTGGGCTGACTGTTCAGAGAGCTAAGCCCAGTCAGTGGGCTTCATCTTATGCAGCCCAGCTGCTAAGTTTGGATCAGCAGCCCAAGTATTAGTACAGCCCAGTGGTTGTGGGTGTATGTTTGGTTTGCAAAACCCAGTTCTCAGTTTAGGTTTTTGCAGCTCAGTTGTGTGAGCTTGTTTGTGTGCACTGGTTATGTGCTGAGACACAGCTTGGTAAGCTATGTGCAGGTTGGTCAGGCCAAGCACAAGAGAAACACAAACTCATAAAAGAAATGACCCAATTTCCCAAACTTGAACACAGCACAAGAAACTCATTCACAGCACAGGACAATTTAAAGCAACTCACAGCACAGCTCTAAGTGCAGCTCAGCACAGAGCAATCACAGGTCACAGATTTAACAAGTTTGCGGTGAATGATTACTCGGAGTTAGCTTACGGGTTAGCTCAACGGCAGAGAGGGCTGGAGCTCAGGTATACAAGTGCAAGCTATGTGGGCTTCTGTTTGCAGCCCAGGTTTGTGAGTTTCTGTTTACCCAGAGTGTGTGCAGGTTTTTGCAGAGAAGAGCAATGCAATGCAATGCAACTCACAGAAAATGTTGCAGCACTGGTTAGGCTAAGCAAAGATTGAGTTGCACAGGCTTTGTGCACAGCACAGAAATTGCAGGTCAGATGGTTACAGCCAAGCTCAGGGTTTGCTCAAACTTGTAGCTTCAGGGGCTAGCAAGTTAACAGAGTAGAGCAAAATTCTTGGGTGAGCTCAGGTTTTGCACAAAATGTTGGCAAAACAACAATTCAGCCAGCAATTGTAAAGGGCAATCAATTCCAGAGAATAAGAATACTCATGCAATTCCACGCAGGGGCTTGGAGAATAACTTCACAGGCTAGCACATTCAGGGTTGTGCTTAGCGGGGGTCTTACGAGCACACAGGTCACAGCACACAATAAATATTGGCAGCTCACACAGCTCAAGCACAAGGTTATGTGCTAAGATTAATCAGGCCAAGTTGCAACAAAGCCCCACAGCTTCAGGGGGCTGGGGGGGTTGCACAGGTTAATGCTCAGTCAACAAAGCTCGGCGGGGTTGGGCGAGGCAATAAAAATTACGGTTCGTGGTCGGGGTTATCGGCCCGACAAGCCAAGCTTGCACCTTACACACACCACAAGACAAGCCAAGATTCACAAATGCACAGTTTTGGCTAACCTCAAGTCTTGAGTTTTTCCCTTGCCTTCCTTCCTTTGGCTTGCAAAGAGCAGACTCAAGCACCCCAAGACTTGAAGTCTGCGCCTTTCCTTGTCTCTCTGCCTTTTGGTTTGTCTCAGCTGCTCCTCAGCAACACAGGGGGTACCTGCTCTAACTCAATGAAGATTTTCAGTTCTCAAAAGTGTGCAGGCTACAGCAAATGGAATGAATACTTGCAAATGCAACTGAAATTTACTTGGACTGAAAGGGAAGGGTGTGCACAGTATGCAGCTAAGGTAGTGAATGCAACTACAGGTGAGAATGCAGCTAACTGAGATGAAATGCAAGAGATAAAAGTTACGCTAACAGCTGACTACTGAAGCTAAAGATTACAATGTAAATAACAACAATTGCAAATAACAGATGAGAAAAAAAAATTGCAATGCAGAATATAAAATGATTAACTAAGTTACAGATGCAAAGCTACAAAAAAAATGAAACTAAGTTATACTAAGACAGGATTAACAGCAAAGAATGCAAGTGAAACTAAGTTATAGACAGATGCTAAAATTTCAAAGCTAAAAGCAAAAATCAAGGTGAATATGTATAGGAGGATATGAACTCAGTAAAGACAAGCACAAAAATCAGCAAGGCACGCGCCAAGTCCCCGGCAACGGCGCCAAAAACTTGGTAGGCCCGAAGAAGTGTATATTTTACGGCCTACGGAAATACCGCAAGTGCACGGTGTCTTGGTTGTAGAACTGGGCACGTACGAGTCGAACCACAGAGACTTGTGGTGCTCTTGTATTGATCAAAGGCTTGCCTAAACTGAGTTTCAAAGGTGACAGAGTAACAAAAGGGTTTGGTTGCCGAAAAGGCTGAGATGTAATGAAATAAACCTAAACTAAGGTATAAACAGTGACAAAAAGTATGCTAAGGTCTTCAATTCCACCACTAGTCTACACTTTGTGTTCACTTCATTATGCTACTCTTGCCCTTGTAACAGATAAGGGAAGAGTGTCAATGCTACCACTTACCTAAGGTGTTTCTCCGCTTGGATGATTAATCTCAACTAAGGTATTTATCCTAAGTATTAACTATCGACTAAAGTACAATTAATCTGTAGATAAACATTGATTTCATTAAGCTTGGGTTGCGGTATAAACTACACGAGAGGGAATCAAACTACAGTGCATCCATGGCGTTGGTATGCACTTGTGAGAGCAAAGTGTATCACACTCGATGTTAATTCTATCTAGAAAACATTCAATCATTCAAGAACAGTTCATGAAGAAGAACACAGAGATAAACTAGGGTTTCATCTCAAACCCTAGCAGAATTAAACTAAAACAACAAATAACAACAATTAAATCTAATTGACAGCACTGGCTAATCCAGGCGTGCCCAATTTCACTCTCTACTCCTCCTATTTATACATGCAAAGTTTCCCCCAAAATACCTAACCCTAATTCAATTAAAATAAAAATTAAATCAAAAAGTGAAGGCAAACCCATGCTCTCTTCGGCTCTGAATCGAGCTTTCCTCTTGTCACTTCGCTCTGCATCGACTGTGGGTGAAAACCCTAGTTTCAATTGTCTCAATCCTAGCTTCTAGGGTAAGTGAGAAGCTATGGATGGAGACAAATGAAGCTAGGGTGGCGGTGAGGGAGTTAGAGGAGTTGTTGGCTGGTGTCAGGAAGGTGATGGTGGCGGTGAGGCTCGGGGAGGGTATGGAGGTGGTGGTGCAGGGCTCGGTCGGGGAATGGGGGTGGAGTTGCAGAGCTAGGGAGGAAGAAAGAGAAGAAAGAGAAAGTGAAATGGAGAATAGGGTTAGCTCGACTGGGGTATAGGGTATGGGGATTTCGATGTGAGGCAGGCGCAGCAAAGTTTGATGGGAACGCTGCACCGAGCGTTGGATGAATAGGAGCGAAATCTGAACGGCTGATAGAGGTAAGCGGTTTTGGAGCGATCTGGTGTTGCACGGGAGCAGCAATCTTTGATGCACGTGGAAGCAGCGACCGTTGGATGAGGGAGAAAGAAATCTCAACGTCTCAGAAGAGACGGGCTCGGATCCGGGTCACGGGTCGGGTCTAGCTCAGGCCCATGTCTTGTAGATGAGTTGCTACTTGTTGGGTTGCAACTGTTGCGCGCGGGCTTTGGCTTTCTGCTCCATAGATGCTCGACTCCACTTCTTCGCTCTTTTGGCTCCTTGATTTCTCCGAGCTTTATTTATTACCTAAAAACACAAAATTAATTAATACAAATATTTATTCTTGAAAACAAAGAAAACACAGAATCTGGGATAATATCTGAGTTATAAGCGCAAAAGATGAGTAAAATGCCAATAAAAAGGTGTATAAATATGCACTATTTGGCACTCATCAGAAGGCCAGACTATTGAAGAGCAAGCCAATGCTCTTTATAATAATAACACTAGATTTGATAACCGTCGAAATTTGACCCATATTCGAAAACCTATAATCCTGGTTGGAGAAACCATCAGAACCTCTCATGGTCTAAGGACCAGAATCAAAGTCGGTTTAGTAATTTGAATGCTCCCCAGGTTTTGGCTATACTAAGAATCCTTCAGACCAACTCGGTTTCAGAATCAGTCCGATAAGAAAATCCTAAGCTTAGAGGAGTCTCTCAACTTGTTAACTCGGCCAAACTACAAAATTTATTTCTCAAGTAGAACAAAGTCTACAAGCTAAAAACCCAGGTTGGTCTACGATAAATGAATTTTGAGAGAAAAAGGTAGGTTTCCTAGTCAAACACAACCCAACCCTAGAGGAGTTCATGAAGTAGGTGAAAAACCATCTCATCGAGTTGAATTCAATTAGAACCCTTAGGAGTGGTAGAGTAGTAGACAATCAGTAACCATGCTCGGTAGTGAGCATACTGTAGTTCACCCCTCAGGACCATCCATAGCTGAGGAGACTGATAAAATCTCTGATGATGTCAATTCGGCTCCTGAGAGGCCCTATTTTATGCCTAGAGCCCCATTTCCACAGCTATTAGTACCAACAAAGAATGAATCCAACTTTAATGACATAATGGAGGTTTTTAAGAATGTTACCATAAACCTTCCGTTACTAGAAGCAATTAGGCAACTTCCGGCTTATGCCAAATTCCTTAAGGATATGTGTATGCGAAAGCGCAAGCTTAGTGCCCCTAAAAAAGACTTTATAGCTAGTCATGTAAGTTCGATCATTCAGAACAACACAACTCCTAAATATAAAGACCCAGTGCCCCTACCATTGCTTGCACGATAGGAAAACATCGGGTAGATAAAGCTTTACTTGACTTAGGAGCTAGTGTGAACTTACTTGCCGTACCATGTGTACTTACAGCTAGGACTTGGTGAATTGAAACCTACCAAGATAACACCTGCAGATTAGTGATAGGTCTCGTTAAAATTCCTCGTGGTGTGATAGAAGATGTTCTTATTGAGGTCGACAAGTTTATTTATCCTGTGGATTTCGTGGTCTTAGATACCCAACCTTTCCACGACCCGAGAAACCCCGATACCGTGATTTTAGGTCGCCCATTTTTAGCTACGTCTAATGCGATCATAAACCTCGTCGAAATGGTATTATGAATCTATCTTTTGGTAATATGACTATTGAGTTGAATATTTTTAATGTCAATAAGCTGCATTCCGAGCTAGATGACACGTGCATTGAAGAGGTGAACATGATAGGAACCTTAGTTCATGAGTCATTACCAAACATCATATCGGAAGATCCATTAGAGAGTTGTCTAGCCCATTTTAGCATGGATTTCGACGATGATAGCAACGTTGAACAAGTAAATGCTTTGTTGGATTCTATTCCTATGTTAGATACCGATACATGGAAAGCTAGGTTTGAACCATTATTAGCTTTTGAGTCTACCTTAATCCCTTGTTTAGAAGAGCCTCCTAAGTTGGACCCTAACTATGCTTTTTTAGGCCCATCTGAGACTTTCCCAGTTATTATAGCTTCCGATTTGGATAGTGATCAGGAGAGTAGGCCAGTGACCGTGCTTCAATACAATAAGGAAGCTTTAGGGTGGACCATAGAGGATATTAAGGACATAAGTCCTACTTTGTGTATGCATCAGATGCATTTAGAGGATGAACCACCTGATTATGACTTAGATAAAACAATTGACCTTTTTCAGGAACCTGATGGTCTAAAAATTAGGAATATTGTGACTAGTCTATTTAGAGACACCCAAAATTCTAAGTTTGGGGGTGGAATTGGAATATATGCCTCTACCATTTCACAAGAGTATCTTCATAGAGCAGTTCAGTTGTTAGAAACCCATCCTATGGTTGATGTGGTTTATCCAGGCTATGATACCCAGATTGACTTTGTTTTCCCACCAAATAATTTTCAACCAGTGGGAACGTATAAGTTTCAGATGTTTCAATTATTTAGTTTTGAGACTAAACCTAAGTACTTTAGGGAATTAGTATCGACTCATTTTCTTATGATTGACCACCAGTTTCATCGTGGTCAATTGTGTGAGTCAAAACTGATTGACTTTAAGGATCCGCAATTATCGAGTTATTATTATGTGCTTCTAAGTTCTTATTTGAGTTTTTACAGACTTTACAACCTGAACCGGATCTTAGCTTTGAGGAATTCCAACACATAAAAATATTTTATCTCGACCCAGTTATAGAACCTGAACTTGAACCACATCTAGATGTAGTTGTCTTAAACAGGAAACTAGACAATGGTGTGCTTTATTTGTTAATTTTCTTGGCATGTTGCAGATTCCTTTTACTTGTGATAGCTCTATTTGGTTTTGATGACCCACAGAAATTCCGGCTATTACTTTATGATTTTATAAGGTGACTAATCCTTTCTTAGTCTGGCTGAAGACTTTAAACTTAGCACTTCTTGGGAGGTAACCCAATATTCATGTGACACGGTAATATTTTTCCTTAACTCTTTTACTTCAAATGGTAACAGTTTCTCCTTGTTCATGCTTTTAATTTTATCTTTAGAACATTGAGGACAATGTTAGATTTAAGTTTGGGCGTGGGGTAGAAACTTTTGTTACCTTTTTGTTACAATAAATAAACTCCAGATCCTAGAAATTTATGCTTATTAAGGATGGCACTAACCAATCTAAGTGGATGGAAGCATTTTGGTTGTAGGAGTTGAGGAACCAATCTGATTAGATGGCAACATCTAAAGAGTCTATTCATAAAAGCACAGAGCTCAGGTGTTAGAAATAACATGATAGTTTCACCATATCTCGTTAAGTCCTTTTCACTTCTGTTTTTGTTTTTATTTTGTTTTTAAACTATGTTTCTCTAAGTGATTAGGTGGGGCCCACGAATCAAGTTTTTACCGATGCTAGGGTGAATTAGAGTGATTGAGATACAAAAAAAAAAAAAACAAAAAAAAAACAAAAAAAAAAAAGAAAGAAAAAAGTAAGTGAGACCAGACCATCTGACCAACCGGAATAAATTCAATAAAGTCGACCACTGGAACCCTTGTATATGCCAGTTGTGTTGACCTAGAGTTAAGATTATCGACCACTGGTTCCCTTGTATATGCCAGTGTGTTGGTATTAGTCAGACCGGTATCTCAGTCCATTAGGATAGGTTCATTTTGGCGGAGGCCTTCAGACAGACATATGGGAAACACCAATCACTTAGTAAACATCAAAACCATCTATGTTTTTCTCTATATCCATCTTCTTGATTATCCATGTGATTAGTTTTGACTCTGGGTATTGATGTCCATAGTGCGACTATCTGAGTAGAGCTTTGTGACTTATATATGAATTTTAGTATGCTTGAGTGCAAACTCGTGTACAACAATTGGAATTTCGCATCGGGGTACTTCCTCCCGTAGTCAATAAGTATGCCAACCAAGGAGATTTTTTTAGTGCCTTCCAAGGTTCTGCGTAGATAGCTAGGGTCTGGAGTAAAGGTTTTGTGGGTACACCTCTGGTAAACCCTCCCGAGACTATAACTCGGCCACTAGGGCCACCTAGGGGTTTAAAGGCTTATTGCATACGCTAAATGCAATCGACGATGCCTGCGACAGTGAGTTAGGATTTTATTTTATTTTTGCTCGAGGACTAGCAAATAATAAGTTTGGGGAAATGATAGACACATTTTTGTGTCTAATTTGTCTCGATTCCTTATACTGATAGTGCTCATTTTTTTACTTATTATGGTGTTTTATGTGTGTGTAGGTATGTTGATGGTGGATTTTCGTTTAAGGTTAAATTTGTAAAAAACCGAAAAAATCATGCGCTGACATCTTGTAAAAGATAAAGCCATTTATAAGTGTTGGATACTCCCTCACTTAATTCACCAAGAATGGAGCATGTAGCAACAATCCCATTCTCGTGAATACATGAAATTCCTCCCAGGTTGGAGCATGTGGCAACAATCCCTTCCGTGAATTTCATATCAGCCTTGTATTTCCGATTACTCGTTATCGGTGTGGCATGACGATCGAGTGTTACTCTTCTGAGTAACACGAACCTCCAAGCACTATAATGAAACCATGTACGAAATACCCGTATAGGCTGATTCTCGGTGTGTTATACTAGCCCGAGCCCTCTCGGTGTGTTATACTAGCCCGATTGAGCCCCTCTCGGTGTGTTATACTAGCCCGATTGAGCATCCGGACTGACCGTATCAGTCCGGATATGATTCGATCGCCAGATCATCCAACTCCACAAGCATGATTGGATGACCCCAGATCAATTCCATCACTCCCAAGCGGTATGGAATACCCACGGCCGACCCGCATGGTCACCATTGGCCGTTGCTTGCCAAAAAGACGTTCATACCAAGCATTATGGACGGAAAACCTAAATAAGGGTTTGCGGCATATTACATGTGTCGCAAAATAATCTCAACCATCCATCTTCGCAGGTATAGATGGAGGGTGTAGATGTAGACTCAAAGGGCCCGTGAGAGCATGTCAACACGATCACCGTGGCCGCTTACACACTTTGACCAATCGGTCAAGACCAACAATGTTTGGCCGTGATTGCATCGTCACCCAAACAAGAAGTGGCGCACGGCTTTTGAAAGCCAAAATTAGGGTTTCAAATCATCACGCGCGTCCATCTTCTCAAGACGAATGGAGGGTCAGTTAGATTAAGCAAGGGCTGGTCATACCAGCATGACCACCGTGCGCCCATCTACCTCCTCATGCGAACGGCCAAGGCATCCCATGCCCGGCTAATCCAAAACGCCCGCCCAAACATGCGTGGTTACACTCCCCAAATTGCAAGCTGATTTCGACCACTCAACTTCACCGGATGATTTGAATGGCTTAGATCACGTTTTCATGGGATAGTCAGTATAGGCATGATCACCGGCCTGCCATCTTCCCGTCAAACCCATCGACCAAGACCGACCAAGATGTGTCGTCTTGAAACGCGTGCCCGAACTAGGGATCTCGCGCTTGGGTTTCCAACTCCTTTGCGGCAAGGATTTCTGCGCAAACCGATCTCAACCACTCCTCTTTGCCGGTCAAATTGAGTGGCCTAGATCGCACCTTCATGGGACGGTAAGACATGGACGTGTACACCAAAGATGCCATCTACATACACGTCCGGTCGGTCCTCTCCAAAATTCTTCCATTACTTGGTTTCGACCAAGGTGAAGAGTCATGCTTGCGCTCCTCTTAAAAAAAAAACCCTAATATTCATTAACGGTCGCAGATGAGTGTCTCAAAGATCATCTCATCCGTCCAACTTCACCAGCTTGGTTATACAACCATGGTCAGGAGTTATTTGGTTAGTGAGGCGTCATTACCCATCACTTTACCACACCATAACGCAGTACCTGCATAAAATACACATGATACTTCACAAGTATCGACTTTCTGAGTAACACAATTATTCAATACAAGATTACATGCTATCTTTCGTGGATCCACGATCCACACATTCCGAACATCAATCATGTCACAAATCGGGGGATACATACCGGGGTATTGGTCTCGGCGGTTTCACGGCGTGCAACGCGCCATCACAAGAACGTGTTAGGAAGTCATGGACGGTTAGAGATGAACAGGAGAAGTGGGCAAGAGGCGGTCGGCGCACAACTCCACTTCTCCATCACTCCACTTCCTCCACTTCCCACGAGAGACGTGAATGAGGCTCAATGACTTGTATAAACAGGTTCTCCGCCCTATTTCAAACAACAACACAAGTTCAGACGAGACAGAAAATCAAGTGTTAATACAAAAATCGTATTCAAACACCCAGCCGCTTGCATCAACCGCAAGCCTGCTCACCTTTCTGTTACAAGTCATAAGCAAGCCAACACCTACACAATATCAACACCTTCTTCGCTTCCCTCCCCTAAGATAAACCCCATCTCCTTCACTTTGTGACCGAAACAAGTCCTGGGAACGGCCATTTCTTGGTTTAGGCCGGACTTGCATGTATTGATCTCTCGAATCTACAAGCACTCACCGCGCAGTGCATTTGTTTAAAGGTTTAAATTCATTCCTCATCCACACCCCAAATTACCAAATTCTGCAGGAGTAGTTTTCACCCATAAACAATTAGCGACCACAGTGGGAGATTAATCTCTCGGTTGTAAAGTCAATTTCTTCGAAATCCGATTCAATTTTATCAATTTCAAAAGGGTAGATCTTAGAATCAATTCAATTAACAATTCATTTCAAGATGGTGGAATTAAGGTGCGGATCGCAATCAACCACGATGGGGCTAGTGTGGGTACCAATCCACGGTGTCGAAGTGCCTGTCAGTGGAGCTACCGTAGCCAACACATCTCGAGGAGCCGTTACCTCTATCACCAACACTAGCGGAGCGGGAGACATCCCAGTAGGTGTAACGCCCCCCATCACCAGAGCCAGAGCAGCTGCAAATCCCGGCATCGCCTCAAGTGTAACACCTCCAGTGGTTACCAGAGCAACAAATTTCACACCCCCGTCAGGACGAGGAGCCGGAGGCACGAGAGGAGGACCACCGTCTGTTACCGTTGCAGACTTGATGGAGAAACAGGAAGTTCTTGCTAAGACTCAAACAGATATGGCCGCAACTCAGAAGGAGGTACTCACTTTCCTCAAGACCTTGACTGAACGATTGCCGCAGGATTCACGTCAATCTTTGGAGCCAACGAGAGATGCCTTCAATTCACCTGGAGCAGGCGTTTCCACTCGGATAGAAGCTCATGTTGCTCCTGAATGTTCAAGAGAAAGGGACCAGACACCCAACTTCATCACACGTGAGGATCTAGAACGACTCCTTCAAAGCCGAGGCAAAGGAAATCTGACGGATGCACACCAATACCAACCTCCATACCCTCAAGATATGCAACGAATCCCTCTTCCAAGAGGTTACACCTCTCCCCAATTCTCCCTCTACGACGGTACTGGTAATGCTCGTGAACACATTTCTCGATTCTTGAAGCCTTGGGGAACATGAATACAATCATGTTTTACGCCTAAAAGAATTCTCAAAAATCACTCACGGGAGGGCATACACAGTACAACAACATTGCGCCTAACTGGCATATCCAATTGGAGCGAGATGGTGGTGCTTTCTACGGGGAAGTATTTCTTCGTGTCTCAACAAATCACGTTTTCGGACACAGGGAAGAATTCTCCGGCGGAACAACGAACATCCCAACGAATTTCGTTAAAAGATTCGTAACCTGGCTGGATTGTCACGATCCTAATGTCACCGAACGGAAATTGGTGGAATCATGCATCAATGGGATGATACCCATATACCGCGCTCTGTTGGAGAATCTGGGCTTTCAAACATTCTCTGAACTCCACGAAGCTGCAAAACGTTCAGCAACAACTGCACCAGCACTACTAGAAAGAACCAGAGTTGTTCGAAGTGAAGATTTGCGTGAAAGTCGAGGAAGCAGGCGTATCACGAACAAACAATACAACACTGGTCCTTTTGTGAGTGTGGTAAGCGGATGAGAAAAGAGGAAAGCTTCGGAACAACAAACCAAGCGGACATCCCCGGCACAAAAGACTTCGTCTCGAAAAGGAGCGAGACAAAACTCTGCACAAAACACTAAAGACATGGGTTTTCCCTTTCCCATGAATGAAGTGATAGAGCTCTTGGAAGCGTGGATCCAAGACGACGCCGTAAAGCTGCCCCTATCGCACGTCCTCCAACCGAGGAAGAAATGGCAGATCCTAGATATTGTTGCTACCACGAGGTTCGTCCATCATCCAACCAAAGATTGCAACAGGTTGAAACAAATATTCGGGGAAAAGGTAGAGACAGGGGAACTTCGGCTTGGAAACGAGGGTGTTCATAGAGACCCTTTACCTATCAGAACCGCATGATTTTGGGAATACATTCGCAAGACCGTGCAATCTATGATGGAGCACATATGTGAAATCTTGTATTTCTCCAAAGGACAAGCGCAAGACATATTTGCGGCCCTCAACCACGTTGTGTCGGGAAGGCGTTTACATCCGATAAGCGGTCCAGGAACCCCGGTCTTTCCGAAAGACATGAGCAATGGAGGCTGGGACTCGACCGTCACTCGTTTGAGAAACGTTGAATTCGATAGCGTGTTGATTGATACGACTTCCGAATTTAACATCATTCTTGTCAAGACCCCGAGAGCGGCAAAGATTTGAAGCGGTGTAGCTACCCGTCACCCGATTTGTGGTTAAAGATTCGGGAGAGCCCGAGGATGCATACGGATATATTGATCACGGAAGTCAAATTGGGTGATGCCTCGATGCAAGCAAAGTTCTACATAGTCAAAGATCACCCCCAACTACGACATGATCTCGGGGACGCCCTTGGATGCACGAAAACAAAGCAACACGGGAGTCTGTCCTCTCTGCCGGTTCGACACCGAAAGAATCTCCAACACGCCTACGGACCTCCCGATGGCTGTCTATTGCAGCGCCAAAGAACTTGCCAATGTGACACAACTTCCGGAGAAAGCTGTCGGATACGTTGAAAAGTTCCGATCTCAAGTAAGTCTCGTCACGCAACCTTCCTTACAACTTACCGCCCCTCGTCCCGACAAGTCACGGGGACCGACTCCAACCAACGAACCAACCCCGGCTAGGAGATGTGAATGGGAAGCCGGTCCTTTCAAATGTGTAACACCCTGAATCAGTAACGATAGTCCGGCCGGCCCTATTATTAGCAATTCAAGGTTTTACTACCCGAACATAAGTCCACATAGCTCAAAGTTAGCACATAAAACTTTTAATTGAAACGAAATGAAGAAAGAACGTCATTCGCATATTAATGAGCTTTGAGTCTGGTTTAAAAAAATGTTTAACCTAATAAATGATACCAGTCTGTCTAAAGTTTCGACATGAAGATATTAAAAAAAAAAAAAAAAAAAAAAGTAATACTTAAAACCCTCTTAAAATGGTGATCGAAGCACCGTGTCTCTGTGATATCCTTATTGATAATAAGGAAACAAAACAAACTAAAAGAAGCTACAGCAAGGAAGAGATCCTACTTCTTCCCACACTCTGCAGCGGCAACTCAAGAAAAGACTTCCGACCTACTCACTTGTTTACTCTATTACCTGTAAGAAAAATCACACAAGGTCAGAGCCTTGAATTTGCAAGTTCATTCTAAATCCATCAATTTTACTATTAAGTAAAAGAGTACCAAGAATTCAGTTCAAAAGTTATGATAAATCAAGCAACAGAGAGTCACTAAAACTGTAGAAATAAAACATAACATCCCATAATAATGCCGCTTACCTTCGGTCATTTAAAACACATGGAAACATACACAAAACATAACCCAAAAGAAACATCCAAAGTTTTTCAACACCATCTCTCACAAGCATGATAGCTATTGTGAAGACAACCCCATTTGTATAGACAACCCCAATTTCCAGGCCAAGCGCGATAGCTATTGTGAACCTTTCAACATAATAGTTCAATGTGGAATAGTTTCAACAAACAAGAATCATTCGAATAGAAATTCAGCTCTTAAATAAGCTTAAACATAATGAATTCATCTAACCAGGCTGCAACATTTTATATTAGATACATATCCATTCAAAATAACCAACATATTCACAAAAGTCTCAAGCTTCAACCTTATACCGAAATAATTCAAGAAATAGGTTATGCAGAGTAGTCTACTGTACTTATCAGAAACCTGGGTTATACATATCAGAACAGGATAAAATTTATACCACAGACTCATTATTATATCAGGTACATGTCATAAAAATTTCAAGTAAACGTGACGGTTAGATGTAAAGTTATGACAGAGTCTATGTGCATAGTTCAGACTGAAAACATACAGTCACAGCTGATAAGTTCTGCCTAATTGGGGTACCTACCCAAATCATATTCCTTTGAAATTTATACAGTAGCATAAGCATAAAAATGGGTTTATCATATCCAAAATTCATATAAATTTAAGCAACAAAACTCCTAATCCATAGGTATCTAATCTATTCACGTTCTGGCAGAATTCAGAACCTAAAATCTCTGAAACGTAGTCGATTTGGGTACCTGCACTTATTCGATTGGCATGAAATTTTGGCGAGGTATCTATGGACTAGTTATGAACAACATATCCAAAACTCAACAATTTCTAACGGTTCAAATTCATTCTAAGATGCAAACAGCTCCTGCTACTCAGATTTCAGAAAAAGCATCAATCTCAAAACCTAAACTAGGGATTTAAACTCAAAAGGTTCACCTATATCTACAAAATCAAATTCAATGCTTAATAATAAGAATTGATAGAGCAAGAATAAACTTGCCTTTGGTTTGAGCTCAATTCCACAATATTTCTCCCTTGATTTCACTTCCGATAGTTCTCCCTAACCTCTTCCACGGCAAAAGCTAGAACTAGGTTTTTTTTTTTTTTTTTTTTTTTTTTTTTTTTCTCCAGCTAACATCAACTTAAGTTTTATTTATTTTAACCTACCCAACTGAGTGGTTTTATCTAACACCCAAAATTCTCTAAGGGACAGCCTATTACTAACTATACAAGTTATAAGGGGTGTTACATTCTCCCCTCCTAAAAGAACCATTTCGTCCTCGAAAACAACATACCTCATACTCGAACAAGGATGGATGTTTAGCCCGCATATCATCTTCTCGCTCCCAGGTTGCTTCATTCTGGTTATGATGATTCCATTGCACTTTAACAAGGTTTAAAGTCTTGTTCCTCAGTTTATGTATCTTCCTATCGATGATGCAGTGCGGCTTTTCTATATAAGTACCATCTTGCTTGACTTCAAGGTCCTTGTAGTCTATTAACTGAGGGTGGTCTTCATCTCTCAAGTGTTTTCTTAACATTGATATGTGAAAAACATCATGAACTGCCGATAAGTGTTCTGGAAGAGCTAAACGGTATGCTACAGCACCAACTCGTTCAATAATTGGAAATGGTCCAACATATCTTGGAGCTAGCTTCCCCTTTTTCCCAAATCTCATCACTCCTTTCATGGGTGAAACTCTTAGCAAAACATGGTCACCAACAATAAACTCCACATGCCTCCTCTTTTGGTCGGCGTAACTCTTTTGACGACTTTGAGCAGTTCGAAGTCGTTGTCGAATCAAAGACACTTTCCCTGTAGTCTCTTGAACAATCTTTGGTCCATATAAACTACTTTCACCAACTTCTGCCCAGCACACCGGTGACCGGCAGGGTCTACCATACAACGCTTCGAAAGGTGCCATGCCAATACTTGAATGGTAACTGTTATTATAAGAAAACTCAATGAGTTTTAGATTATCTTCCCAGCTACCCTTAAAATCCAGAACACATGCTCTCAACATATCTTCTAAGACTTGATTCACTCTCTCGGTCTGACCATCCGTTTGTGGGTGAAATGCAGTACTTAATCTTAATTCTGAACCTAAAGCCTTTTGGAAACTACTCCAAAACCTCGAGGTAAAGTGCGAGTCTCTGTCCGACACGATGGACGATGGTACCCCATGCAACACGACAATGTTGTCAATATACAGTTGGGCTAACTTGTCTGTGGTATATGTAGTTTTGACTGAAATGAAATGCGCAGATTTAGTCAAGCGATCTACCACCACCCAAATTGAGTCGTAACCAGACTTTGATCTAGGTAAACCGACTATGAAGTCCATAGATATATCATCCCATTTCCAGGTTGGGATCGGCAAAGATTGCAGCATGCCGCCCGGCTTTTGGTGTTCAACCTTCACTTGTTGGCAAGTTAAACACTTTGATACATACTGAGCGACATCAAGCTTCATTCCGTGCCACCAAAAGTGTCTCTTCAAGTCACAATACATTTTCGAACTCCCTGGATGTATCGTATACTTACTACGATGAGCCTCGTCCAAGATACTGCGACGTAATTCCTTATCTGCAGGTACACATAGTCTTTTCATGAACCTCAACCCTCCATCAGAACCTATTACCATTTCTGAGGAAGTTCCATTCTTTACTTCTTCAAATTTCATCTGACACCATGGGTCTTTTGCTTGAGCTGAAATGATTCTCTCGATCAAATTTGGTTGTACTAGTAACCGTCCAACAAATGCTTGTTCTGAATTTCCTGAGGACAAAATGAAATCAGCTTGTGCAACCTCTTGTAATAACTTCCATTCAAGAGACATAAGAAAAGCGACAACACCACGCGGTTTTCTACTTAATGCATCAGCAACAACATTTGCTTTTCCAGGGTGATATTCAAGCGAAAACTCATAATCCTTTAACAATTCCATCCACCTGGACTGTCTCATGTTAAGTTCTTTTTGAGTAAACAGATATTTAAGGCTTTTATGATCAGAAAATAACTGAAATTTCTCCCCTAATAAATAATGTCTCCAAACCTTCAGGGCAAATACTATTGCTGCCAACTCCAGATCATGAGTTGGGTAGTTTTTCTCATGTCCGCGTAACTGTCGAGATGCATAAGCTATGACCTTACCATCTTGCATAAGTACACAGCCTAACCCATGGAGTGAAGCATCTGTATAAACTGTTAGACCACCACCATCAGTCCGTGGAAGTGCCAAGACAGGGGCAGAAGTCGGCCGCTCTTTTAGGGTGCGAAAAGCTTGCTCACATTCTTCTTTCCAATCAAAAGGAACCCCCTTCTTGGTCAGATTAGTCAACGGACCTGCTATGCTTGAAAACCCTTGAATAAATCTACAGTAGTAACCAGCCAATCCCAGAAAACTTCGCACTTCTGTTACAGATGTAGGTTGTTTCCAATCTAACACCGCATTAACTTTGTGTGGATCCACAGCTACACCTTCTTTTGATATAACATGTCCAAGAAATTGAACTTTTTGCTGCCAAAATTCACACTTAGAGAGTTTAGCATACAATTGGTGCTGACGAAGAGTGTGCAATACCATCTGTAGATGTTTAGCATGATCTTCACGGCTAGAAGAGTATATTAATATGTCATCGATGAAGACAATGACAAACTTATCCAAAAACTCCTTAAACACCCTATTCATCAAATCCATAAATACGGCAGGTGCGTTAGTAAGTCCGAAAGGCATAACTAAAAACTCATAAGAACCATATCTTGATAAGAATGCTGTTTTAGAGACATCCTTTTCCCTAACTCTCAGCTGATGGTAGCCAGTCCTTAAATCAATCTTACTGAACCAGCAAGCTCCACGTAATTGATCAAATAAGTCTTCAATCCGCGGCAACGGGTATTTATTTCTGATTGTAGCTTTGTTTAACTCACGATAGTCGATGCACAAACGAAGTGAACCATCCTTCTTCTTGACAAACAACACTGGTGCTCCCCAAGGTGAAGTACTACGGCGTATAAATCCTTGGTCCATCAATTGTTGGATTTGTTCCTTAAGTTCTCGCATTTCAACGGGAGCCATACGATAGGGTGCCTTGGCAATCGGTGCTGTACCCGGCACTAACTCAATACAAAATTCAACTTCTCGGTGTGGTGGTAACCCCGGAATCTCTACAAAAACCTCCGGAAATCCTTCCACTACGGGTATAGAATTCAAGGGGTCAACCTGAACAGTACAGTCTTCTTCATGTACCCCACAAAAATAAGCTTTAGGAGGAGCCTCCTTTGTAGTAGTAACAACGAAGAAACCTTGCTGACCTGGTATGGAAAATACTATGGATTTCCCTCGACAATCAAGCATTGCATGATATGCCGATAACCAGTCTATCCCCAAAATAACATCGAAACCAACCATATCAAGCACAAATAAATCAGTGGGAAAATCTAAAGTCCCTAATTGCACACTACATCCCCTAACTATATGATCAATCAAGGTAGTTTTTCCTAAAGGAGACATTACCGACAAAGGGGTTTCACATGGCATCGCTTCAATAGTTAATTCACTCACAAAAGTCGCAGCAATAAAAGAATGGGTTGCGCCAGAATCAAACAAGATCCTACCAAGCTTGTTATGGATGAGGAACATACCTTCCACAACTCCATCAGGCACTTGCTCTTTTTGCGGCACAAGAGCATGAAATCTGCCTTGGTTAGAGTTGGTTCTCTCCTGTTCATTGCTTGATTTCTGGAAGTTATGCTGCTGAACTCTAATATGTTTGGCAGGTCCTTGGGTATCATTCAGTGTCGCTGGCTTTGGTCGCCTAGGATTAGTGCATCGATCACTCTTATGTCCAGGATCCCAACAGTTGTAGTAGTAAAGGGTAGGTGCAGCATTCACGTTCCCATTGTCAGACCTTTGTCTCTTCCAACCACTCGAATTGTTTCTATCACTACGATAGTCTCCATTACCCTTGTTCCCGTTACCTTGGTTTTGGTAGTTGTTTCCTTGCATCGCAGTACTAGAATTCCTCCGATTTGTCTCCTTATTCCTTAACCAATCAGCTTCCGTAGCTCTAGCACTATCCACAACTTGTTGGAACGTAGGGAAACAATGGCTAATCACCCGACCTCTTATATGGACCCCTAATCCATTCTCAAATTTTCTAGCTGACTTATCTTCATCAGGTGTCAAAAAGTACCCAAAACGCTGTAAACTAATGTAACGATCAAGATAGTCATCGACAAGCATGGGCTTAACTTGTTCCAAATCAGCAAACTCCTTAATCTTTTTATTTCTCACAGTGGCTGGGAAATACCTTGCATCAAACCTTTCACAAAATTGAGCATAAGTGAGAGTATTCAGATCCAATCCCATTGCCGAATTCATCCACCACTTTCTTGCCTCACCGGATAGTTGAAAAACAGCAAGTTGTTGCCTTTGAACTGGTGTACACCTCATAGCCACAAAGATCTTATCGATGTCTTCCTTCCACTTGTCAACTACCAGTGGATCAGATGAACCTTCAAATTGAGGTGGTTTCAATCTCACAAACTTCTCTAGTAAGTTCAACCATACTGCTTGCTCACCACCACCTGGTGGGTAAACATTAGCATTTCCACCTGGTGGCGGCGGCGGCGCATTATGATTCTCATTCAGGTTCTGAATGAGAGCCGTAAGGGCAGCAGTTTGATTTGTCATCGCCGTAGTTAGAGTTTGAGTCATCAACCTCATCATCTCAACAACATCAGGAGCTTCCCCATTCCCATTATTTCTCGTGTTTCTGGTACCTCTCCTCCCTGACATGACTAGCAACAAAAGAAAAGGCAAAAAAATCAACATCCATTCTACTTAGAGAAAGGTGTCAAAAACAACTATTACGTTAAACGTAAGAATTGAGCAAAAACTTAAGTGCCTAGAGTAAGTGTGCCTCACAACGCCACATGTCCATAAGGATCATGGGCTCTGATACCAACTGTAACACCCCTGAATCAGTAACGATAGTCCGGCCGGCCCTATTATTAGCAATTCAAGGTTTTACTACCCGAACATAAGTCCACATAGCTCAAAGTTAGCACATAAAACTTTTAATTGAAACGAAATGAAGAAAGAACGTCATTCGCATATTAATGAGCTTTGAGTCTGGTTTAAAAAAATGTTTAACCTAATAAATGAAACAAGTCTGTCTAAAGTTTCGACATGAAGATATTCAAAAAAAAAAAAAAAAAAAAGGTAATACTTAAAACCCTCTTAAAATGGTGATCGAAGCACCGTGTCTCTCTGTGATATCCTTATTGATAATAAGGAAACAAAACAAACTAAAAGAAGCTACAGCAAGGAAGAGATCCTACTTCTTCCCACACTCTGCAGCGGCAACTCAAGAAAAGACTTCCGACCTACTCACTTGTTTACTCTATTACCTGTAAGAAAAATCACACAAGGTCAGAGCCTTGAATTTGCAAGTTCATTCTAAATCCATCAATTTTACTATTAATGATAAATCATAAAAGAGTACCAAGAATTCAGTTCAAAAGTTATGATAAATCAAGCAACAGAGAGTCACTAAAACTGTAGAAATAAAACATAACATCCCATAATAATGCCGCTTACCTTCGGTCATTTAAAACACATGGAAACATACACAAAACATAACCCAAAAGAAACATCCAAAGTTTTTCAACACCATCTCTCACAAGCATGATAGCTATTGTGAAGACAACCCCATTTGTATAGACAACCCCAATTTCCAGGCCAAGCGCGATAGCTATTGTGAACCTTTCAACATAATAGTTCAATGTGGAATAGTTTCAACAAACAAGAATCATTCGAATAGAAATTCAGCTCTTAAATAAGCTTAAACATAATGAATTCATCTAACCAGGCTGCAACATTTTATATTAGATACATATCCATTCAAAATAACCAACATATTCACAAAAGTCTCAAGCTTCAACCTTATACCGAAATAATTCAGGAAATAGGTTATGCAGAGTAGTCTACTGTACTTATCAGAAACCTGGGTTATACATATCAGAACAGGATAAAATTTATACCACAGACTCATTATTATATCAGGTACATGTCATAAAAATTTCAAGTAAACGTGACGGTTAGATGTAAAGTTATGACAGAGTCTATGTGCATAGTTCAGACTGAAAACATACAGTCACAGCTGATAAGTTCTGCCTAATTGGGGTACCTACCCAAATCATATTCCTTTGAAATTTATACAGTAGCATAAGCATAAAAATGGGTTTATCATATCCAAAATTCATATAAATTTAAGCAACAAAACTCCTAATCCATAGGTATCTAATCTATTCACGTTCTGGCAGAATTCAGAACCTAAAATCTCTGAAACGTAGTCGATTTGGGTACCTGCACTTATTTGATTGGCATGAAATTTTGGCGAGGTATCTATGGACTAGTTATGAACAACATATCCAAAACTCAACAATTTCTAACGGTTCAAATTCATTCTAAGATGCAAACAGCTCCTGCTACTCAGATTTCAGAAAAAGCATCAATCTCAAAACCTAAACTAGGGATTTAAACTCAAAAGGTTCACCTATATCTACAAAATCAAATTCAATGCTTAATAATAAGAATTGATAGAGCAAGAATAAACTTGCCTTTGGTTTGAGCTCAATTCCACAATATTTCTCCCTTGATTTCACTTCCGATAGTTCTCCCTAACCTCTTCCACGGCAAAAGCTAGAACTAGGTTTTTTTTTTTTTTTTTTCTTTCTCCAGCTAACATCAACTTAAGTTTTATTTATTTTAACCTACCCAACTGAGTGGTTTTATCTAACACCCAAAATTCTCTAAGGGACAGCCTATTACTAACTATACAAGTTATAAGGGGTGTTACAACACATCCGAGAACCTCTTTACTCCTAAAAAACACAAGTCCTGAGTCAGCCTAAACCAACCACCGGAGCAAGAAAGGAAACCCTAAGTAAATATCTCACGGGAAGAAGGAAATAGAACGTGTGCACAAAAGGAAAATGATTTGAGACATACGCTTTGCAAAGCCAAGAAGATCTTACATCGAAGCACAAAGTCCGTGGATATTCCATTATAATATTGTTTCTTTTATCATTAAGAACTATATGCGAAGGCGCACCCTTGCACCCGAGAAGGATTGGTTGCGAGTCTTGACAAAAGATTATAAAAGAAAACTTTATTCAAACAATCAAATGGAAGAAAGACCTTGAACTGTTTGCCACGAGTACAAGGAAGATGTTCGAGCACGAGAATATACTTGGAAAGAAGAAAAAAACAAAAGAGATTTCGGTCGTCAATAGGGCGGTCTACTTTACATCACCGTCAGCTCCATCACCTGTTGATGCTCCCCTCTCTGGATCTCCCTCAGTTTCTGCATCAGACGTCTCCGCAACAGCAGCAGCATCACACTCCATCCCAATATCACCAGCGGGAGCATTAAAAAGCGCATCAACATTAGGAGCTGTACCAATTGCTTTCAGGTTTTGGTTCCTCTGTGTCGGAGTCAAGAATTATCACGCCGTCCTGAACCGGGTAATCACACTTGCCTTCATTCGGAGGTCGTTCATGCTCAACTCTCCGCCTCTTCAACCGCGCTGCAAATCTCTCTTCCCTTGCGCTTACTAGTGTCTGCGGCGTTTCCCTCGCGCCTCCGCCGCTCCTCCATGTCAATTGGGTGAAAGTGCCTGATGATACGTCCTACGACAATACGAAGGTGGGAGATAGACATCCCCTGTATAGCACGGCCGGCCCGCGAAGTGGAAGATCAATCCTAGCCATTACTTCTTCGTGCGCATGGTTTTGGGCTTGTCGACTTCAAAACTTCTTTATGGGGAAGCAACGAGAATGAGCGTCCCTTTGCTTCCATGATAAATTGCAAAGGAGAGGAGTTATGAGCACGCACGAAAAAAAAAAAAAAAAAAAAAAAAAAAAAAAAAAAAGGAGATCATCAAATCCATCGATCAGTTAATCAGAAAATCAGAGCAGTACCTGAGATATAGAATAAACGACCACGTGAGACGATTCTTTATAATCTCACAAGTCGAAAGAATCCCAGAAGGAAAAGGAGTCTTTACTTACCACCTATAAAGGCTGCTAATTCGGGATAACAATCGATGAGGCTTATCAGATATACCTGAGGAGAGTCGTGTATGGTGAAGGAAGTACACTTGAAGAAGTGGCCGAGCTCGAATATGCACAAGAGGAACCAGAGCGACTCACCAGACCAAGTCCTTTTTCCTTCGCATCCTTAATCGGAACCAACCGGTTTGTGGCAACGCCTGACTCCTCCAGTAAATACGTACTTACTTGACTTGGTCATTTCGGTATATATGTATGTCACCATCTCATGCCTACCACACAATAGTGTAACCATTGTGGGGTAGGCATGGGGACTTAATGTTGATGGTGGATTTTCGTTTAAGGTTAAATTTGTAAAAAACCGAAAAAATCATGCGCTGACATCTTGTAAAAGATAAAGCCATTTATAAGTGTTGGATACTCCCTCACTTAATTCACCAAGAATGGAGCATGTAGGAACAATCCCATTCGTGAATACATGAAATTCCTCCGAGGTTGGAGCATGTGGCAACAATCCCTTCCTGTGAATTTCATATCGGCCTTGTATTTCAAAGTACTCGTTATCGGTGTGGCATGACGACCGAGTGTTACTCTTACAGAGTAACACGAACCTCCAAGCACTATAATGAAACCATGTACGAAATACCCGTCACAGTGATTCTCGGTGTGTTATACTAGCCCGAGCCCTCTCGGTGTGTTATACTAGCCCGATTGAGCCCCTCTCGGTGTGTTATACTAGCCGATTGAGCATCCGGATTGACCGTATCGGTCGGATATGATCCGATCATGAGTCATCCAACTCCACAAGCATGATTGGATGACCCCGAGATCAATTCCATTACCCCCAGCGGTATGGAATACCCACGGCCGACCCATGGTCGGCCATTGGCCGTTGCTTGCCAAAAGACGTTCATACCAAGCATTATGGACGGAAAACCTAAATAAGGGTTTTGCGGCATATTACATGTGTCGCAAAATAATCTCAACCATCCATCTTCGCGGTATAGATGGAGGGTGTAGATGTAGACTCAAAGGGCTCGAGCATGTCAACACGATCACCGTGGGCACCTACACACTTTGACCAATCGGTCAAGACCAACAATGTTTGGCCGTGACAGAATCGTCACCCAAACAAGAAGTGGCGCACGGCTTTTGAAAGCCAAAATTAGGGTTTCAAATCATCACGCGCGTCCATCTTCTCCGACACGAATGGAGGGTCACAGATTAGATTAAGCAAGGGCCGGTCATACCAGCATGACCACCGTGCGCCCATCTACCTCCTCATGCGAACGGCCAAGGCATCCCATGCCCGGCTAATCCAAAACGCCCGCCCAAACATGCGTGGTTACACTCCCCAAATTGCAAACTGATTTCGACCACTCAACTTCACCGGATGATTTGAATGGCTTAGATCACGTTTTCATGGGATAGTCAGGTATAGGCATGATCACCGGCCTGCCATCTTCCCGTCAAACCCATCGAACAAGACCGACCAAGATGTGTCGTCTTGAAACGCGTGCCCGAACTAGGGATCTCGCACCGTTTTCCAACTCCTTTGCGGCAAGGATTTCTGCCGTAAACCGATCTCAACCGCTCCTCTTTGCCGGTCAAATTGAGTGGCCTAGATCGCACCTTCATGGGACGGTAAGACATGGACGTGTACACCAGCATGCCATCTACATACACGTCCGGTCGGTCCTCTCCAAAATTCTTCCATTACTTGGTTTCGACCAAGTCAAGAGTCATGCTTGCGCTCCTCTTCAAAAAAACCTAATATTCATTAACGGTCGCGAGATGAGTGTCTCAAAGATCATCTCATCCGTCCAACTTCACCGACTTGGTTATACAACCCTGGTCGGGAGTTATTTGGTTAGTGAGGCGTCATTACCCATCACTTTACCACACCATAACGCGAAGCACTGCATAAAATACACATGATACTTCACAAGTATCGACTTTCGAGTAACACGGTTATTCAATTCAGCATTACATGCTATCTTTCGTGGATCCACGATCCACACATTCCGGACATCAATCATGTCACTGGCGGGGATACATGCTTTGGGGTATTGGTCTGGCGGTTTACAGCGTGCAACGCGCCATCACAAGAACGTGTTAGGAAGTCATGGACGGTTAGAGATGAACAGGAGAAGTGGGCAATATTGGTCGACGCACAACTCCACTACTCCATCACTCCACTTCCTCCACTTCCCACGAGAGACGTGAATGAGGCTCAATGACTTGTATAAATAGGTTCTCCGCCCTATTTCAAACAACAACACAAGTTCGGACAGACAGGAAAATCAAGTGTTAATACAAAAATCGTATTCAAACACCCGGAGCACGCTTGCATCAACCGCAAGCCTCGCTCACCTTTCTGTTACAAGTCATAAGCAAGCCAACACCTTCACAATCTCAACACCTTCTTCGCTTCCCTCCCTAAGATCAACCCCATCTCCTTCACTTTGTGACAGAAACAAGTCTGGAACGGCCATTTCTTGGTTTAGGCCGGACTTGCACAGATTGATATCTCGAATCTACAAGCACTCACCGCGCAGTGCATTTGTTTAAAGGTTTAAATTCATTCCTCATCCACACCCCAAATTACCAAATTCTGCAGGAGTAGTTTTCACCCATAAACAAGGTATTTTTGGCCAATAAACATTTTTGGAAAAATCGGCTCGAAAAGTTACACCCGGAGGACACCTACTATTCGGACTCTCGCTATGGATAAGGGGTACCCTCAGGACACCCCAAGGCAGCTGCTATTCGCACCCCCACTCTGGATAGGGGGAGGTCATCTTCAACAATTCAAAAACGAGTTTTGGCGGGAAAAAAATGGTGTTTTAATGGCAGACTTAGGGTTGATGATTTGGACCAGTTTCTAGCGAGATTCAATCACGATTTTCATGGGCTAGGCCTCGTTAGAGCAAAAAAGGGTTCGTATGGGTGTTTGGATCGATCAACTTGGGCCGGATAAGTCGGGTTGAGGCAAAACGAGAGAGGTGAAGTTTCACGGTATTTTTGGTTATATTTGGTCACGGGAGATTTGAGGCAAGATAATCCTTCCTGAGATTCATATAAATCCAATAAAGGGATTAGAGTGACCTGTACGGCTCAGAAACGCGTAGAGAAAAGTTTTGGAAAGATTATTGCCGTGACTTCCACGGAAAGAAAAGAAGAAATTTAATCGGGTTTTGGAGTGTTTGGAGGTGTATAAAAGGTGTGCTCGAGTCCCAGAGGGGGGTATTGAAGTTTAGAAGAAGTTATGGGAAGTTTAGAACACCACAGAGATCAACAGGAGGAGTTGCAGGAAATTGTTGCTTCTGGTGTAGCTCAAGAACACGAAGAACAAAGGGCCATCGAGGACAGTCGTTTTAGGGGTCTTAAAATAAGCGACAAAGCAATAGTGTTTACAACAGTCTAATGCTCCAGTTCCATTGTAATAATTGCTTTGTAACACCGATAATCGTTGCAAACGATCTGTGTTATTATTTTTCATCATTTTAATCAACTTTTGGTCTATAAACATGTATTTTGAGCAAGTGATTAATATGAGGAGCTAAACCCCTTAGCCGAGGCGACGGAGGAAGCCATTGTTCCATGAAAAGTGGTATATTTTTATTTTAATTATCTATTTGCAATTTCTTTTATGATTATTTGCATGGATCTAATATTGGAAAAACGATTTTTATTGAATGATTGTGATTCGTTTTGATGGAGCATGCTTAGTTTAAGACTTTTGATGTTTCATGCTTGATGTATACAATTGTTACTTCGAAAATCTACTAGAGGCAATAAATTAGAATCACTTCAAACGCAAAGAATTGCATGAATATTGATTAGATTGAATCACTTAATTGGTCAATGGTGGAATCCTGAGTCTCGGTGCTTTTTATAATCTTGATAACAACTTTCTTTGAGTTTTCTAGTTTTATTTGAATCTAAAAAAATCCTTCACAAGTCTGAGAGGAACGACATCTTTCTTACCACTTTCTACAACAATTTAAAAACACATCACTATGTGTAATCACAATAATGGCTATTCCAAATTCTAGTTATTCTTCTAAACAAAACAAGAATAAAATTCTCATAAGAAGATTTACTAGACATTAAGACCTTTGAAGAATTCTTTATCGTCCCCGAACTCCTTGTCGTCAACAGTCATTGGGACATAAGGTTCATGAAGATAGGAGTTAATATCAATAAACCTTCTTGAATGATGTCGAACCAGGGCCTTCTGAATCTCATGAGTCTTAAACACAAAAGCCTTTATTTGCTGAATCTCCTTTCTCATCTCCTTCAACACTTCAAGAACATCAGAAAACTTCTGAGAATTTGAAGGAATGGCTCTTGGCTTCCTCACATTCCTTCTTTTTCTTTTCAAAGTTGGAGGCAACGGAGATTTCTCATTTTCCTTCATGATTGATGGCTTGAAAATCATATCAACATCTTTTCCATCAGAAGACATGATGCTTGGAGTATCCATAAACGTATGGGTTTGTGATAGGAAATCACAACATATCAACAAGTAGTCTTAAGATAAAAGAGGTTTCAGTGAAGGAAAAAGGAATGTAGGGTTACGCAACCTTTAACAGGTTCGTGCACGCACAATTCTGAACCCTAAAGAGAGTAGAATTGTCGAGAATAACCCTCCTTTATTGATAGACAGGGAATTCCAAAAATAACAAAAACTAAGCAAAGAAGAAAACAAACTTTTCCTAAAGCCTGAGAGGTACATAATCTTGTATCTTTTGATTAGGCACATGAGACAAGATCAGCAAATCAACACAATCAAGTTGTGTTACGGTGAACAATAATTTGTCCACCATGTTCCTCTTGAGAGGAATCCACATACCTCTGTCTATCAAAACGATTGGACCATACTTTCTTCTCTAATAGTCTTGTTTTATCCTTGGAAACTAACTTTTTAGACGAAGATAAAATCTTACATACCTTAGCGGTCTTCTGAGCAAGTTTAAGCTTGTTTGCTAGTCGATTTGCTCTTCGTTGAAGTTTGTTGACATGTCTCAACTTGTGTTTGTACTTGTAACACTTTGATAGTTCATGACCCTTGAGTGAACAATATGAGCACGTCAATCTTGGATATAATTCAGGCATCTGAGATGTGCAAGCTGCTAGACACATAGTAGAACCTGAAACATTATACGCAGAGTTTCCAATAGAAAGGTCAATTTTATCTTCCGGAATGGTTGAGTTTTCTTCGGAAAGAATATCAAGATTGATGTATGTATTGCTACAATTATCAAAATAAATATTTCACAAAGAAGTGCAACACTTGATTTTTCGTCTTCATTAGAATCGTAGTTGTCAGACATTTCATCAAGAGTTGCAGCTAGACCTTTGTTCCCAGTGTATTTCTTTCGATTTGGACACTCATTTGCAAAATAACCAAAACCTTTACACTTAAAAATCGAGGCATATCCTCGTCATCGGTTTCATCATTATTCCTATTTTTAAGAGGAACAAGATTATGAGGTTTGTCTGATGACTTGGATTTATCTCTGGAAAACTATTTACTTCTCTTCAAAAGAAGATCCCTAAACTGTCTTGTGATCAGCGAGACTGACTTGTCAAGATCTTCATCTAATGAATCAGCCTCAGAAAGATCATCTTTAGAGATATAAACACTCTTACTTTTATCAAGTAATTTAGTGTTCTTTAGTGCTTTGAAAGCAACATCCTTACTAGACTTGGACGTATGCTTATGGTCAAAGATCTTTAGCTTCCCAACCAGAGTATTTCTGGACAGCGTTGCGAGATTATTTCCTTCAATGATGGCATGCTTCTTAGAATCGTATCTAGATGGCAACGATATGAGAATTTTCATCACAATATCCTTTTCTGGAATGGTCTTACCCAATGCAAAAGATGCATTAACAATTTCAGACACTTTGTGATTAAACTCATCAAATGTTTCTTCATCTGCCATACGAAGGTTTTCCCAATCAGAATTTAGGTTTTGAAGCCTAGCTTCTTTCTAACTGGTGTTTCCTTCAAATACGGTTTCTAAGATATCCCAGGCTTATTTAGACTTAGTGCACATAGTCACATGATGTTGAAGATCTAGGGTATTGTCATGTATGATAGCATTTAAGTTGTCATAATTATGCTTTGTAGCAAGAGTTTCTTCTGGACTATATCTACCAATATCCTTCGGTATAGATACATCGCCTTCTGTATTAACCGGAGGATCATAGCCATTAACAACTCGTACCCATGTTTGAAAATCACGAGCTTGAAGAAAAGCACGCATAACAATTTTCCACCATAAGTAGTTTGAGCCATCGAGGACTGGTGGTACGTTTATGGAGATAGAATTCCTGTCCATAGAGTCAGATCGCTACAAACACAGACTTGTAAGGTCTTTAAACGTATTTGCCTGCTCTGATACCAATTGAAAAAGCGGAAGTACAACAACCACACCCAATATTTCGATTAGCAATCTGTATGGACTAACTCTAATATACTTTCAAGAGAATCAACTAGACTCAATCTTAATAAAGTATATCAAGGAGTTATAATATCTCTTTCTCGATTCAATTCTTACTCAAGCAAATACAAATATGCGAGTCTAATTGAATACAAGAGAAATCACTTGAACGGTACCAAAGACCAATGTTCAAGGATCAATCAATTTCAATCAACAACCAAAGGTCAGATTTCCCAATTGATTGATTCAAACGCACAACCTGTGATATTTCAATTATATAAAAAAATATAATGCGGAAAAGAAATAACACATACACCAGAAGTTTTGTTAATGAGAAAACCACAAATGCAGAAAAACCCCGGGACCTAGTCCAGATTGAACACACATTGTATTAATCCGCTACAGATACTAGCCTACTACAAACAAACTTCGGTCTAGACTGTAGTTGAACCCAATCAATCTCACACTGATCCAAGGTAAAGTTGCGCTCCTTACGTCTCTGATCCCAACAGGATACTACACACTTGATTCCCTTAGCTGATCTCACCCACAACAAAGAGTTGCTACGACCCAAAGTCGAAGACTTTAATAAACAAATCTGTATCACACAAAAAAGTCTACGGTAATAGATAAATCTGTCTCCTACAGAAATACCTACGAGTTTTTGTTCCGTCTTTTGATAAATCAAGGTGAACATGAACCAATTGATTAGGACTTATATTCCCTAGAAGAACAACCTAGTATTATCAATCACCTCACAATAATCTTAATCGACGCGGCGAAAAGAAGATATTGTGGAATCACAAACGATGAGACGAAGGTATTTGTGATTACTTTTATATCTTGCCTATCAGAGATATCAATCTCAAGCCAATCGTTACGATTGTACTCAGTACGATAGAAACAGCAAGATCAGATCACACAACTATGATAAAGTAGTATCGGTCTGGCTTCACAATCCCAATGAAGTCTTCAAGTCGTTAACATATAGGGTCTCGGTAGAAACCTAAGGTTAAAGGAGAATCGAATGTAGATTATACAATTAGTATCACACAGGAGGTGTGGGGATTAGGTTTCCCAGTTGCTAGAGCTCTCCTTTATATAGTCTTTCAAATCAGGGTTTGCAATCAATGTTAGCTTAGTAACAAAGCATTCACTATTCACTGTCAGATGAAAACCTGATTAGATTCAAGCTAATATCTTTCAACCGTTAGATCGAAAACTTAGCTTGTCACACACAAATGAAATGCACGTTTTAGGTTTGTGTAACCGTACCCTAACATGTACATTTGTTGGTTCAACAGTAGTTAACCAAATGGTTAGCAATATGAGCACTTTCATATTAACCATATTCTTCTTCACCATAACTAGTTCAAATGACTCAAATGAACTAGTTAGAGAGTTGTTCAATTGCTTAGATCTTATAGAAGTATACAAGACACAATCGAAGAAAAAACGATTTGATTCACTCGAATCGATTCATGAACTTTATAGCCACAGTTTGCAAACTTGCATTCCTTAGTTAATATAAGTATAAGTTCACGAATAATCTTTTTTAGAATATAACCAACCTAAGTACGCGGACTTAAGTACCATGAATAAGTTTGTAAATGATTCACAAACTCCAGCAAATTTTCTCTGGAAAAGAACCTCCGACAAGATCGCTGACGGGTTCATGGACTCTGTTCCGGTTTCTGACGAACAAAGTACACGAGACTTTGGTTCAAGGAATAAGGACTTATACATGTATGTGTTGCCACACAATGCTTATATCCAACAATGGTTATATAATCTAAACTCTCATTTCAATCATTGAAACATTCTTAGAGGACGTTATATAGTTGTTATTCACAAACTATTTTTCATCAAAGCCATTTTCAAGTAATTGAAACATAACATGACATTCATCACTAGGTAAAGATGAACTTGGCCAAAGCGAAGCTTACCAACACATATTTCGAGAAATAGATAAGAGAGATAACCTGGCTCGAAATAGCAAATGTGTATAATCAAAGTCTATATAGCAAAACGACTTTTGTCTCAATATAGGAGATAGAGTAGATCCACTTTTGAGTGATAGATAAGTTCAAGTCTCCACATACCTTTTGGCCGAATGGAATATAAGTAATGATTTGTCCTTTCCTAACACCGAGGCTTTTTCAGCACAATTTGCTCCATAGTTGGCAAAAAACTCTGAATTTAAGCGTGCTCGGGCAGGAGCAATCCAGGAATGGGTGACCTCTTGGGAAGTTGTTGCCGGATAGCCACAGCGATGCCTGTTGAAAACACTACACTGCTGGATAACCGCATTGGCTAAATGGGGACAGTATCGTTGGAGGGACGGGTCATTACAGTACCTCTGTACAATTTTGTTTCAAGTTTTTTCAGTCATGTTTAAAAAATAAAAGTCATAAACTTCTTTTTTGTTTTAGCTCAACAGTTTATGGAAAACCTTTAGATATAGTAGTTTCCGACGTTTAGGGTCATTCTCTAATGCAATAATATTCCGTAAATTTCCTAAGTCATCACACTTACATGTAAAGCGATGCAAGTATGAATTCTACCTAGAGAATATCCTAACACATTGTGCTAATCCAGTTCAATTACCAAAGAGCATTAAGATTTATGAAATTAGGCTAATCAATGCAATTGACATACATTGCGCGGATAATTCGGAAAAAGGTCAAGTTATACATATGATTACAAGAAAGTATCACTACCATCCGTAATCATATCATGCTACTTCTATTTAAGGATTATCACTTTTGGGTATAATAAACCCTAAATTAGCTATAAATATGAAATAAGTAGCCACTTGTGTTTTTGGAAATCATAACAAGAGGCAAAGAAGATAGCATCATGTCTAAACCTAGAAAACAAGAAGTAGAAATTCTCCTTAAGGGAAAGGTGGATAGATAACTAGGTCATCAGACCGGTCCGGTCCTCCTGGTAGTACATGGCCCTTAATAGGACCCCAAGCATATCAACATCGATTCAAGGTCCTCACGGTTCCGGTCAGGTTCCATAATGTGTTGGCCTTAGTAGGACCCGTTTAAAGTCCCAAATACCCGTTGGTCGGTACCGTTGGGTATTAAAAAACTATTAAAATCTTAATTTCTTTCTCTTTTTAACTTGAATATAAATTATTTTTATAAAAATTTATTATTATTTCTTTATTAATGTACTAAATAAAGATTAAATGTAAGAAAAAAATCAAAAATCAAAAAAAATCAAAGCCAAAACTAGCAAAATACCTATAATTTTGCTAAAAAATGATCAAAAGGTTAAATAAATGGGTACCCGTTACCCGAGTTGCGTCGGGTAGGGCAGTTGGACATCGATTATAAACGGGTCTATTCGGGTAATTACCCACGGTCTTAAGTGGCTAATGGGTCCGACTTTAGAGCCTAAGCCAGGACCCAATTAGGCGGGTCCGGTTAGTCTTAGTAAGCAGTGGGTGACAGCCCTAGTTTATTATAAGATAACCCTAGATAAAGAAAAAAACTCTTCTCTTTTATATGCTTCAATTTCCAAAAGGATACTACGTACTATTTCCAAAATAGGTCAAGTATTCACAATCTTATTTCCAAAATAGGTCGTCTTCGCAATCTTCCGATATCCATGTCCATCCACTTTTCCACCAAACCCATTATAAAATATTGGTAGCCGCAAGTTTGCCAGAATATGCTATGTTGGTGACTTAGGATTTTGTTCCGGTCACCTGAGTCGACTAACCGTCGAGGGAAATGAACCGAGTCATCCTCTCTAACTCGGATGACTAAATATTATAGAACCGTGTTGGATCAGATCATCTGAATAGGTGAGCCAACTCAACCGAACAGAAATTCGACTGAGTTTCGACCGATTTCTGCACAATTCCGATCATTTTTCAGGCGATTGTTATGTTCTTCCCTGTAATTTTAATCATTCATTCAAAGTCATAACATACATTTATCCTTCTCCATTTTACTGTACTGCAGCTTCAACTTTAGCTCACCAGTAACACCATTATCTACTCATATCCATCATCTGCAATCCTACAAATAACCCTTGCAACCACCACCAACAAACCAACATCAACAGCAAACCCATATTCTGAAACTTCATAACCCTTAGCATCCAAGTTTTCCATACTTTCCTTTTACAATCCACAATCAGGTGGAAATGGCGGAATCTATGGCAGTCTCTGATACGAATTTGTTTGTTCCTGATTCTCAACTAAGTTCATCCCCTTCTTGTTCTTTGGTTCGTTCTCCTGAAGCTACTTTTCTCTGCCTATATTCTCCCCGACCTATGAATTTTTTCAACCAGCACTAACGGATCCAGCTAAGGAAGCTATAGTAATTTTACAATCTTAATATTATCTTACATTTAATATGATTAAGCAAGTGAGTGTCACAGTACAATTAGGTATGCCGCAATCAGACTATGAATTCATCGGAGTATTAATGCATGCTGAAGCTCAGAATCCAAACATTTTTAACTTTGATTGCAGGGAATCGGAGAATTACTCTAATTAAAGTCTTGGTTTTTCTTCTTATCGTTGGGTTATTTGGTTTTTGGTATTTCCATTTTGTCCAAAGTTAGTGTTTGGTCTAACATTTGTCCAACTTGGTATTTGGTACTTGGAAATCACGTTGACTTTGGTTGACTTTGTCAAGTCAAATTATAATAAATACAGTATATCATTTAAATTATATATGAATTTACTATTATACCTTCACATCCGTAATAAATATATCATTTAAATTACGCTAGATATTTACACCCCTTATCTTTGGTTGTCGACGCCTCCGTCATATCTCATTCCCATTTCTTCTCTACAGATCATTATCATCCAAAAATTCTCCCATCTCCGAACTCCGATTCACCTATTTACTTTTTTATTTTTGCAGGCTCCTTGCAAAACCCTAGAATTTTCTCACTCTCAAGAATGAAAAGTAATTTAAAATGGTAATTACACCCTAATTCTCTTAAATCATTTTTCTAGTTTTTTTTTTTTAAGCATTTTTCTAGGCTTTGGTTTGATTGTAAAAATGTGATTTAAGCATAGATCTAATTGTCGGTGGCAAGAGCAAGAAAACAAAGAGAACACCTCAAGCTTGATTTGTTTGTTTTTTTAAAAGCTACTGTACAACCCCTAAAATGGGTTAACTATTGAAGTTGAAAAATTACCAACACAAACCGAAGAAGATGAATCATCTTTAATACTCCCTCCGTTCCAATTTAGATGATGTTGTAGAGTTTTTCACGGAGATTAAGAAACATCAAAGAGAGTAATTTTTTTCCAAATATGCCCATATTAATACCTTCCTAAAAAATTGAACATCCTAGTTTTTTGTTTCTAGATTCTACTATAAATTATGAATCCCTATATAATTCCACTTGGGATAACCAAATATCCTAAGTTAATAGAGAATAGATTTAAAATCTTAAATTAGATTAATTATCTCTCACTGATAATAAGGCAATGAATGTTATGTTGTGATTCCAAAGCAGGGGTAAATCAGTGAGAATTTGGAGAAAATAGCTAAACTCTCATCTATTTTGGAACATACAAAAAACCCTAAAACATCACCTAAAGTGGAACGGAGGGAGTACATAACAGTGAAATAGTAGAAGAACAGGAAGCAGAATTTCATTGTCATTAGATAGTGATATTGCAGAAGTTCTAGATTTGTTTGGTTAGATTATTGTAAAGATAGCGGAGCTGTTACTATTCATCTATCTTCTAGACGACGACCTGATGCTTATGGTGGTCATCAATCATTATCAAGATCCTTTCAACATATCTCTAATCGAAACCAAAAGATAAAGTTTGGTGAATTTTTTGATGAATAAAGATATTGTTTTTACTTTTTTAGAATATTTGATGAGTGAGAATTGAAATTTGTGGAAATGGGTATTTATATTTTATCGATTTTGAAAAGCCTATATTGTTGTTAGTTGTTTGATTTTGTAATGGATGAATGGGGTTTCTGCATATTCATGAATGGACTGTGCAGTCCGCGGAAAAAATAAAAGTGATAGTTAGGTTAAGGGGATTCATCCGACCATAGGATAAAGGGTTTTAGTACAGTCGTTGGATCTGAGGTCCAACTTAGGGGTAAAATTGTAAACTCAGTTTATATATTCAACATAATTAATTAAATTCAGGTCAATAACAGTCAATTATGGTCAACGTTAATTCAAGGACCAAACACTAAGCTGGAAAAATGTTAGACCAAACACTAATGTTGTTGGACAAAATGTAAGTACCAAAAACTAAATAACCCCTTATTGTTTGTAATGTTAAACGAAATCTTCGTAGAAGAGGGGTGGTAAAGAGGTGGATTACGATTCACAAGCCGGACCTAATAATGATTCTAAAAACAAAAATTCTAATTGAACCGAGATTTTAAACTACAAGAAAACCACACCCTCACACAAAACCAATAATGGGACCCCTGCTTTCTTTTGGGGTGGCGGGGTCCACAAATTTTGTGTCTTAGTGGTTTCTACGTGGTTTAATATGGCGGTCCGTATAAAATCGTTCATTAATTATATGGAATCCTAACAAATTACAGATGGTGGATCACATCATTGGCACCTTCAGTGTCAATATCAGCTTTAAAAACGTTATTTATAATTTTAACTGGCTATTTTCTGGTGTTTATGGGCCTTGTGAAGTTTGATGAAAGGAAAAGAATGTGGGATGAGCTAACTTTGATGCAAACTTTCTGGAATTTACCTTTGTATATAGGGGGGACTTCAATGATGTCAGAATTATGGCAGAAAGAAAGGGTTGCACCATAATTTAAAGTGGGATGAAGGATCAGATCATAAACCAATTTGGTTGTCTTGTGATTTGGAGGATTGGGGTCCACCTCCATGGAAATTTGAATTTAAGTGGCTTATGGAACCAGGTTTTATATACATTATGCAACAATGGTGGGTGTCTCTTGCTAATTCTTTATCGGGTCCGGCTGGTTTTGTCTTGGCCAAGAAGCTGCATGCTCTTAAAAATCTGATAAAAGAGTGGAATAAAGACTGTTCTGGGAGAATTGATAGAAAGTGTGAGCTGAATTATTTGGAAATAAGTTGGTTGGATCAAAAAATTAATAAGGAAGACATTTCTAACTCTCAACTGCGTAACCATGACAATCTTATGCTTGAGAGTGAAAAATTGGTTGATATGAAAGAGATGTTTTGGAGGGATAAATCAAGAATTCAATGATAGTGAAGAGGGTGACAGAAATACTAACTTCTTTCATAGAATTGCAAAAATTAGAAGAAGGAGAAACACTTTATCTTGTCTAAAGATTAATTCCGTTGATGTAGTATACAAGTTGGTTATAAAAAAAATAAAATCTTGGAGCACTTCTCTGATAGGTTTAAATCTTTCAAAGACACTCAAATCGTTCTTACAAATATGAATTTCAAGTCTTGTCTCTTCTGAAGATGCTACTTGGTTGGAAAGGCCTATATCAGAAGAAGAAGTTATTATTGCTTTCAAGCTTTTGGGCCAGAAAAGAGCACCAGGACCGGACGGGTTTCATGTTCATTTTATGAAAGAAGACATTATAAAGCCGGTCAAATTTTTTGAATGTTCTGGGTTCATAGATTGAAGGTTGAAATGAACTTTTCTTGCTCTCATTCCTAAGAAGAAACAAGTTGAAGAGATCAAGGATTTGAAGCCTATTAGCCTTACTAACACCGTTTTCAAAGCCTATCTCAAAAGTTCTTTCCGAAAGTGTAGGATCATAATATCGCAACGTGCAGGGCTCGCGGGGTTAATAAACAACAACGTCATGATGGCGATCGCGAGAACACTAAAATAAATGACGCGATGAATAACGACACACAAAACGCGAGAAAGACATGGAACTGGCGAGGGTTAAGAAGTGTCGCGAGAATAAATGATTGTACATCTGCGACACTTCGCGAAACATTTAGAAATAAAAGGATAGATTATTGTCATCCACATGTATTACCCTATATAAAGGGCTAAGTGAGTCTGTTGTAAGGGGATCTTTTTGGAATTGCTGGGCAAGTCATTAGGAGAGAGAAAGTTTAAGAGTGTTTTACTTGCTAAGTGTAATCCTACTTTTCCTGTGTAGACAATACATGAAATTAATCAATAAACATTCTCAATTATATAACTTTCTATGAACTAATTAACCAAAATATAGTGAGGGTGTAGTGTGGGAAAACTACCTCTTTACTACATATGCGCTAGAAACAGGGTGTGCGAGAGATTGACGTAGAAATTGGAAGGAATTTGGATTAACGGAAAAGGATTTGGAGAAGATACTCAAGAATTAATTGGAAAAGAAAAATGGCTAGAAGAAGAAATGTACAAGAGCAACCAACGATTGTAAGAAGAAGTGGGAGACTTCTTTGGAGAAAGGAGGAATGAAACAGGGAGAATCGTCAAGGATGAATATGAGAAATGACGGAGAAGATCAAAATCAACCACCGATCTCCCAAAGAGCAAACGTAGTGTGGATTATGATAGAGTAAGTGTACATACTTGGAGATCTACGATTCGAAGACGAGAGAGAAGGGGAGCGGCGGTTGGTGAACAATGGACAAGGAGAGCAAGGGATGAATGGAGAAATGAATCCAGAAACGAAGAAATGGCGGCGTTAGAAAGATTGAGACAAACAATACACGAGGAGAGACGGCTAGCGAGCGGAGGAGCGAGCAAACTTGACAAGACAAAATCATGAATTGAGGATGGAAAATATGAGATTGCAAAGTAGGAGATCTAGAAGTAGCGTGAGATCAAGTTTAGATCGAACAGAGAAGAAAGAAGAAGAGTTTTACCAACGGAGAATACCGAGGAAGAAACACAAGATCAGACGCAGAGCATGGCGAGAGAAGAGGAGAAATAGAAGATCGTTATATTCCTCGGCCCGGAAAATCTTCAAAATGAGCGAAATAGGGAAAATCAAGAAAACATGCAACTCCAAGGCCGAATGACCCATTTCTTTGAAGGAAGAATAATCCTCACGGGAGAGAAGAATTGAGAAGAAACCGAGAGATCGAGGATGACATTGAGAGACACTACATTGAACAAGCGCGACTAGCTCGCGAGAGAGAAAGGCTAAGAGAAGAAATGGAAAATCAAGAGATGGAGGAGGCAATCCGGCAAAATAACCATGATAACCGCGAAAGAAGAAGGGAGCAGAATCGTACTAATAGAAATATTAATGAAGAATATGAGAGGGTGCGAGATGATGAGAGTGAGAGGCAACCAAGAAGAGAGAACAACCGATATAATGGCGTGCGAATTGACGAAAGAAACGAAGAAGAGCGTCGCGAGGAAAGAAGAGGAGAAAATAATGAGCGGGAAGGTCAAAATAGGCACGAGCGAAGAAGGAGAGAAGCGAGAGCTAAAAAGACCGGTAGAATCAAATTCTCGAGGCAAATGAACAAATCTTAAGAGAACTAGCTGAAATGAGAGGATTCTTGAACAATAGAAGGGAAGGAGGAAGGAGACAAGCTGGGCGAAGCCATCGCGAAGCCGCGAAGAACCCTTTCACGCTAGAAATGCAGATGGGAGGAATACCTCCCTAAGTGCAATTTTTGCATTAACCAACATCTTTGATGGAACAACACATGCGATACAACATATTAAGGCTTATATGAGATGTATGTTACAATGGGAGAATCATGATGCCATATTGTGCAAATATTTCGCGTCAAGCTTAATAGGAGAAGCACTAAAGTGGTTTGAAAGTCTACCAAGGAACACAATCACATCATTTAATCATTTACAAGCCACATTCCTAGGAGCATACATAAGTAACAACTCTTCACGACCGGGTATTGAAGATGTATTTGGGTTGAAACAAAGGGTTGGCGAGAGCTTAAGGCGATTGACAATAAGATGGAGAACCATGTGTAGCGAAATGGCGGGACTTGGTTGAGGAAAGATATCTCATCCTCTCATTTGTGAATGCTCTCTTCGCGACTAATTTGTTATACATTCAAATTTTTAGAGTCAAAAATACAATCACAATGGCGAGAATTGCGAGAGTTACGGGAAGAATATATCGCCTTAGAAGAAAGACGAGAATGAAATGAATTCTTATCCCGGTCGCGAACACAAACTCGAATGCTGCGACGCAAGCTTGTTACCTCAATTCATAAATACATTGGCGAGCACCTCGCAAGGACGGCGAGCAAGGAGAGGCGATGAGGGACGGAGAAGATAGTAGCCATGGGAAGCCATGATCAAGAAGAGTTTGAACGTGAAAGGAACTACTACAACCGTAATAACAGCAATAATAAGATTCGGAGGCTAGATCATGTGCAAGAAACTTATGGTGGACGAAGGCAAAATAACCGTGGAGGGCGAGAGAAGTCATAGAAACAAGTATGGGAGCAGTTAAGATGCCTCCACCGAATGCTAGCGTTGAAAAGATCGGGAAGCTATACTTGTGATGGAAAATGTACCAAAGCACCTTGGAATGTTGGAATGGAACCACCTTGGGCGATAGAAGTCATGAGTTTTGTTCTTACCATCGCTTCCATGGGCATCAAACAAACGATTGTAGAAACATAAAGAGAATTATTCTCGGGATGATTGATCGGGGAAAGGCTGAATCACTTCCGGAGAAACAGTCGAGACATTACCACCACCACCGAGAGATGCAGACGATTGTCGGCGAAAGGAAAGGAAACATTTGTGATAGAAGTAGGAGCAAAAGCCAAGAATTTGAACTGCAACTCTATTGTCCACTCCTATCGCACCATCGAAGATTTCCATGACAACGTACTCAGTAGAGTCTTTGCGAGAGATGCTAATGATAAAGAAATAATGAGTGCAGCGAGAACAACGCTTGATTAGAAAAGTGGCGATTGAAGACTATTTCTTTCTCTGAGATGAAGTACCAAAAGGAAGAGAAACACACGATAGCCGTTGGTTGTGAAACTAGAGATTAACCCGAAACCGGTCGATGGAGAAGATGATGAGGCGAAGCTTGTTGGGCGATCAACCGAATTCTAATCGACACAGGAAGTTCGGTGAATATTCTCTTCTACCATACTTACAAGACGATGGGCGGAAAAGATGAGGATTTAATTCCTCGACATACAAGATATATGGCTTTAATGGCACTTTGCAAACAAACCAAAGGGAGAGGTTCACATGAGAATACCTCTACAAGGATTATCAAATGATATTTTATTACTGTGTGGTTGACGTGGAATATCCATACAATGCGCTGATTGGGAGGCCATGGCTTCATGAAATCTTAGGAGTCGCGTCAACATATCATCAATGTATTAAATTCCCACATCCAAATGGCATTGGTATTATACAGGGAGATTGGAAGGAGTCGCAACAATGTCATGAAGTAGATGTAGAAAGGCTGCGAAGAAAGGAATGCCAAAAGAAAAGGTTGGAAACAACATGTGAGAAATGAGCGAGAGAAAGGAAAAATTGATGGTGGATGCCATAGAAATAAGGCCCTGAACATACCTCGCGAGGTGAATGCCTAGAGACAAAGCGAATATTATGGTAATAAAGAAGCAAAAGATATGAGGAGTAAAAGGCATAAGAAGTGAATAATCAACAAAAGCGGGAGGAAAAATAGCAGTTGAAGTAATGATATGCGAGAATCTCATGAGAAGAGTAAAATGAGAATTCGACTAAGAAAGAAAAGTGAAATACAACAAGTGAAACGAGAACTTTGCGAATACTTCGCAAACAAATATCGACAAATAATGAAACATGAATGATTGAATGATTTAACAAATATAAATACGCAAATGAATGGGACGAACCTTTATGGCGTACACCCTAGTTCGCGAATAACATTTCGTAAGAGGCAAATGTAAGACCTAAAGTGCGTCATATAAGGGGGTATCTCTCGCCGTGGTTCAGGGGAAAGGTTACACCGCTCCTGAAGCTTTGAACCATGAAAATTTGGGGCCCATGAAAACCTATCAGGAAGAGGTACCTTGGATTCCCAACTATATATGTAGGTTATACCTGGTTGGGCGACCGAGGGTCTCTTCCTAGGAGTCGATGTATGCTCAAGGCGCCGAGGTACACGGTTGAGCCGAGTGCCGGGATGGATGAACCTACCCTGGCCATTCTTGGCAAGTCTTGGCATGCGTTGCACTCGCCCGAAGAAAACTCCACTTAGGGTGCAGTCTCGTAACCATAAACCCTATAGGTATAAGGGATAAGAGGCTGCGAAAACAAGCAGTTGTTGTCAAGACCGGATGGGAGGAGCTAGTCTTGTATGGCCGATGTTTCGCCTCCTTGAAGGGGCAACTGGGGGAGATGATAAGGGCGGTGCTCTCCATTAGGGGGAGTGCCAAAGCAGACGCAAATGTCATGAGGCTTTGTTTTGCAAGGAGACTTAGGCTTGTCATATTTGTGCAATGATCTGCGGAGAGGCAATAATACTAACGCGAGGGTAAGGCGAGATCAATGGGTCTTTGCACGAAAGTGTACGGACGTCTGCGATTTCGTCGCAAAGGCGGCAATGTCATAGGACTTTATATTCGCAAGGATATCTAGGCCTGTCATATTGTTGCAACCAAAACATCCTGCGAGAGGCAAAAATACTTGAAAAAATGATAAGGCAAGATCAATGGGTCTTTACATACGGGTGTAAAGGCGTCCTGCGATTTTGTCGCAATGAGCAGTGGAGGGGAGGACCTCTAATTAGGGAGGTCTGACTTGGAAGACCACACAAAATGATAAGGCAAGGTCAATGGGCCTTTGCATGAAAGTGTAGAGGCGGCTGCGACCTTGTCGCAGAAAAAGAGATAGAAGTCTCAATTCATAAAGATATCTGCGACCTCGTCGCGGCTATACATTTCAATAACACTAAAATTATTATCCAACAAAATACATGAGGATAACTAACTTCTTCCATCAGAAGATAAATACCAGAGGCAAGTATGGGAATGGAAAAGATGGAATATTGTTATTCATCTTCCAATGAAAGAGTTATACATCAATAAAGATAGCCAATTATATTACAAGGAAGAATTGCCAAAAAAGGGGAGTGAAGGTTGAATTCAGGGGGGAAAAATCCAAGAAGCACACTACAATAAAGATACGAAATATCTGAGATATTACAGACGTGAAAGAAACAAAAAGAGTTATCTCAGGGGTGATTTTTCTCCTTCATCGATTCTCAGGTTTATTATTCTCATCGCGAGAATTTTCTTCTTCGCCGGCTTTCGCTATCGAAACATCGAGAGACAGGTAGATTCTCAGAACCTTTTCAAGAAGCCGAGGATATGTATGCGAGAGGATGTTCGGTGTTTACAAACATACTCCATGGCTCCATTGCGAAAACGAACGGCATCATTATTAAAGTTTTTTTCTTTGTCGTTTCAAATTGTTCCTTCAACTTGGAATACTTGTTATTACGGAGGGAGAGACTCTTGCGGTTGTTGTTTTTGATTCAAGTTCTTCAATTCTCATTTGGAAAATTCTGGCGAGTTGTTCTTTCTCGATTCAAGCTCTCTAATTCTAACTTTGAAGCCTCTTCTCAGATTCTGCAAATAAGTAACAACAAGTTAATAATTTACAAGCAATACTACGAAGTAAGAAGTAGTAAGGTGTAATAAATAACCTTCTCTATCGGATATCATATCTTTAATCAAGGAAGTATGCTCGGGCGTGAAGACTAACATCAACACCTAGGTTATTCTGGCATTATCTAAAACTTTCGCAGCCCGGCGAACTCATAAATCACTATTTATAACAAGGAGGAACGAATTTGATCTTCTCGCTCACTAAGCAAGGAGTTCAGGCGAAGCAATTCATCCCGTTCAATTTGTAGTTCAAGGAGAGATTTTTGAAATGTTGCTAATGCTGTGCACCATTGTTAGCAATGCGATCTTTATCATCTATAAGGTCACTAATTTTCTTCCTCAAAATTTTGATTTCTTTATTGGACTCGAGAAACATTCGTTTAAATTGGTTGGCGAGACTTAAACCAGGATCTATGTTCAATTTCTAAAAGACGATATTTGTCCAAGTTCATTTAATGAAAGGGAGTTAATTTTGTTTGATGAACTACTTAAAGAGTTGTTGAGGTGAGCGAGAAGAAGGTTATTATCCATAGGATCGAAATGTATGGAGAAGAATAGCCTCATCGGAGAGATTATATACATCTGCGAAAGTAATAAGTTAGGTAGCAATAGGCGACCGTTAAAATAAAAATAGTAAAAGGAGGTAAAATTTTATACCATAAAGTTCTTGATTGGCATTTTGAAGAGTGGACACCTTATCCTTTTGGGAGTCAAGTTCGGTGTTTAACTTTTGAATTCTCTCGTCTTTATCGCGAGATGACACGGCTCTCGGTCTCTAATTCTTGAATCTTCTTGCTCAATTGCAAATTCTTCTTTTCAAGATTGTTGCGTCTTCTCTCAAGGTCTGAGGCAACTACAAAGGAAGACCTTCCAACCTATAAAAGAAGATAGAAAAATCATTAAAACATATATATATACTTAAACAATTTAAAGTTAGCGGGAAGTATGACCGTACACATACGAGAGACCCAAGTGCATTCAAAAGGTCGGGAGACACAACTCTAGAGACTCCATTGAATGAATTATTGCCTTCCGAAAGGGTGGCATTACACACGTTTGCGAGAGCCCGCAAAGAGAAGCTAGGGGAGAATCTCCCATTCCTTGAGCTTGATCGAGAAGATACTAGATAACCGATCCATGGAAGAACCGAGGTCGATGGAATCTTCTTGGCGAGAGAAGGATTCGAGTCATGGTTATCCTCGTCGAGAAGATTCAGAGCTTGAGCTAAGGCGAGAAGAGGATTGAACCTTTCGCTTCTTAGTTAAGGGGGAAGAGGATTTACCCTTGCGGCGGCAGTTTTACCTTACTTTTAATCTTCGCAGCAATAGTTTCTTCAACTCCAACCTTCGCATACACGTAAAGATAAGAAACAGAGGCAACAATATTGTTTTAAATAAGAAGAAAGGAAGTGATTCTTACTTCACTCGTAAGCGATCGAAGCAATGTCAGAGTATCCTCCGAGCGGATCCTTTTTGTAGCTTCTTTTCAACTTTGGCTATCCGAAAGATTTCACAAACTCGGCAATTATAGAAAGAAAATTCGAAAGCCAAATTTGAAGTGGAAACATACCTCTTTCTTCTTCTCGAGGCCATTTGAATTCCCAAGGATGATACCTGCGAGATTCGCGGGAAGAACATGTGGGGCCGCGATATAAGGACCATTTAAAATCAAGGGTACAACCCACCATTTCTCATCTTTGGAGTGACGAGGAGTAGTATTATTACCCGGTGCCAATCAATATCCGCATGAGCAATTTATCCTCGGGGACATTATCCTTTTTCTTGCTTAACGCCCCAGTGAGATTTCGCATTCACCATAGTTATCACTGAGTAATTTTCAAAAAAGTTTTCCACAGTGTATTTCTCAACAGCTATTTCCAAGTCTGCGAATTTGGGATTTCTAACAGTAGCAGAGTATAAAGATCCTTTGCCGCTTCACCACGATTCGCGAATTCAAGCATTAAAGAATGCAATCGCCACTCAACCGATAAAACGCCGAGAGAATTTTTCATGGGCCAAGATTTCATAAAATAGAGGCAACTCTGGATCGTATAAGGGAATGGGAAGTCCCGCGAGAAGCTGACCTAGCGAGACTATAATCCTTTGATCATCACATTGATGATCAGAAAATAACCTGGCAGAAAGAATGGGTGAGGGTTCTTGATCAGGAATGGTCGATAGAGTGAAACCCTTCTCGAGCAACTTCTGTTGAACTTCATCAAAAGAAGCTTTGTATGCACGACTAATGGCAGCCATTATCAGTATGGGAATGGATGAGAGGTTAAAGGTTAAGATCGATGCTAGAAAAGGACGAAGAGAAGATTTGCAGTAGCAGGAGCGCAAATTGCGGAAGGAGAAAATCAAAGAAGTTGCGTGAGAGAAACTAAAGAATGAAAAGGAGGGGAAAAGAAAACTATATATAGGAAAAAAAGATCCTCGAGAAAAACGAGGTCATTTAATGCGAGAAGAGACATGAACGGTCAAGAATAAACGGTTGGAAGAGGCGTGTCGAAAAAAGGGCTTTAATGGTTAAAAGCGTATACGGAGTTGAAACAGATAAAGATAAGCGATCGCGGCAAATCAAAAGAATCGCTCTCATGATATTCTTCCCTTCGCAAGAAAAGTATGAGGAGAGACGGAGATGCAAAACTTGAACATCGCAAAAGAATAGAGGCAAGTACGTACTTTTCAAGTGCAAAGTATTCTTCGCTCGTTCCTTCATCAACAAAGATCAAAGATTACTACAACAACAGATTTTTCCTTAAAATCGCTCTTCAAGCAATATTCAAGGAAAAAGAGGCAAGATGTAGGATCATAATATAACGCAACGTGCGGGGCTCGCAGGGTTAATAAACAACAACGTAACAAAGCGATCATGAGGCAGCTAAAATAAATGACGCGATGAATAACGACACACAAAAGCAATGAGAAAGACATGGAACTGGCGAGGTTAAGAAGTGTCGCGAGAATAAATGATTGTACATCTGCGACACTTCGCGAAACATTTCGAAATAAAAGGATAGATTAATTTGTCATCCACTTGTGTATTACCCTATATAAAGGGCTAAGTGAGTCTGTTGTAAGGGGATCTTTTTGGAATTCTTTGGGCAAGTCATTAGGAGAGAGAAAGTTTAAGAGTGTTTTACTTGCTAAGTGTAATCCTACTTTTCCTGTGTAGACAATTCATGAAATTAATCAATAAACATTCTCAATTATATAACTTTCTATGAACTAATTAACCAAAATATAGTGAGGGGTGTAGTGTGGGAAAACCTGCTACTACAGAAAGATTAAAGGTAATGCTCCCAAAACTCATCTCCAACCATGAATCTGCATTTGTGAAAGGTAGACAGGTTCTTGATAGCATCCTAGTTACTAATGAATGTTTAGACTCTATACTAAATCTAAGAAAATCTAGAGTTATATGTAAAATCGATCTAGAAAAAGCTTTCGACCATGTTAAATGGCCCTTTCTTAATCATGAAGGTTCTCCAGAAAATGGGTTTGCCAAGTCTTCCAAACTTGGATCCTTGGTTGTACCTCTAAAGATCTATTTTGAGTTAATTAGTATTTGGGTCGTAGATTTTGGTACCCTTTAGTGTTTGGGTCCTAAGTTTGTCCGTTATAGTGTTTGGGTCGTAGACCCGTTAGTCAAAACAGTCAAGTGGTCAAACTGTTGATATCTGTTAACTTTTCTTAGTTAGCTAATTTACAGGCTGCTCAATCTCTTTCGTTCAACATTGAAGTACATGGAAGCAAGTAAGGTTCTTCTTGTTTTCTTGGCAAAAAAACACACCAAATTTACAATGTAAATTTTAACCTATTGATTCTCTTCTAACCTGTTGACAACACCCACTGAACCATGACTCATGGTTGTACAAAACTAATTCAGACTGGATGGGGACTTCTGTTGAACACTTGCTGGTCAAGACTTAGTAATGGTGTTGTTCATTACCGAATCATCTTCTGCAAATGCCAATGGAAAATCCCTGCAAATTCATATAAAAAAACAACAACAGACATTTCCAATCATTTGTAAGTCTTAAAGAGAGATCAATCCCCCACCGTACATTCCCCTAAACCATCAATAACAAATCTACTTTAATGGCAGCTAGGTTGTTTATAATGGCAGCAAAACTCCCCTCTTCTCTCGCTTTGATTTCTTATCAGTAACTATGTAAAAATTCCAATCCAACACAAACCCATCCCCTACTTCTTGTGAAACTCTGAAATACTCGTTTAGTCTCTTCAGTTCATTTAGAATTTGAATTGCGGAAACCTGACTTCACTAAGCCAAACTCTGTCTGAAACTCAACACAACTCGACTACTCTCTTTTTGTCTCATGAGCCAAAATCAAACCCATCTTTCCTCTTCCTACAAAACTCTGATCCTTCCTCCATTTTCCACAATCACTATTTCGCATCACTCTGATCCTCCGTAATTGGCGAATTCAAAATTTCAAACGGAAATCATATTTATCTAACGGAAGTTAACGGCTGTTAACAGTTTGACTGTTTGACTAACCGGTCTACGACCCAAACACTATAACGGACAAACTTAGGACCCAAACATTAAAGGGTACCAAAATCTACGACCCAAACACTAATTAACTCATCTATTTTCCATTCTTATTAATGGATCTGCTTTCGGAAAATTTACCTCTGAAAAGGGATTGCACCAAGGATATCCACTTTTCCCTTTTTTATTTCTTCTAGTTTCTGAGGTTCCAACTATGCTTTTTGATAAAGTTGAAGAAACTGGGATCTTGGGTGGTATTTTATCTTCCGGATCTTTTACACCGATTAAAGTTAGTCATCTACGGTTCGCTAATGGCATATTAGTGTTCATGGACCCTGATGCTGCCCAAGTAAGGAATCTTAAATATCTGTTGCTCTGGTTTCAATGTGCTTCTGGTCTTAAAACTAATTTTTCTAAGAGCAGTTTATTTGGAGTTGGAGATGTCAATGACCTTGAAGACCTTGCTGAAAATTTAAATTTCTCTTGTAGTTGTTTCCCTACAAGCTACTTGGGTATGCCGCTGGGAGACAAAACTAATACTGCTTCTAAATAGGATAAAATTTTGGAGATGACTGCAGAACAAATCTTGCTTCTTGGAAAATAAAATCTCTCAACAAAGGGGGTAAGTTAACTTTGATTAAAAGTGTGTGACAAAGCCTTCCCATATATTACTTCTCATTATTTATGGCTCCTATTCACGTTATCAAATCTATAGAGAAAATTATCAGAGATTTTCTTTGGGATGAATCTTCTGAAATCAAAAAATTTCGTTGGGTAAGCTGGAAGAATGTTAGTAAACCTATTAATATTAAAGGTATGGGTATCAGAAATCTAAGGGTCGTGAGTAAGTCACTTCTTCAAAAATGGTGGTGGAGACTCTGTAAGGAACCGGGTGCTTTGTGGGCAAGGGTTGTTAAAGATAAATATGGTGTTGATGACCTTGGTTGGAAGACCAATCAACCTAAAGATAGGCATGGTGTAAGTCTTTGTAGAAAAATTTATTCTAATTCCTCGGATTTTTTCAACTTGTGCCAATTCAAAATCGGAAAAGGCGATAAGGTCAGATTGTGGGAAGATAAGTGGCACATCAATGGTTCTTTAGCTGACCAATTTTCTAGGCTATATCATCTTTCTACCAGCAAGCAAACTTCCGTCCTAGCTGCCTTTCAACCAACAGATGACGGTCTACAATCGAATATATGTATTATTCATAGAAGAAGATTGTATGATCCGTAAATTGAAGAATGAGCTAGACTTATCCCTATGTTGGAGGCCATTGTTTTGGATCCATTAGTGAGAGACCAGCTTATTTGGCTCGGAGATAAAAAAAAAAAAGAGGAACCTTTTCTGTCAAAGCTGCTTATGAGAAGTCTTTATCTACCGACAGTCAGGCCATATTTCCGAAAGCAAAAGTGTGGTTCAAAGATTGCCCCCCCAAAAGGCCAGTTTCTTCTTAAGGTGGGTTTGTCTAAGTAAGCTTCCAACGATAGATAATTTGCATAAAAGAAGATCTGCACTGCATCAATCCAATTTATGCAAGCTTTGCAATGGGTACGAAGAAACTGCGGACCACATCTTCATTCACTTTAGTATGTCGCGCAGAATATGGGATTACTTCTTGAACATTTCCAACAGACAAATCACATTACCGAGTACAGTGTAAGAAGTCTTGGATGGTTGGAAGAGTATAAATTTGTTGGACAAGGGTCGGTTACCTGCAACTGTCTTGTGGGGTATTTGGAAGGAAAAAAACTCCTTAGCCTTCTCCAAGAAGATTTTTAAGGAACAAGAAGTTAATTATCAAAGACATTAAAATAGATTCTTTTCATTCGGCTAAAGGCAACTACTATTTTCAGGGAGTGGACACCTCGTCTATTATCTCTAATTGGCAACACCGTGGACTTCCCCTGACCTGGGGGGTTTTGGTTTGTCTTTCATTTTTCCTCTTAATAAATTTCTTTCTTTACCGAGCAAAAAAAAAAAAAAAAAAGTCATCCATTACTTGACTCGTAAATCATATAGCTCTCGACTCATAACTCAATTTCAATAAAGATATAGTAACTTATAACATACTCAACTATCCTAACTCGGCTTAAAACTTGTCTAAATTTAGATGACTTATTCAAAGTTCAAACCCGCTGCATACAAATCAGAATGTGGGTAGAACGATTTATTGGAACTGAGTTACTCAGAGACAGCTGGATCCCCCCGGACCCCCATATTTTATGCAATTCCATTTATCACGCTCAGAAAAGTAGTAATTAAGGTCGTAACAATCCCTTCTCGCATCTTGTTTCGTCTGCGTTTTAGTATAATCGAAGTAAATTGTGTCTCCTGTTTCATTGTAGACCTTCATTTCTCTCATAAAACCTGACTTCTCAATATCAGAATCTTTATATATTGGTAATTGTCCATTTCCCATCGGAGGACTTGGACTTTTAGAAACTGCCCCTGCTATTCCACCATATCTAATGATAGAAGCATTATGTGCAAGATGAGTAAAGAGCTCCTTCGGCCAGTAACCTATCACTTCCCTCCTAAAGCGTAACCACCAATTACCACTTATCGGTGCCTGTCAAAAATAATTACACATATTCTCAATCCTCCGTTAATTGAAAAATAGTTGATAGTACATGAAATCTTCCAGTTGACAGTTAATTACCCGATATACCATTACGGGGATGGAATATAATTTTTTATTATAGACTGATACGGGCTCTAATAGTTCACCGAATGTTATACTAGAATGCACTTGTACGAAGCCCGGGCAAAACATATTGAAGCAACCTGTCCTTTTATATCCATCAGCCTGTAGGATTTAACATTGCACACAAAGTAAGAACATTTTGAGTTTTACGAAAAATATTGCAGTAAAATTAGTTTCAGGAATATCGAAATATGATATGCGTGATCAATAGGAAAAAGAAATGTTTCAATTGAATCTTACTGTCCAATATCCAAAAATTCTGGTAATATTATCGCCAAAGAGTTTCGGATATACCTGAAAGCCTCAATATTTGACAGAATTGCTGTTACTATTATTCGTATTCATAATAATAATTTTATATTAATATAAGGTGAAACCGACTAAAAAAAAAAAGAAAAATAATAAATAGCACTATATTTCTAATTGGACGTGATTGATATTTGGATGACTTACGGCCCATCCGGTCTCTATGCTGTTTATTTGTTCCTTAGGACCATTCTGAATCCACAATTGTGATGTGCTGAATTGCTCTGGAGTTACCGATGGATTATGAGCTCCCATTATGACATAACCTCCCTGATATGATTTTCCTTCCACGGGCTCGATCGATACGAACTAAATGGAAATGAAAAAGATAACCAATTATTTTAACGATCAACTTTTTATAGCAATAAGCAACTGATCAAGTTGAATGTGTAAGAATCAAGTAAAGCAAGACCTGTAAATGTTGTGCACTACAAAAGATCTAAAATCTTACTATTAACAAATTTTCACATTCAGTTGATACAAAAAACTGTAATGTCATCTTGCATTACAAAATACAAAAAATATACGTCGTTAGTTAACCATCATCACAATAGCCGTATAGAAAAAGCTAAACTAAATTATTAACTTTTTAATCGATTAAACTAAACTAAAAGCAATTTCTAACTTTATAAGGTTCTTTATAAGGCCAATCACTATGGTAAGGGATACCACTTCCCTATCCCCTAATTGTAGGGAAGGGATATGGGTCACAAGGTAACTTCACTATGGTTCGCTTTCATCATTTCCTTCTTTACATTGCATGGAAACTGAGTTTCCGTGTAAATAGTGTCAAATGGAAACTCAGTTTCAGATTATTACTTTTTTTCCAAATTTTATTTCCACATGTTTAAATAATTATTATTTATGGGTAAAAAAAAATTGAAGATAAAAAAATGGAGATATAATAGAAAATAAAGAGTTTAGTAGAAATAAAAGAGTTAAAAGTGAAAAAAAAAAAGATAAAACTAAAAATTCTCAAGCGGAAACTAAGTATCCGTTGAAAACCACATGGAAACTCAGATTCCGTAAAGTAGTTTTTCATACGGAAACTGAGTTTTCGTGCCATTTCTCTTCCCTAGCTACTAGTGGAATCAAATCTGGTCAACTTTTAAGTATATGGAACGGATATCCCTTATTTAAAGGGATATGGGAGACCATATAACTTGAATTTCTATACATTTCTCTACATTTAGGGAATAAACTTGAATTTCTATACATTTCTCTACATTTAGGGAATAGGGAAGAGAAATGGTACACCATAGTGCTTGGCCTAATAGGTTTTGTTAAACAGGATATCAACCATAATGCTTGGCCTAATAGGTTTTGTTGAACAGGAAATCAAACGAAAACGAAGTCCTACGGTACATGAGTCCGTCCTGGGACGGTTAAGTTAAATATGCAATTGCCATTTCATTTTAATATCAAATTGCCATCCAAATTTGGTACTTGGCATTCCATTATAACATTGTAAGATTTATAGTCCAAATTAGCGATGAGTGGAATAACCCTTAGATGTATATGCATATAGAGGTTTGAGGTTTTGGGGAATGTGGGACTATCAGTCTATCTAGAATAATTTTTAGTAGTGAGACTAATAGTTCCAACTGTACTTCCTTTCATGGGTAAGAGCACTTTTAGTTAAGCCTCTTAACACGTGAATTGCATACAAATGGATATATAACTACTCATGTATGAGCTCTGATATCATGTAAGATTTTTGAGCTTCCAATTCAAAACCAATTGGCCATAAATGGAGTGGCCGTCGGATATTATTTATGTGTGTATAGAGGCGTGAGGTTTTAAGCAATATAGCTAGGACTATTAGTCTAGAGTTATTTCAAGTACGGAGACTAATATTTTCAACAACCACATATGTTATAATTACCTATAACAACGTCTATTGCGTGTAAAATTATAGTATCTAACATGACCGCAGTTTTACCACACTTATATTTATTGTCCAAAATAATTTTTTGGGACATACATATAATTAGCTCTTACATGTCGTTTCTCCATTAGTCCGTGATATTTAGGTATAACTCACCGCTTTCTAGTGGATTCACCATTCCTAAATTTATATTGATTTAATAATGATATTTATTTTCAAGAGCTAGCCACTAAAGCTATCCATAAAAACTGTCAAAATAGCAAGGTTGTTATCCAACCTATGAAGAAAATTTTAAAAAATGACCATACATCCAAAGAACAAAACCAATAAGATCCATACTTACATGATGATACATAGGCGTATGCGGATAAGTGTTTGAATTGTTTTGTTTAGTCTTTTCCCAATGATATTTTGAACCGAATATCAGCTCTTGTTTTGTTGTTCTTCGGATAGGCACCGCTCCTAGTGGACACCTTTCTCTCTGCCGCTCAATCTCTAACCACAGAATGTCAGCAGCCCCAGATGATTCCTTTTCTTCTTGAGGAAAAGTTGGTTTCACCTAAACCGTATAATAACAACGATAATTTGTGATTAGTTTGTAAATTTGTTACTCGATTTGGATTCTTATTTCATCTGATAAGTTCAGTATATATTATAATACATTTTTTGACATGGAATTAAAATCTAGTTTAGAGAGCATATCATGTAAATATATTGGGGATTTGGCTGCGTCTATCACTTAAAAAAATTAAATTAAATGAAACTATAAGTGATACTTTTTCATTTTGCACATTGATGATTAAAATAATTAAAGAATTTATTGTCTTCTTTTGTAATCATGTTTAATATATTTTACAGAAATATTTTCTTAATCTTTTAGGAGTAAAGTGTTCAATCAAAAGTTTTGATAAAAATCTTTATATACAATTTTTTTTCTAAAATATCAATTAAATTGATGAAAATAAAATAATATATTTTTTTATTACATGAGCATCACAGATTTGTGATTATAATGCATCATACCTCGATTTTATGATCCTTCAACAGTGGATGATCAAATGCAGGTTGACTTAGAATGTCAATGCAATCTATAATATCCCCATATTTTGTCTGAAATAAAAAAAATTGCGAAGGAGATATTTACCAACATGATTATTTTTTTATGTTTCATCTGAAAATGAGCATTATGATAAGAAATAAAATACAATTAAAAGAAATTAGAAGGTAACAATCATTTCTGATTCGACACCAATCATTTTTGTATAGATTTGCAATTTATTTGAGATTAAGAAAGAATTATCTTACGACTATCGTTTGAATTGGAGGTTTATTGAGAATTTTGAGCTTCCTTTCAATCTCCATGTCTTCTTCTTTGGATATATAACTTTCTCCAGCTCCATAAATGGACTGAATATACAAAAATAAACAAAGTAACACCACATGTCTCCTCAAATTGCTCCAATAATCATCCATTTTTTTGAGGTACACGGCAAGGATGATTAGTAGTACATTGAGTGTAAAGTTATTTATATATAAGATTTCTTTAACTAAGATTTTATGTCTTTCGTCTATTAAATACTTCAAGAGCCATTCGTGAAAAAAAAATTAACATCGAATCTTCAACCCTTGCATTTAATACAGCTATTTCTAGGAAAAAACAACCCTTGCATTTAATACGGTTATTTTTAGGAAAAAACATTAAATAGAGGAAGTAGTTGGAGTCCAATTTTTTGCACACTCCTTTAAAGAATGTGCACGTTACAAAACAACCTTATTGGTTGTTACAACAAACCGTTATTAAATTTATAAATTATTATCTTAATTCGATTTTAATCTAAAAAATTTAATGATGATATACGATATCTATTTATTACCTAGAAAAATATAATGTTTTAAAAAAGTCAAGAGGAATACGTCTTGAATCAGACACTATAAAGCATATGTTTGCAGTAGATACCGCCTCCATGCTCCCACATTCCACTTACCGAGGAAGTAATCGTTGTAGGTAAGGATATACATAATATTATATACAATGCCTTAGCTGCATCACTTAATGGTTCGGATCGACGGAGCAACAACTCTCGTGGGCTTCGCTTTGACCCATCAATCAACACACCATACTCTTTGAGGACATATTAACAACCTTTGAGGGAAGAATCAATAACGACATTTATACATATGCTTCGAGAACCATAATTGAATACTGAGCTTGGTTGACTCAGTTTTCTACATGAAAGAGCAAGCTTTTACATTTCTAAGCAAGAAAAGATGAGAAAGAGTAGTGAGAATCGACTTTTTAATGTAGGATCAGAATATCGCGACATCAATACTTCGCGAGATCAATAAATGACAGCATTGCGAAAGTGTCGCAAACGAGTAATATAAATGCCGCAATGAATGACGACAACTAAAACACGAGAAAGATGTGAAGACCTAGCGAGATCTAGGAGAACTGCGAGATTATATATTTGTACACTTGCGATATTTCGCAAGTCATTCCCGAAAATAAAGGACAGCTTAGCTGTCATCCATTGTGTACTACCCTATATAAAGAGTCGAGCAAGTCTGTTGTGGGTGATCTTTTTCCGAGTGTTGGGCAAGTCATTAAGAGAGAGAAAGTTTGTAGTGATTGTAATTTCTTGAGCTCATTTCTATTTTATCTTGTAAACATTCAAGGAATTAATCAATAAAAAATCATAATTGTTCATCTTCAAAGGCATAGTTGTGTGGATTCTTGTGAGGGGTGTAGTGTAGGATTTCCTGCAATTACATATTGGCGCTAGAAAGGGCTGATTGAGTAAGGATTGACATCGTGATTTGAAAGAATTTGGAGTAATAGGGAAGGAATTTCGTATAATTTTCAACAGTTTACCAAAATTAAGAAATGGCTAGAAGAAGAAATGCATCCGAGCAACCAACAACTGTAAGAAGGAGTAGGAGACTTGCTGGAGAACGGAGAAATGAAATGGGAGAATCCTCCAGAATGAACATAAGGAATAATGAAGAAAATCAAGTTCAATTACCAATTCAACCAGTAGCAAATAGAACTGTGGATTATGATAGAGTAAGCGTGCATACTTGGAGATCAGACTCTGTGGACGAAAGGGGAGAAGAACAACAATTGGAAAACAATGGAAAATAGGAGAGTAACCGAGAAGAGACTGGATAAATAATTCATGGAAATGAAGAAATCGCAGCATTAGAGGCGTTGAGACAAACAATACATGAAGAAAGGCGATTAGAAGCTGAGGAACGTGCAAATTAGACAAGACAGAATCATGAATTGAGGATGGAAAACATGAGATTACAAAACAGAAGGTCGAGAAGCACTACAAGATCAAACTCAAGATCAGTTAGAGAGGAAAGAAGGAGAATTTTACCTACAGAAAATGCTGATGAAGAAAACCAAGAAGAAGCGCAAAATCCAGGCACAGAACATTGCGAGAGAAGAGAAATGATGGAAGATCGTTATATCCCACATCCTGAGACTCTTCAAAATGGGCATAATGATGGAAATCAAGGAAATAGGCAGCGTCAGGGGCGGAATAATCCAGTTGATGAAGAAAATCAAGAAGAAGGAAGAAGAATATTGCATGGGAGAGAAGCAAGGAGGAAGCAAAAATAGATTGAAGATGAAATTGGAAGACACTATGATGAACAAGCACGTCTAGCCTGCGAGAGGGAAAGATTAAGAACAGAAATGGAAAATCAAGAATTGGAAGAAGCAATTTGCCAGAATAATCATGATAATCGAGAAAGAAGGCGAGAACAAAATCGCAACAATGGTAATATCAATGAAGAATATGAAAGAGTACAAAGGAGAACTGATAGGCACCAAAGAAGAGAAATTGATAGATATAACGATGTGCGAATTCGTGAAAGAAATGAAGGAGAAGATCGCAGAGAAAGACGAGAAGAGAATGATGAACAAGAAAGTCAAAGTAGACATGAACGCATGAGAAGAGAAGCGGAACTAAAAAGACCAATGGATTCAAATTGATGTAAATGAACAAATTTTGAGAGAATTGGCGAGAAATGAGAGGAATGATGAACAGTAAAAGGGGAGGAGGAAAGAGACAGGTTGGATGAAGCCATAGAAGAAGCTGCGAAAACTCCCTTCACACAAGAGATACAATTAGGAGGAATACCACCGAAGTGCAACTTACCTACATTAACCAGCATTTTCGATGGAACAACTTGTGCGATACAACATATCAAAGCTTATATGAGATGTATGTTACAATGGAAGAATCATGATGCTATATTGTGCAAATATTTTGCATCAAGTTTGATAGGAGAAGCTTTGAAATGGTTTGAAGGACTACCGAAGAATACAATAACATCTTTCAATCACTTGCAGGCAATATTTTTAGGGGCATATATAACTAATAATTCCTCGCGACCTGGTATTGAAGATGTATTTGGGTTAAAACAAAGGGTTGGTGAAAGCTTGAAGCATCTAACTGTGAGATGGAAGACAATGTGTAGCGAAATGGCTGGTCGTGTGGAGGAGAGATATCTCATCTTATCGTTCATTAATGCTATGTTCGCAACAAATCTGTTATATATTCAAATTTTTAGAGTCAAGAATACAATCAAAATGACTGAGTTGCGAGAGATTCAGGAGGAGTATATTGCTCTAGAAGAAAAGCAAAATGAGATGGAATCATACCCCGTCGCAAATACAAGTTCAGGAGCTGCGAATGCAAGTTTGTTACCCAAATTGATAAACACTGTGGCGAGTACCTCGCAAGGTTAACAAGGAATGATGATACCGGATGATGGTCAGCAAAAGTTAGTAGCCATGGGAAGTCGCGATCAGGAAGAATTTGAAAGAGAAAGAAATTTCTACAACCGTGGCGGAAATAATAAAATTCAAAGACTTGATCACCGCAAAAGAAACCTATGGAGGTCGAGAGGCATAATTATCATAGAGGGCAGCGAGGTCATAGGGTAGTATGGGAAGAAATCAAGATGCCTCCACTAAACGCTAGCGTGGAGAAAATATGGGAAGCTATAATCCCGATGGAAAACATACCGCACCATGGAACATGGGGAATGAACCGCCTCCGGTGTGAAGTCATGAATTCTGTTCCTATCACCATTTTCATGGACACCTAACGAATGATTGTAGGAATGTAAAAAGAATCATCCTCAGAACGATAGACCAAAGGAAGCTAAATCATTTCTTAAAATGTGAAGAGAAGACACAACCATTACCAACACCTCCAGAAATTCACAGAGTAAATACGACAAAAGGGAAAGAAACGTTTGTAGTAGAAGTTGGAGCGAAGGCCAAAAACTTGTTCTGCAACTCTACCGTACATTAAATGCAGGACAATTGAAGATTTTCATGATAGTGTTCTCAGTAGGGTTTTCACAAGAGATGCTGACAATAGAGAAGTAATGAACATCGCGAAGACATCGCCATTAAAATAATGGCAAACGCAGATTATTTCTTTTACCGCAGAAGAGGTACCTGAGGGCGGCGAGATGCATGACAGTCCATTAGTGGTAAGATTAGAGATTAACCCAAAACCTGTTGGTGATGAAAATGATGGGGCAGAAAATTCATGGGAAATAAATAGAATCTTAATTGATATTGGAAGCTCTGTAAACATCCTTTTTTATCACACTTACAAGACTATGGGAGGGAAAGACGAAGATTTGATACCTTCAACCTATAAGATTTATGGTTTTAATGGCACTGCCAATAAACCTAAAGGAGAAACTCGTATGTGAATACCGTTGAAAGGATTATCAACTGAAATCTTGTTTTGCATAGTCGATGTGGAATCCCCCTATAATGCATTAATTGGGCGACCTTGGTTACATGAGATCTTGGGTGTAGCTTCGACTTACCACCAGTGCATCAAATTTCCTCATCCTAGTGGGGTTGGAGTTATTAAAGGAGATTGGGTTGAGGGACAAAAGTGCTATGAAGTTGATGTGGAATCTTGCGAGGAAAGAGCTGCTCAAAAGAAGAACTGGAAATAGAACATTAAAGAAGCACAAAGAAGGGACAGGACGATGGTGGACGCAATAGAAGTGAGAGTGAAGATACATTGCGAAACCAATGTCCGAATACTGATTGAAATTGCGATGACTTCGCAAAAGGGAAGGAAATATCAGGAAATTTAAATGAAGAGGCAGAGAGCAACAGAAGTAAGAAGTGTAAGAAATGAATAATTGACTTTAGATTTGTATAAAAAAAAAAAAAATTGTTTTGAAGGAAAAAGACTTGTCGAAAGTACAAAGAATATGACGATTGAAGAAGGAGTACACGAAAGTCTCGCGAGATAGAACATATGAAAATCTGGTTAAATAATTAGAGCGAGATTGCAAAAAATGAAGCAAGACTATGCGATAATTTCGCAAAGATATTGAGAAGAAATAATCAAAAATCAATGAATGATTGAACGAATTGACAGAAATTAAAGAATGAGTAAATGGGACGAACCTTTATACCCTAGTTCGTGAATGATATTTCGCAAGAGGCAAATGTAAGACCTAAAGTACGTCATATAAGGGGGTATCTATTGACATGGCTCAGGGAAAAGGTTACACCGCCCCTGGAACCTGAGTCATGAAAATTTGGGGTCAATAAAGCCCATCCGGGAGAGATACCTTGGATTTCCAACTATATAAGGTTATACCCTGGTTGGACGACCGAGGGTCTCTTCCAAGGAGTCGAGTATGACCAAGGCGCCGAGGTACGGTTGAGCCAAGAGTGCCCAGGGCATTTGAAATGTCTCGGCCATTCTTGGCAAGTCTTGGCACATCCGCACTCGGCCCGAAGAAAACTCCACTTAGGGTGCAGTCTCGTAACCATAAACCCTATAGGTATAAGGGATAAGAGGTCGAAAACAACCGGTTGTTGTTAAGACCGGATGGGAGGATCTAGTCTTGTATGGCCGATGTACGCCTCCTTGAAGGGGCAACCAGGGAGATGATAAAGGCGGCACCCTCCATTAGGGAGTTGATAAGTGTCTTAAGACGCAAATGTCATGAGGCTCTATTTTCGCAAGAAAATTTAGGCTTGTCATATTTGTGCGATGATCCTGAAGAGGCAATAATACTAACGCGAGGGTAAGACGAGATCAATGGGTTTTTACATGAAAATGTAAAGATGTCCTGCGATTTCGTCGCAAAGACGGCAATGTCATGGGGCTTTAAGTTCGCAAGAATATTTAGGCCTGTCATATTGTCGCAAGAAAAATATCCTGCAGAGGCAAAAATACTAAAGAAATGATAAGACAAGATCAATGGGTCGTTACATGAAAGTGTAAAGAGGTCCTGCGATTTTGTCGGAAAAACTGAGTGGTGGCAAAATAAGACCACACAAGTAATGATAAGGCAAGATCAATGGGTCGCTACATAGAACTGTAAAGACGTCATGCGATCTTGTTGCAATGATGTGAATTCAGAAAAAATATCTACGAAATTATACTTAATCTCCCATTCAAATATAAATAACAAGAGAAAGAAGGAATAAGATAGAATCTATATTTAAAGATCCAAGAAATTTACAGTAAGAGATTACAAAAATGGATGGCTAAAAGGATAAATGTACAAATATTACAAGAAGAGAAAAAGGAAAATGGAGCAATCTCTCAGTTCATTCTTCTTTTTCATCAGACTCTTTGTCGGACTCCTCTTCTTCGCTAGCATCACTATCAGAGACATCTGAGGAAGGCATATTTTCAGGAACTTCATCAAGAAGACAAGGATATGAAGAAAGAGGAATGCGGTGGTCATCACAAACTGTCTTAATAGTTTGATTGCTAAAACGAACAGTGTCATTATTGAAATTCGCTACTGTAGTTTGTAATTGCTTCTTCAACCTGGAATACTTGTTGTTGCGAAGAGAGAGGTCCTTTGCAAGTTGTTCTTTTTCAGATTCAAGTTCTTCAATCCTTTTTTGATACCTCTTCTCAGCTTTTGCGAACGTATGATAATGAGTCAGTAACTTAATAGCAGTTTCACAAAAAAGAAGTGGTAAAGTAAAGAAGAACAGTTAACAACCTTCTCTGTCAGAAATCATATCTTTAACCAAGGCAGTATGCTCAGTATGAATGCTGATGTTAACACCTAAGTTATTTCTGGCATTATCTAGAACTTTCGCAGCCCAAGCGAATTCATCGTCACTATTTATGACAAGAAGTGAACGAATTTGGTTTTCTCGCTCATTAAGTATGGCATTTTGGCGAAAAGATTCATCTCATTCAATTTGAACTTCAAGAAGAGTTTTTTGGAATTTCGCTAATGCATGTGCACCTTGATTAGAAATGCGATCCTTGTCATCTATAAGGCTACTAATTTTCTTCCTAAGAATGTTATTTTGTTCGTGGGAGCTAAGATATAAACGTTTAAATCGGTTGGCTAAACCTAAACTAGATCTATGCTCAATTTCTAAGAGATGAAATTTGGTTTGAAGTTCATTTAATGAAAGAGAGTTAATTTTGTTTGACGAAATACCTAAAGATTCGTTGAGATGAGCGAGAAGAGCATCATTATCCATAGGCTCAGGAAATGAATGGATAAGGATGGCTTCCTCAGAGAGATTATAAATATCTGCGAAAATGATAAGTCAGGCAAAGAAAAATAAATGACAAAGTAAAAATGAGGAAAATAGAAGAGTTTTATACCATAAAGCTGTTGATTAGCACTTTGAAGGGTAGATATTTTATTCTTCTTGGTAGAAGATTCAGTTTCCAGTTGTTGAATTCTTTCGCGAAGAGCAGCAATCTCATTTTCACTCTTCTTGCGAGATGTCGCAACTTCAACTTCTAGTTCTTCGTTCTTTTTGCGAAGCTGAAGATTTTTCTTTTCAAAGTTGTTGCGCCTCTTCTCAAGATCTGAGGCAACAACAAAGGAAGCTCTTCCAGACTATAAAGAAAGATAAAGCAACTATTAATATATGATTTAAAATTAAAATTATGAAGGAATAGAGAAACATAGACATACCAAGGCACTGAGTGCATTCAAGAAGCTGGGAGTCAATGATCTGGAGATCCCCTGAAGAGACTCATTACCCTCCAGTAAAGAAGCATCACATATACTTGCGAGAGCTTCGAATATACCAGAGAGGTGGTCATCTCCAAGTCCCTGAATGGACTCCGAAAAGATATTAGACAATAACGTCATAGGAGATTCAGTTGGATGATCCTCCTTCGTAGTAGAAACATCTACATCATCGTCTTCTTCATCAGAACTCTTACTAGAATGAGGACTTGAGCGAGAAGAAGAATGGATCTTTTGTTTTTTAGAAGACGGGGCAGCAGATTTTTTCTTGTAAAGAGGGCCTTTACCCTTTCTTTTGTTCCTCGCAGCTTTTGAAGTTTCTTCCTCTTGGCAATTTCAGCACCAATCTACATACACGAATGAAGATAAGAAATAGAGGCAACAATATTGTGGATAACAAGAGAAAATATTTCTTACTTCATCCGTGATTGAGCGAAGTATCGCCAAAGTACTTGGCTTTGGATTTCTTTCATAACTTTTTCTCAATTTAGTGATCTGAAAATTGAGCAAGTTTAGTAGATATAAAAGGAAGGAAACATCGCAAAGCGAATGAAAATTAGAAAATATACCTCTTTTGCTTTCTCGGGCCAATTAAATACCCAAGGATGATAATTTGCGATATTCGCAGGGAGTACATTAGAACCTGAAATGTAAGGTCCATTCAAAAATAGCGGAAAGACACACCGCTTCTAATCTTTAGAGTAGCGAGGAATATTGTTCTTGCCAGAGTTCCAATCAATATCCAACATGAGTATCTTATCGTCGGGAACGTTCTCTTTTCTTTTCAATCGAGCACACCAGCGAGATTTATCATTCTTCATATTTATCACTTCATAATTTTCAAAAAAGTTTTCTACTTTGTACTTTTCAGCAACTATCTCTAAGTTTGCGAATTTAGGATCTCTGATGTTATCAGGATATAGAGATCCCTTACCAGCGCCACGATTGGCGAATTCAAGCATTAGACGGATGCAATCACCACTTAATTGATAAATAGCTCGCGAGAATTTCTCATGAGCAAGAATTTCATAGAACAAGGGCAGTTCGGGAGTATAGAGAGGAATGGGAAGACCTGCGAGGAGTTGACCTAGCAAGATTATGATTTTCTGATCATCACAATGATGATCAGTAAACAACTTTGCAGAAAGAATAGATGAAGATTCTTGATTAGGAATAGTAGACAAGGTGAAACCCTTCTCTTGTAAATTCTTTTGAGTCTCACCCAAAAGGGTTTCGTATCTACGACCAGGTGGAGCTATTCTCAGAGTATGGGAATGATTAGAGAATTGAAGATCAAGAGAAAGAAGAAAAGGAAGATTTACAGTAGCAGAAACGTAAATTGCGGAGGAGGAGAAGTGAAGAAAAATTGCAGAGAGAAAGTAAAAAAGAAGAAGAGGAGGGTGAGAAAACTATATATAGAGGAGAATTCTCGAGAAGATAAATGCATTTAATGCGAGAGGGGACGTGAATGGTCAAGAAAAAATGGTTGAAAGAGACGTGTCAAGAAAAGAGTGGAAGAAGAAACATGTGTAATAAATTCTGTGTAAAAGTACGGGATCGTAACATATAAATATGAACAGTTGCGGCATTTTAAAGTGCTAATTCTCATGACATTCTCTTCTTCGCAGAGAAGACATGAGAAGAGGCAAGATGTAGGATCAGAATATAGCGACATCAATACTTCGCGAGATCAATAAACGACATCATTGCGAAAGTGACGCAAACGAGTAATATAAATGCCGCAATGAATGACGACAACTAAAACATGAGAAAGATGTGAAGACCTAGCGAGATCTAGGAGAACTGCGAGATTATATATTTGTACACTTGCGATATTTCGCAAGTCATTCCCGAAAATAAAGGACAGCTTAGCTGTCATCCATTGTGTACTACCCTATATAAAGAGTCGAGCAAGTCTGTTATGGGGGATCTTTTTCCGAGTGTTGGGCAAGTCATTAAGAGAGAGAAAGTTTGTAGTGATTGTAATTTCTTGAGCTCATTTCTATTTTATCTTATAAACATTCAAGGAATTAATCAATAAAAATCATATTTGTTCATCTTCAATGGCATAGTTGTGTGGATTCTTGTGAGGGGTGTAGTGTAGGATTTCCTGCAACTACATATTGGCGCTAGAAAGGGATGATTGAGTAAGGATTGACATCGTGATTTGAAAGAATTTGGAGTAATAGGGAAGGAATTTCATATAATTTTCAACAGTTTACCAAAATTAAGAAATGGCTAGAAGAAGAAATGCATCCGAGCAACCAACAACTGTAAGAAGGAGTAGGAGACTTGCTGGAGAAGGGAGAAATAAAATGGGAGAATCCTCCAGAATGAACATAAGGAATAATGAAGAAAATCAAGTTCAATCACCAATTCAACCAGTAGCAAATAGAACTGTGGATTATGATAGAGTAAGCGTGCATACTTGGAGATCAGACTCTGTGGACGAAAGGGGAGAAGAACAACAATTGGAAAACAATGGACAAGAGGAGAGAAACCGAGAAGAGACTGGAGAAATAATTCATGGAAATGAAGAAATCGCAGCATTAGAGGCGTTGAGACAAACAATACATGAAGAAAGGCGATTAGAAGCTGAGGAACGTGCAAATTAGACAAGACAGAATCATGAATTGAGGATGGAAAACATGAGATTACAAAATAGAAGGTCGAGAAGCACTACAAGATCAAACTCAAGATCAGTTAGAGAGGAAAGAAGGAGAATTTTACCTACAGAAAATGCTGATGAAGAAAACCAAGAAGAAGCGCAAAATCCAGGCACAGAACATTGCGAGAGAAGAGAAATGATGGAAGATCATTATATCCCACGTCCCGAGACTCTTCAAAATGGGCATAATGATGGAAATCAAGGAAATAGGCAGCGTCAGGGGCGAAATAATCCAGTTGATAAAGAAAATCAAGAAGAAGGAAGAAGAATATTGCATGGGAGAGAAGCAAGGAGGAAGCAAAAACAGATTGAAGATGAAATTGAAAGACACTTTGCTGAACAAGCACGTCTAGCCTGCGAGAGGGAAAGATTAAGAACAGAAATGGAAAATCAAGAATTGGAAGAAGCAATTTGCCAGAATAATCATGATAATCGAGAAAGAAGGCGAGAACAAAATCGCAACAATGGTAATATCAATGAAGAATATGAAAGAGTACAAAGGAGAACTGATAGGCACCAAAGAAGAGAAATTGATAGATATAACGATGTACAAATTCGTGAAAGAAATGAAGGAGAGGATCGCAGAGAAAGACGAGAAGAGAATGATGAACAAGAAAGTCAAAGTAGACATGAACGCAAGAGAAGAGAAGCGGAACTAAAAAGACCAATGGATTCAAATTCGATGTAAATGAACAAATTTTGAGAGAATTGGCGAAATGAGAGGAATGATGAACAAGTAAAAGGGGAGGAGGAAAAGACAGGTTGGATGAATCCATATAAGAAGTCTGCGAAAACTCCCTTCACATAAGAGATACAATTAGGAGGAATACCAAAGAAGTGCAACTTACCTACATTAACCAGCATTTTCGATGGAACAACTTGTGCGATACAACATATCAAAGCTTATATGAGATGTATGTTACAATGGGAGAATCATGATGCTATATTGTGCAAATATTTTGCATCAAGTTTGATAGGAGAAGCTTTGAAATGGTTTAAAGGACTACCGAAGAATACAATAACATCTTTCAATCACTTGCAGGCTATATTTTTAGGGGCATATATAAGTAATAATTCCTCGCGACCTGGTATTGAAGATGTATTTGGGTTAAAACAAAGGGTTGGTGAAAGCTTGAAGCATCTAACTGTGAGATGGAAGACAATGTGTAGCGAAATGGCTGGTCGTGTGGAGGAGAGATATCTCATCTTATCGTTCATTAATGCTATGTTCGCAACAAATCTGTTATATATTCAAATTTTTAGAGTCAAGAATACAATCACAATGACTGAGTTGCGAGAGCTTCAGGAGGAGTATATTGCTCTAGAAGAAAAAAAAAAATGAGATGGAATCATACCCCGTCGCGAATACATGTTCAGGAGCTGCGAATGCAAGTTTGTTACCCAAATTGATAAACACTGTGGCGAGTACCTCGCAAGGTAAACAAGGAATAATGATACCGGATGATGGTCAGAAAAAGTTATTAGACATGGGAAGTCGCGATCAGGAAGAATTTGAAAGAGAAAGAAATTTCTATAACCGTGGCGGAAATAATAAAATTCAAAGACTTGATCAGTCGCAAGAAACCTATGGAGGTCAGAGGCATAATTATCATAGAGGGCAGCGAGGTCATAGGGTAGTATGGGAAGAAATCAAGATGCCTCCACTAAACGCTAGCGTGGAGAAAATATGGGAAGCTATAATCCTGATGGAAAACATACCTGCACCATGGAACACGGGGAATGAACCGCCTCCAAGTGACAGAAGTCATGAATTCTGTTCCTATCACCATTTTCATGGACACCTAACGAATGATTATAGGAATGTAAAAAGAATCATCCTCAGAATGATAGACCAAGGGAAGCTAAATCATTTCTTAAAATGTGAAGAGAAGACACAACCATTACCAACACCTCCTGAAATTCACAGAGTAAATACGACAAAAGGGAAAGAAACGTTTGTAGTAGAAGTTGGAGCGAAGGCCAAAAACTTGTTCTGCAACTCTATCGTACATTCGTACAGGACAATTGAAGATTTTCATGATAGTGTTCTCAGTAGGGTTTTTGCAAGAGATGCTGACAATAGAGAAGTAATGAACATCGCAAAGACATCGCCATTAAAAGAATGGCAAACGCAGATTATTTCTTTTACCGCATAAGAGGTACCTGAGAGCGGCGAGATGCATGACAGTCTATTAGTGGTAAGATTAGAGATTAACCCAAAACCTGTTGGTGATGAAAATGATGGGGCAGAAAATTCATGGGAAATAAATAGAATCTTAATTGATATTGGAAGCTCTGTAAACATCCTTTTTTATCACACTTACAAGACTATGGGAGGGAAAGACGAAGATTTGAAACTCGTATGTGAATACCGTTGAAAGGATTATCAACTGAAATCTTGTTTTGCATAGTCGATGTGGAATCCCCCTATAATGCATTAATTGGGCGACCTTGGTTACATGAGATCTTGGGTGTAGCTTCGACTTACCACCAGTGCATCAAATTTCCTCATCCCAGTGGGGTTGGAGTTATTAAAGGAGATTGGGTTGAGGGACAAAAGTGCTATGAAGTTGATGTGGAATCTTGCGAGGAAAGGGCTGCTCAAAAGAAGAACTGGAAACAGAACATTAAAGAAGCACAAAGAAGGGACAGACTGATGGTGGACGCAATAGAAGTGAGAGTTGAAGATACATTGCGAAACCAATGTATGAATACAATTGGAAATTGCGATGACTTCGCAAAAGGGAAGGAAATATCAGGAAATTTAAATGAAGAGGCAGGGAGCAACAGAAGTAAGAAGTGTAAGAAATGAATAATTGACTTTAGATTTGTATAAAAAATAAAAAATAAATGTTTTGAAGGAAAAAGACTTGTCGAAAGTACAAAGAATATGACGATTGAAGAAGGAGTACACGAAAGTCTCGCGAGATAGAACATATGAAAATCTGGTTAAATAATTAGAGCGAGATTGCAGAAAATGAAGCAAGACTATGCGATAATTTCGCAAAGATAATGAGAAGAAATAATCAAAAATCAATGAATGATTGAACGAATTGACAGAAATTAAAGAATGAGTGAATGGGACGAACCTTTATACCCTAGTTCGTGAATGATATTTCACAAGAGGCAAATGTAAGACCTAAAGTGCGTCATATAAGGGGGTATCTCTTGACATGGCTCAAGGAAAAGGTTACACCACCCCTGGAACTTGAGTCATGAAAATTTGGGGTCAATAAAGCCTATCTGGGAGAGATACCTTGGATTTCCAACTATATAAGGTTATACCCTGGTTGGACGGCCGAGGGTCTCTTCCAAGGAGTTAGTGTATAACCAAGGCGGCGAGGTACACGGTTGAGCCAAGAGTTCCTGGGGCATTTGAAGTGTCTCGGCCATTCTTGGCAAGTCTTGGCACATGCTGCACTCGGCCCGAAGAAAACTCCACTTAGGGTGCGGTCTCGTAACCATAAACCCTATAGGTATAAGGGATAAGAGGCTGCGAAACAACTGGTTGTTGTTAAGACCGGATGGGAGGAGCTATTCTTGTATGGCCGATGTACGCCTCCTTGAAGGGGCAACCAGGGAGATGATAAGGGCGGCACCCTCCATTAGGGAGCCGATAAGTGTCTTAAGACGCAAATGTCATGAGGCTCTATTTTCGCAAGAAAATTTTGGCTTGTCATATTTGTGCGATGATCCTGTAGAGGCAATAATACTAACGCGAGGGTAAGGCGAGATCAATGGGTTTTTACATGAAAATGTAAAGACGTCCTGCGATTTCGTCGCAAAGACGGCAATGTCATGGGGCTTTATGTTCGCAAGAATATTTAGGCCTGTCATATTGTTGCAAGAAAAGTATCATGCAGAGGCAAAAATACTAAAGAAATGATAAGACAAGATCAATGGGTCGTTACATGAAAGTGTAAAGACGTCCTGCGATTTTGTCGGAAAAACTGAGGGGTGGAAAAATAAGACCTTTAACTAGGAAGGCAAAATAAGACCACACAAGTAATGATAAGGCAAGATCAAGGGGTCGTTACATAAAACTATAAAGACGTCCTGCGATCTTGTCGCAATGACAGAATCGTGAGAAAATATCTGCGAAATTATACTTAATCTCCCATTCAAATATAAATAACAAGAGAAAGAAGGAATAAGATAGAATCTATATTTAAAGATCCAAGAAGTTTACAGTAAGAGATTACAAAAATGGAGGGCTAAAAGGATAAATGTACAAATATTACAAGAAGAGAAAAAGGAAAATGGAGCAATCTCTCAGTTCATTCTTCTTTTTCATCAGACTCTTTGTCGGACTCCTCTTCTTCGCTAACATCACTATCAGAGACATCTGAGGAAGGCATATTTTCAGGAACTTCATCAAGAAGACAAGGATATGAAGAAAGAGGAATGCGGTGGTCATCACAAACTGTCTCAATAGTTTGATTGCGAAAACGAACAACGTCATTATTGAAATTCGCTACTGTAGTTTGTAATTGCTTCTTCAACCTGGAATACTTGTTTTTGCGAAGAGAGAGGTCCTTTGAAAGTTGTTCTTTTTCAGATTCAAGTTCTTCAATCCTTGTTTGATACCTCTTCTCAGTTTCTGCGAATGTATGATAATGAGTCAGTAACTTAATAGCAGTTTCACAAAAAAGAAGTACTAAAGTAAAGAAGAACAGTTAACAACCTTCTATGTCAGAAATCATATCTTTAACCAAGGCAGTATGCTCAGTATGAAGGCTGATGTTAACACCTAAGTTATTTCTGGCATTATCTAGAACTTTCGCAGCCCAAGCGAATTCATCGTCACTATTTATGACAAGAAGTGAACGAATTTGGTTTTCTCGCTCATTAAGTATGGCATTTTGGCGAAAAGATTCATCTCGTTCAATTTGAACTTCAAGAAGAGTTTTTTGGAATTTTGCTAATGCCTGTGTACCTTGATTAGCAATGCGATCCTTGTCATCTATAAGGCTACTAATTTTCTTCCTACGAATGTTATTTTGTTCGTGGGAGCTAAGATATAAACGTTTAAATCGGTTGGCTAAACCTAAACTAGATCTATGCTCAATTTCTAAGGGATGAAATTTGGTTTGAAGTTCATTTAATGAAAGAGAGTTAATTTTGTTTGACGAACTACTTAAAGATTCGTTGAGATCAGCGAGAAGAGCATCATTATCCATAGGCTCAGGAAATGAATGGAGAAGGATGGCTTCCTCAAAGAGATTATAAATGTCTGCGAAAATAATAAGTCAGGCAAAGAAAAATAAATGACAAAGTAAAAATGAGGAAAATAGAAGAGTTTTATACCATAAAGCTGCTGATTATCACTTTGAAGGGTATATATTTTATTCTTCTTGGTAGAAGATTCAGTTTCCAGTTGTTGAATTCTTTCGCGAAGAGCATCAATCTCATTTTCACTCTTCTTGCGAGATGTCGCAACTTCAACTTCTAGTTCTTCGTTCTTTTTGCGAAGCTGAAGATTTTTCTTTTCAAAGTTGTTGCGCCTCTTCTCAAGATCCGAGGCAACAAACAAAGGAAGCTCTTCAGGACTATAAAGAAAGATAAAGCAACTATTAATATATGATTTAAAATTAAAATTATGACGGAATAGAGAAACATAGACATACCAAGGCACTGAGTGCATTCAAGAAGCTGGGAGTCAATGATCCGGAGATCCCCCGAAGAGACTCATTACCCTTGAGAAAGAAGCATCACATATACTTGCGAGAGCTTCGCATATACCAGAGAGGTGGTCATCTCCAAGTCCCTGCATGGAGTCCGAAAAGATATTAGACAATAACGTCATAGGAGATTCAGTTGAATGATCCTCCTTCGCAGTAGAAACATCTACATCATCGTCTTTTTCATCAGAACTCTCACTAGAATGAGGACTTGAGGGAGAAGAAGAATGGGTCTTTTGTTTTTTAGAAGACGGGGCAGCAGATTTTTTCTTGTAAAGAGGGCCTTTACCCTTTCTTTTGTTCCTCACAGCTTTTGAAGTTTCTTCCTCTTCGGCAATTTCAGCACCAATCTACATACATGAATGAAGATAAGAAATAGAGGCAATAATATTGTGGATAACAAGAGAAAATATTTCTTACTTCATCCGTGATTGAGCGAAGTATCGCCAAAGTACTTGGCTTTGGATTTGTAATTTCTTGAGCTCATTTCTATTTTATCTTGTAAATATTCAAGGAATTAATCAATAAAAAATCATAATTGTTCATCTTCAATGGCATAGTTGTGTGGATTCTTGTGAGGGGTGTAGTGTAGGATTTCCTGCAACTACAGGTAATGCACTTTTCTTTCCCACATCTAAATCGCGAGATTCTTTCACGTTCTAAATCAAGTATAGCTTAGTATCCACATTAGCAGTATTTTGAATGATTTTATGTGCGGCCTATGCCCTTTAGTTATATAATCGTTCGGGATCTGGAAATTTGAAACTCGATTTCCTCTGTAAGTTCTCTAACACAAATGGGATAGAAGATTCAATCTTTATACCTTTTATTGTTGGAGTTGTTCGTATGGGACCCCAAAGTGTTTTCTCGTATGGCGAAGGTTGGTCGACGAAAGATAATCAATTAATTATGATCTAAGTAGGCTCATAATAGCTAACACCTTAACCCTAGGAAATGGGTAACCCATTAGATACTGTCCTATTTCGAGATCCTCCTAGTAGTCTTTTTGGTCGAAGTTGACTAATTCATTGTGATGATGTTCCATATTTAAATATCAGAGATTCACGAAGAAATCTTGCGTTATTTACCAATGGGTGGTGTTATTGGACAGATCCTTCCATTTGATGAGTCACAGAGAACAAACGAGAGGGATATGGAAATGATGAAGTAATGAAAGAAGAAGTCATTACTAGTATTAAGGACTTGTTACGATTCATTGGTTCATATAGAATCCATGTCCTAGGTATATCAAGAAACATTTTTTTAACTAAGTGTATGGTACACAACCCATTTGAACAATTTGCCATTATTCCGCTCATTCATATGAAGATACGGAACTTGTAATTGGGAGAATCTTCACTCATATACCAAAATACAATTGAATTAAAATTTTAAGAGGAATTATTGATCGAGGTGTATAAAAGATAGTGTTATTGCTTACTATAAGAAGAAAAATGGTTTAAAATAGTTCAACCTAACTCTGTCCTTTTACAAAAATCCATTAACACTTGACTAAGTGTAGAATGAGAGTGGTATTATTGAACTTATCATTTCGTGGAAAATATTTTTATTGTACATAATGAAAATAAGGAAACCAGCCTATTTGATAGAAACGGAGGGAGTATCAACTTATCCATTCACATTAGTTTGAATCGAAGACTATCTCTAGTTGTCTGAGATTCAACTTGTGTTAGTTAAAATCATTTAGCGAAAAAAATCCCAATCATTCTTTTATCTCTTTCCCTATTGGATTGACACAACTACGCCTCCAACTTGATAATAAAGGTGTAAATTTTTTTCTTCAAATTGGCGATTTTATTTTATTTAAATAGAATGTGACAGAAGAATATTATATTCTCGCCTTGATTTATTCGTACATGCAATAAATTAACCAGGATTTCTAACTAAAGTCAACAATAATCTTGATATTTAAGGACACTTGGATCTGCCTAAACCTCCATAGTCCATACATTATATGATTCCACACTTCCTCCTTTGAAATGTACGAGTAATAGTCAAGGTTATAAAAATCCTTTGTCGTATCTTGTTTTTTGGTGTTTTAGCAAAATCAAACCGAGTCTCCTTTATCAGTAAAGACCTTCATTTTTCTTATGTAACCTGACTTTGTTAGATCATGATATTTTGCAGGAAAATATGCATTTCCCATTGGTGAACTTGGTTCTCCAGATACTGCCCCATCAATTACACCGTGTCTAACCACATAAGCATCATATGCTAGATGTGTAAAGAGCTCCTTCGGCCAGTACCCTCTCATTTTTTTTAATAAATAACCACCAATCACCACTTGCTGGTGCTTGGCATGTTTAACACAAGGATCTATTAGTAAATATGAGTTACCAATAAAAATTGTTGCTGGGATTTTGACGCTAAGTAGGAAACACAGGCTAACTAATGAAGTTTTGAAATGACCAGGGGACGAAGTACACTACAATCTTTTCGATATAAACCTATAAGTCTGATAACTTGTGTGATTTTCTATGGACAAAGAAGTTGAGACAATGCAAAACAAAAGATAACCACATGATAATAGTTACGGTACAAGACCGATTTAACTGTATGATCAATATCAAGTGCCTGGTTAACGTACAAGTGTAATTTATTTTTTTAACTAAACAATAATTATAATGCGGATGTAAAGTAAATGAAACAACAAGATTTTGTTAGCGAGGAAACCACAAATACAGAAAAACCCCGAGACCTAGTTCAGTTTTGAATACTTTCAGAATTAAGACGATTTACAAAGACACTACCAACTTCGTATAGTTGAAACCAAGTAAACTACCCCTAGTTACCTAGTTTCCTAAGTATCCCTGTGCCTAAAACCAATTTTTCCAACACACGTGAATCATAAGATGGAGTCCAGTAACTTAAGTTGCTTCAGCCTCTCTGAAGACTTTAAGCACTTATCCCTTTCGATCGTCTTCCAAACAGTAAAGGATTAATATGTTTGGTAACCACTTTCCTATCTTAGGAAATCAATTAGAGATATGTATGTTGAGTGTGACAAAGGATTTTCTGTTTAAAATCAATTAAACTCCTTTACAATATCTGGATTAAACATGTTAACCAGATCGAGTCAAACATAACTACCAGATTCGGATACTGAAGAGTACCACCAAATGATAACTTGTCGATCTAAATATGGCTAGTCAATAATAAGTCTATCAAAATATAGACTAGATCTAGTTGGATCCCAGCCGATCAAGTTTGTACACGAAGCAAATAACGAAGATACAAAACCAATATAAGAAAAATCTTCTTGTCTTCAATCTTCAATAGTCTTCTGTACCTGCACAATAACAAACTTGATTCCTTACTTATGATCGACCACACATAGAACAGAGTCTGTTAACAATGGATGATCACAAGTCAACGTTAATCCCTTTATCTTGTTTGAGTGACCTTATGTCAGAAGAGAAGGCTCTCAAGAATAATCAAACTAGGTGCAATCAAGAGTTAACAACCATTAGTCAATTAAGTCAATAATCGAAAACTATAATAACAATTCAATTCTAGTTTGATCAGAATATGATAAGTATTATACTTCATCAATTAATATACCAATATAAACCACTTATCAGTATTGATATATTGTTCCTCGACACTTTGATCACAATATGATGATCACGTCTATTATACTAGAGTTATATATATATATATATATATATATAGATAGATAGATAGATAGATAGATATATAACTTCGCATGTTATATTTTCAATCATATTCGAATTGAAAGCTTATGATATATAAATAAAAACAAGTCAAGTCTTGTATTACTTGTTAGAGCATTGCTCAGTCGAACTCGCAAGTGTTGCTATCTCAAGCTTGTTTATCAAGTTTAGTTGCCAAAACTATAAGTCTTGATTTCTAGTCTACTTATAGCTAAGTCTCGGATTAGGGTAGAAAGTGTAGTTGAGATTTAGACTCCACGGCGTTCATCTAATGAAGACGAAGAACTACTCAAGGGAACTTGTGGAACTTCATCAACAAAAGGTATGTGGAGACTTGAACTTATCTATCACTCAAAAGTCTATCTATTCTATCTCCTATTTTGAGATAAAAGTCGTATTTCTATATAGATTTCAACTATACACATTTGCTATTTCGAGCTGAGTTTAACTCACTTATCTATTTCTCGAAATATGTGTTGGTAAGCTTTCGCTTTAACCAAGTTCATCTTTACTCTTGACGAAAGTCATATTGATTATTTCAATAACTTGAAAATCGCTTTGAAGATAATAGTTTGTGGATAATTCTAGATTTATTTATTTAAATTCTAAAGTTTATTTGGAAGATGATTTTGCAGTATTAATCTTTATGGTTTTATATATTGCAACTTGTTATGGGATATGTGTGTTTGCGTCCATGAACTATGACTGTCTCATACATGGTCAAAAGTTAAGTCTTTCATATGTCTTTATGCAAATATTGATTAAAGATTGAATGAACTTTTGACAAACAAAAGTTAAGCCTATTATGTCTTTATGCAAATATTGATGGAAGAAAGGATGAACTTTTGTTTACAAAGATTAAGTCGATTAGTCAGAGCATAGCTCGGTTGAACCCACCAAACGTTGGTATGTCAAGTTTGGATTTCATATTTTAGTGAACCAAAAACTCATTTAAAGAGTCGCTTGATTATGTACTAGAGTCAACTTCGTATAGGTTAGCTTGAAAGTATTAGGATATGAGACATTACAAGTATTGCGAAGACTTGAAGAAGTGAAGAAGTAAGGAGCTACAACGACAACATCATCCTTCCACTTGAGGTTAGTGATATTTGACTTGAACTGTTTCATTACCTAACGTATCTTTCAAGTCGTGCATATTGAAAACATAACTGCGAAGTATGAATGATTACACTCTAGTTATACGTAGTATTAAGGAATACAATACGAAGTATAACACTTATCTTTTGAACTTCGTATATAAGACATCGACATAATCGTTTGAATAATATTGTGATTATGTATGGGTATGAGGTAAAGATTTCATCATAGGAAACAATGTTTTACATTAGTTTAAAGGAAGTAAATTCATAAACTTGTTTCGTGAATCGAAAGGGAAATCACTAGGATTATTGGTATTGTTATTCATTGCATATATTTTGAACTACCAATATGTGTGATTAGTATAACCGCTCATGACTTATTTATGTTCTTGGTAAAACTATTCACAAGGCCTGACTTTTGTATTGGTATGACTTTTATTAGTGAAACCGATCTTAAGTAATCACCTGAGATGGTATGATCGATTTAGTGTTATTGGTATGACCAACTCTAGGCAAAGGGGAACCGCTCCTATAAAGAGGTGCAACTGATCAAAAGAGGGGAATCGATCCCTGTAAGAGGTGCAACACGTTTTTAGTAGATGTGGGAACCGATCCTAAGAACATGTGCAACAAGTTTTTAGTGAAAGGGGAACCGATCCTATGAACATGTGCAACAAATACGAGTAGTTACCATAAGTATGTGGGGAACCGATCCTAGTACCTAGTCAACCGAATTGTTGGAAAGCTAGTGTTACTATGAAAAGTACTCACATGGAGGTAGAACCGAAACTTGTATTGGTAGAACCGTGAAACCCATGATTTGTGATTGAGTGTTCTTAATCAATCACATAGTTCTTGAAAGTCGGATGTGTTAGAGCATGGCTCGGTTGAACCCACCAAGCGTTGGTATGTCAAGTTTGGTTGTCATATTTTAGTGAATCAAAACTCATGTTAAGAGTCGCTTGATTATGTACTAGAGTTAAACTTCGTATAGGTTAGCTTGAAAGTATTAGGATATGAGACATTACAAGTATTGTGAAAACTTGAAGATGTGAAGAAGTAAGGAGCTACAACGACAACAATCATCCTTCCACTTGAGGTTAGTGATATTTGACTTGAACTGTTTCATTCCCTAACGTATCTTTCAAGTCGTGCATATTGAAAACATAACTGCGAAGCATATTTGAACTCTAGATAGACATAGTATTAAGGAATACAATACGAGGTTTATTGCTTAACCATTAAACTTTGTAGATAAGACATCGCCATAATCGAATGCTACTGTGATTATGTATGGGTATGAGGTGAGTTTTTCATCCTAGGGAACAATGTTCTAAGGAAGTAAGTTCATAAACTTGTTTGTGAACCGAAAAGGAAATTTCCAGGTGTTATTGGTTTTGTTATTCATTACATATCTTATGAACAACCAATATGTGTGATAGAGTATAACCGCTCACAATTTGTTGTGTTCTTGGTAGAACTGTTCACAAAGGCATGACTTATGTATTGGTATAACTTTTATTAGTAAAACCGATCTTAAGTAATCACCTGTGGTATGATCGTATTTTGTATGTCTGACCTTGTAAGGGAAAGGGAACCGATCCTAGTAAGGTAAAGGTAACCGATCCTAGTAAAGGGTGCAGTACATCAAAGGTAGCCGATCCTTGTATGGGGTGCAGCAAGGTTTATAGCAGAAAGGGGAACCGATCCTACGGACATGTGCAACACATATAAGTTAGATACCATATATATGTGGGGAACCGATCCTAGTACCTAGTCAACCGAACTTTTGGGAAGCTAGTGTGACTATGCACAATACTCACATGGAGGTAGAACCGAAACTTGTTTTGGTAGAACCGTAAACCCATGATTGTGATTGAATGTTGGTTTGATCAATCACATAGTTCTTGAAAGTCAGATGAATCAATTCTAAAATTGTTTGGAAGTGTGGCAAATCGGTTTCAAGGTTGTAAGTGTGAAAGAGAACTTATAAAGTTAAGATGTCGACAAACTTTGAACACGTGCTGTGAATGTTTATTTCTATAATTGTTCAAAGATATTCCTTAACGGCTAAGGGAAGAGAATCCCAGGATCGAAACATAAGTAATTTAAGAATCTTTTAATTAAGGTTATTAATTTCATTTTGTAGGGAAATTACAGAATTAGTAATGTGCATTTACTAATTAGATTTTTCGAGAGATTTCGATCGTTATTTTTGGACATAGCATTTCCAGGAATTATGAAAACCGAATATGTGCTTTTATGAATATCTTGAGAATATTTTCGGTTTTGGAAATTCCTTGGTGTCCAAACTTCCTTGTCTATAAATACACGAAGTTTGCCTTTCTAGCAAACTAATCCTTCGTAATAACAGATTTACTCTTTTGTTGTTGTTACTGGTGTAGCCGCCTATTCAGAGAGGAGAGTAACCTAATTAGGCGAAATCTCTTATGTCCGTTCAATTTAAATTCTTCTTTGGGATTGAGAAGCTCTAGCGCGACCCGTTGGTGGGAAACTAGGTAATTACGGTATATCTTTGTTTTCGATTGATTTGATTGACTAACGGTGGTTGAAATATGATTGCACCTAGTTTGTTTATTATTGAGAATCTTCTCTTCTGATATAAGATTCACTCAAACTAGTTCACAGTTTCGACAGGGATCTTTATACTGTTGTTAGTTCTAAAGACGATCTTGTGATAATCCATTGTTAACGAGACTCCGTTGCATGCGTGATTGATCACAAGAGATTCAAGTGATTGTGTGCAGTTTTTATTGAAGATTTAAGAAGATTTGAAGACAAAGAAGATATTGAAGATCTGACTTGGGTTTTATAATCTTTGGTGCGCACAATACTTATTTCGGTAAAAGAGGATCCAATTAAAAATCGGTTTATTCTTGTGGTAGATTGGATTGATTAATTGAGTAGATCGACATCAATACGTTTCCTTGTGATTAAAGGTATTGATTGGCTTAATCTTAAACTATTACCTTTAGGTGATTGAACATAAGATAGATCTAAGGACCCGACGAAGGAGTTTATGTTAAGATAAACAGAAGAGCCTTTGTCCGACTCATATCACTTGGTTGAATAGAGTTGATACCAAACAGATTTGTTGTTCCTTTAATGTTTGGAATACGAACCAAAGGAATTGTTCCAAGTACGTGACTTATTCACAAGTCGGAGGCATGGGAATACAGACGAAACTAAGTGAACTATAGGGTTAGTTACTTGGTCTCAACTATACGAAGTTAGGTGTAATTTTGTGTAGCGGCTTAATCCCGAGAGTATTCAATTCTAGACAAGGTCCCGGGGTTTTTCTGCATTTGCGGTTTCCTCGTTAACAAAATCTTGCTGTGTCATTTACTTTTATTTTCCGCATTATAAGTGTTTTATTATAACTAAAGTAAATCACACAAACGCTAATTCCTATTTACTTGATAAGCAATCCTATTGTGTTTGGTTAAGTCCAAACCTTTGTATCAAGTAAACATACTTCGTTGTTGTATTGTCTCGATCTCGTATCCATAGACGATCACACGAAGTGTGAACCGATTAGTTGCATTGTCTTGTCTCAGTCCATATACAATCACTTCCAGAGAAAGGACTTATAGGTAGGAAAAGTTTTAGCTTGTGGTATATTTGGGTACCCGCGCCTTTTCAAGATGAACCAATTCTAAACTCGTTTGGAAGTGTGGCAAATCGGTTTCAAGATATAAGTATGAAAGAGGACTTACAAAGTAAAGATATCGACATACTTTGAACATGTGCTATAACGCTTATCTTTTATTGTTCAAAGATATTCCTTAATAGCTAAAGGAAAATCCTGGATCGGAAAATAAGTTGAGAATCTTTTAATTAAGGTTTTTAATTTTATTTTTGGAAAATGAAAATTGGTAATGTGCATTTACTAATTGGAGATTTTCTAAGAGATTTTCGGTCAATGTTTGGACAAAGCATTTCGGGGAATTATGGAAACCGAATGGAATATATTGCATATCTTGAGAATATTTTCGGTTTTGGAAATTCCTTGGTGTCCAAACTTCCTTGGTATATAAATACCAAAGTTTGCATTTCTAGCAAACTAATCTTCAGAGCCAGCAAAACTACCTAGTTGTATTATTACTGGTGCAACCGCCTATTCGGGGAGGAAAGTAACCTAATTAGGAGAAATTTCTTGAAAAAGCGGGGGTAAAACAACCACACCCAATATTTCGATTAGCAATCTTTATGGACAAACTCCAATATACTTTCAAGAGAATCAACTAGACTCAATCTTAATAAAGTATATCAAAGAGTTATATCTCTCTTTCTCGACTCAATTCTTACTCAAGCAAATAGAAATCACAGTCTAATTGAATACAAGAGAAATAACTTGGATGGTACCAAAGACCAATATCCAAGTGTCAATAAATGTAAATCAACAACCAAAGGTTGGATATTCTAATTGATTGATCTTAACGCACAACCTATGATATTTCAATTATATAACAAAATATAATGCGGAATAGAAATAACACAGACACCAAAATTTTGTTAACGAGGAAACCACAAATGCAGAAAAATCCCGGGGCCTAGTCCAGATTGAACACAAACTGTATTAAGCCGCTACAGACACTAGACTATTACAAACTAACTTCGGTATGGACTCTAGTTGAACCCCAATCAATCTCACACTGATCCAAGGTACAGTTGCGCTCCTTATGTCTCTGATCTTAGTAGGATACTATGCACTTGATTCCCTTAGTTGATCTCACCGACAACTAAGAGTTGTTACGACCCAAAGTCGAATACTTTAATAAACAAATCTGTATCACATAGAAAAGTCTACAGTAATAGATAAATTTGTCTCCCACAGAAATACCTACACGTTTTTTTCTGTCTTTTGATATATCAAGGTGAACAGGAACCAATTGATAACCCAGACTTATATTCCCGAAGAACAGCCTAGTATTATCAATCACCTCACAATAGTATTAATCGACGCAATAAAGAAGATATTGTGGAATCACAAACGATGAGACGAAGATGTTTGTGACTACTTTTATATCTTGCCTATCGGAGATATTAATCTCAAGCCAATCGTTACGATTATACTCAACACGATAGAATCAGCAAGATCAGATCATACAACTACAAGAAAGTAGTATCGGTCTGGCTTCACAATTCCAATGAAGTCTTCAAGTCGTTGACCTACAGGGTCTCGATAATAAACCTAAGGTTAAAGGAAAATCGACTCTAGATTATACAACTAGTATCACACATTAGGTGTGGGGATTAGGTTTCATTCTTTAGAGTTCTCCCTTTATATAGTCTTTCAAATCGTGGTTTGCAATCAATGTTAGCTTAGTAACAAAGCATTCAATATTCACCGTTAGATGAAAACCTGATTAGATTCAAGCTAATATCTTTCAACCGTTGGATCGAAAACTTAGCTTGTTACACACAAATGAAATGCACGATTTTAGGTTTGTGTAACCGTACCCAAACATGTACATTTGTTGGTTCAAAAATAGTTAACCAAATGGTTATCCATATGAGCACTTTCATATCAACCATATTCTTCTTCACCATAACTAGTTCAAATGACTCAAATGAACTAGTTAGAGAGTTGTTCAATTGTATAAATCTTATAGAAGTATACAAGACACAATTGATGTAGGATCATAATATCGCCACAACAACAACTCGCGAAGACAACGGATAACAACATTGCGAGTCAGTCGCAGAAGGTTAAATATAAATGACGCATTGGATGACGATAAGAGGATATGAAACCTGGCGAAAATTAAGAAGTGTCGCGAGTACGAATGTTTGTACGTCTGCGACACTTCGCAAGACATTTCCGAAAATAAAGGATAGCTCAGCTGTCATTCACTATGTACTACCCTATATAAAGGGATGAGTGGATCTGTTGTGAGAGGTCTTTTTTTTGGATTGGAGAGTAAGTCATTAGGACAGAGAAAGTGAGAGAATATTTGTAAGTTCTTAAGTGTAATTCCATTTTCCTGTGAAAAGATTCAAGAAAGTTATTAATAAACATTCATAATTGTTCATCTATTATCTTTTGAATGGATTAGTTAAACAAAATATAGTGAGGGGTGTATTGTGGGATTTCCTGCAACTACATATTGGCGCTAGAAACAGGCTTTGAACAGCATTAAAAGAAGATAATTAACAAGAAAGAAATTTGAGATAATTTTCAAAGAAATCACCAAAAGAGAAATGGCTAGAAGAAGAAATGTACTTGAACAACCGGTGAGAAGAAGTGGAAGACTTGTCTGGAGAAAGGAGAAATGAAAGAGGAGAATCGTCAAGGATGAATATGAGGAATGATGAAGAGAATCATGTCCAAGCTTTAATTCCACCGGTAGCAAATGAAACTGTGGATTACGATAGAGTAAGTGTGCACACTTGGAGGACGGATTCTGAAGATGAAAGGGAAGAAGGGCAACAATTGGTAAACAATGGACAAGGAGAAGAAGATCTAAGAATGAATGGAGAAATGAATCCAGGAAATGAAGAACTCACAGCATTGGAAACATTGAGACAAACGATACATGAAGAGAGGCGATTAGAGGCAGGAGGAACGAGCAAATTTGACAAGATGAGAACCATGAATTAAGAATGGAAAATATAAGATTGCAAAATAGAAGATCGAGAAGCACTGCGAGATCGAGTTCAAGATCGACTAGGGAAGAAAGAAGGAGAGCCTTACCAACGAAATTACAGAGGTAGAAAACCAACGGGAAGCACAAAATCTCAGCTCGAACATCTTGAAAGAAGAGAGGACGCAGAAGATCGTTATATTCCCCATCCCGAGAATTTCCAAGATGAGCAGAATGAAGAAAATCAGGGAACTAGGCGATTTCAGGGGCCAAATGATCCAGCCGCTGAAGGAAGAACAATACTGCATGGAAGAGAAGCATTGAGAAGGCAAAAAGAGATCGTGGACGACATTGAGAAACATTATGCTGAACAAGCACGCTTAGCCCGCGAGAGAGAGAGAGTAAGAGCAAAGTGGAAAACCAAGAATTGGAAGAAGCAATCCGGCAAAATAATCACGACAACCGAGAGAGGAGGCGAGCACAAGATCGTGTCAATAGAAATACCAATGGAGAATACGACAGATGCGAGGGAGAGTTGATAGAGAACCCAGAAGAGAGAACAATAGATATAATGGTGTGCGAATTGATGAAAGAAACGAAGGAGAAAATCGCAGAGAAAGGAGAGAAGAAAATAATGGACAAGACGGTCAAAACAGGCATGAATGCAGGAGGCGAGAGGCAGAGCTAAAAAGACCAGCAGAGTCAAATCCTGAGGAAAATGAGCAAATCTTGAAAGAACTAGCGAAATGAGAAAATTGTTAAACGGTAGGAAGGAAGGAGGAAGAAGACAAAGGTTGGATGAAGCCATCGTGAGAAGTCGCGAAGACTCCTTTCACAATAGAAGTACAAATGGGAGGAATACCACCTAAATGCAATCTTCCCGCATTAACCAACATTTTCGATGGAACAACCTTGTGCGATACAACACATCAAGGCTTATATGAGATGTATGTTACAGTGGGAGAATCATGATGCCATATTGTGCAAATACTTCGCATCAAGCTTAATTGGAGAAGCACTGAAATGGTTTGAAGGATTACCGAGAAACACAATCTCGTCATTCAACCATTTACAAACTATTTTCTTGGGAGCGTATATAAGTAAAAATTCCACGCGACCGGGGAATTGAAGATGTATTCGGATTGAAACAAAGAGTTGGCGAGAGTTTAAGACATTTGACAATGAGATGGAGGACAATGTGCGGTGAAATGGCCGGAAGGGTAGAGGAAAGATATCTCATTTTATCATTTGTAAATGCTGCTCGCAACAAGTTTGTTATACATTCAAATATTCGTAATTAAAAATACGATTACGATGGCCGATTTCACGAGAACTCCAAGAAGAATACATTGCTTTGGAAGAAAGACAAAATGAAATGGAATCATACCCGGTTGCGAATACAAGTTCGAACGCTCGCGAATGCAAGTTTATTACCAAAATTTTTAAATTCAAGTGGCGACCACTTCGCAAGGGCAACCGAAAACGAGTTGACGATGGACGGCGAGAAAATAGTGGCAATGGGAAGCCGAGATCGGGAGGAGTTTGATAGAGAAAGGAACTACTACAACCGCGGCAACAATAATAAAATTCAGAGATTAGATCATATGCAAGAAACTTATGGAGGACAAAGGCGAGAATAACCATGGAAGGCCAAGAAATCGCAGAGTGGTATGGGAAGAGATCGTAATGCCACCACTAAATGCTAGTGTTGAGAAAATTTGGGAAGCTATACTTGTAATGGAGGACGTACCACCACCATGGAATGCAGGGAGTGAACCACCACCAAGTGACGAAGTCATGAATATTGTTCTTACCATCGCTTTTCATGGACATCTAACAAATGATTGCGAAACATAAAGAGAATCATCCTCTTTAATGATTGATCGGGGAAATTGGCTCATTTTCTAAAAAATGAAGAGAAGGGAAGCAAGTACTAACAACATCACCATCAGAAGTGCAAAGAACAGTTTCAAAGAAGGGAAAAGAAGCATTCGTAATAGAAGTGGGAACAAAGGCCAAAAATCTATTTTGCAACTCTATAGTTCATTCATATCGTACAATTGAAGATTTTCACGATAATGTGCTTAGTAGAGTATATGCAAGAGATTTTCATAACAAAGAAGTGATGAACCTGGCGAGAAAGTCGCAATTGAAAGATTGGCAACTAAAAATTATTTCTTTTCTCATTGACGAGATACCCAAAGGAAGAGAAGCACATGATAGCCCGTTGGTGGTGCGACTAGACATTAATCCAAGACCAGTTGATGGAGAAGATGACGAAGAAGAAAATTGTTGGGCAATCAATAGAATCCTAATCGACACTGGAAGTTCGGTGAATATTCTGTTTTACCATACTTATAAGACCATGGGTGGAGAGGATGAAAATTTGATTCCTTCAACGTACAAAATCTACGGTTTTAACGGCATAGCGAACAAACCTAAAGGAGAGGTTCACATGAGGATACCTTTACAAGGATTGTCAGCTGACATTTTATTTTGCGTGGTTGACGTGGAATCTCCTTATAACGCATTAATCGGGCGACCATGGCTGCACGAAATCTTGGGAGTAGCATCAACATACCATCAATGCATAAAATTTCCCCATCCAAATGGTATTGGAATTATAAAGGGAGATTGGAAGGAAGGTCAGAAATGTTATGAAGTTGATGTAGAGAGCTGTGAAGAGAGAAATGCTAAAAGGAAAGGTTGGAAACAGAATATCAAAGATGAACAGAGAAAAGAGAAGCTGATGGTGGATATTATAGAGATAAGAAATGAAGAAGCATTGCGAAGTGCCGCAAGAATAGGCGAATGTTACGATGCTGCAACGATAATTGGTTGTAGTTCATCGCGAAGTGCCGTGGAAACATCGAGAAGTGCCGCAGATGAATGCATGGAAGCAGGCGAACGTTACGATGGGAAGGAGTCCTTCAAGGATTGGGATAACGCTGAGGCAAAGAGTACAATGAACAAAAGGCATAAAAAGTAAGCTGAATGGTCTGTGGTAAGAAATCGACAAAGATATATCAAAGGCAAGACTAAGAAGAAATGATATGTGAGAATTTCGACAAGAATATTGTACAAGAATCTGAGGCAAAAATGAATGAACAACATTGTGCGATGTCTTCGCAAATTAAATATCACTCAAAGCAATTAAATATGAATGATTGAATGATTTAACAAGAATGAATGAATAAATGAATGGGACGAACCTTTATGGCGTACAACCTAGTTCGCGAATTACATTTCGTAAGAGGCAAATGTAAGACCTAAAGTGCGTCATATAAGGGGGTATCTCTTAACATGGCTCGGGGAAAAGGTTACACCGCCCCCGAAACTCGGGTCATGCAGATTTGGGGCCCATGAAAGCCTATCCGGGAGGAGATACCTTGGATTCCCAACTATATATGTAGGTTATACCCTAGTTGGGCGACCGAGGGTCTCTTTCAAGGAGTCAGCGTATGATCAAGGCGCCGAGCTACCCGGTTGAGTCAAGAGTGCGGGGAGTGTAGTTGCGGGATTTCCCACACTACACCCCTCACTATATTTTGTAGATCTAAATCTTATTAATGATATGAATTTCAAATATAAGTGCTAGAAATTTAAATAGACACATAAGATTTTTTACGTGGTTCGATCAATATGATCTACATCCACGATTCTTCACTATGATTGTTGAGGTTACATTGGTATTACATTTACAATCTCCATTAATGGATATTTTCTAGAGCTCTAGATCTAGTTTTAGGGGAAGAAGATGATAAAGAAAATAAAGTTTCTCCCTCAAAAATATCTCTCTCTTCCTAAAAGTGTTCCCCCAAAATTATTCCTCTCCCTTCTCTCTCCTGCTCTCCTCTTTATATAGGTGTTTACATAATGGATGACAGCTCACATACAGCTCACATTCTCGCGAGCCCTTTAATGATTTCGCAGGCTCTTGCTACCTTCTCTCGAGACATTCTCTCGAGTCTTGCTACCTTCTCTCGAGACACTCTCTCGAGCCTTGCTACCTGTAGGATCATAATATCGCAACGTGCAGGGCTCGCGGGGTTAATAAACAACAACATCGCGAGGCAGTCGCAGACAGCTAAAATAAATGACGCGATGAATAACGACACACAAAACAGCAGAAAGATATGGAACCTGGCGAGGGTTAAGAAGTGTCGCGAGAATAAATGATTGTACATCTGCGACACTTCGCGGAACATTTCCGAAATAAAAGGATAGATTAGTCTGTCATCCATCGTGTATTACCCTATATAAAGGGCTAGTGAGTCTCGTTGTAAGAGAGAGATCTTTTGGAATTGTTGGGCAAGTCATTAGGAGAGAGAAAGTTTAAGAGTGTTTTACTTGCTAAGTGTAATCCTACTTTTTCCTGTGTAGACAACTCATGAAATTAATCAATAAACATTCTCAATTATACAACTTTCAAAATGAACTAATTAACCAAAATATAGTGAGGGGTGTAGTGTGGGAAAACCTGCTACTACATATGCGCTAGAAACAGGGACCTAATCTTGTTGGTTTAGGAAAGAAAATCGCAATTAAAGTTGTTTAGATCAAGAAAATGAGAAAGGAAACTCTTAGATCGGATGAAGCAGGAGAAAAAGATATGGCATGTGGCACAGATACAGGAGTAATGATTAGTGAATTTCATGAAAATATCAGAGGAAGAATACACAAACGGGATTTTGAAGGAAAGAAGATTACGACAGAGAAATGATATCACCTTTGAAAGATTGGGAAAAACAAGAGATAACATTCACGGCGGGAGAGATATCCAAAGAAAATTTGGATCACCCATCCCCATTAGTGATCGCAATTAACGCGTATAAGGAAGGAGAAGAATCGGAGAACACAGCGAAAACATGGGTGGTAAACGGAGTTTTAATTGATACAGGGAGTCTGGTGAACATAATGTTCTATCACGCTTACAAAAAGATGGGATATGAAGACGAAGATATGACTTTCGCGGCATACAATATTCAAGGTTTTGGTAAATCCATAACCAAAGTTAGAGGGGAGATAAAAATACGTATTCCATTGGGAAGAATCGAAACTCAGGTGACATTGAGTATAGTAGATATAGAATCACCGTATAACTTGTTACTAGGAAGACCATGGGTACATGCAATAAAAGCTGTGGCGTCGACGCTTCATCAATGTATCAAGTTTCCAACGCCAACTGGAATAGGCGAGATCAAAGGGGATGCTGCTAAAGGAAGAATATATTATCAAAATGAAGTAAAATGTAGCGAGGAACAAGTAAACAAACAAAAGAATATATCTAAGCACCGCAAAAAGATGGCGAGGGAGGCTAAGAAAGAAGAAGAGTTCAGAGTTTACATGATCAAAGCGAAGGAAGGAAAAGGCATACCAAGCGAGACCTCAGGAGAAGAAAATGATCCCGCGAAGGAACCGAAAGGACCAACCCCTATGGGAGAACTGAAGGCCAGTTACGTCGCGGCAGAGCAAACTAAAGAAGTGAATATTGGAACTAAGGAAGAACCCAAGATGCTAAAGATTGGAACTAACATGGGAGCGGATGAAGAAGAAAGAAATCGTTGGTCTGTTGCGAGATTATAAAGATATCTTCGCGTGGGATATGGATGAAATGCCGGTATAGATCCATCGGTAGCTTGTCACAAGTTGGAAATTGATAAAAATGTAAAGCCATTCAAACAAAGAATTAGAAAGATAGCAACAAAGATATCACCCTCAGATAGAAGAAGAGTTGCAGAAGATGTTGGACGCAGGAATCATTAGACAAGCAAAATATCCCGAATGGATAGCTTAATATGGTTATAGTTCCAAAGAAGAACAAAGGAATAAGGATTTGCATTGATTTCACCGATTTAAATAAAGCCCGCCCAAAAGACAGCTTTTCCATTGCCGATATTCCCTGCCTAGTCGAATCGCGGTAGCAGGAATGAAAGGGTATCCTCGCTGGATGGATACAAAGGTTACAACCAGATCCCACTCGCCGAAGAGGATCAAGAGCATACTGCTTTCTTCGCTCCAAGAGGATTATACTGCTATACTAAAATGCCATTCGGTTTGCGAAATGCTGGAGCGACGTATCAAAGGATGGTAGAAGAGGTATTCGCAGAATGGATACATAAAACACTGGAAGTCTATGTAGATGACATGCTAGTAAAAAGTAAGAAGGCAGAAGATCACGTGCGAGACTTGAAAGAAATTTTTGAGCAAATGAGGCGTTTCAACATCAAAGTCAACCCAGAAAAATGTACCTTCGGAGTTGCGTCAGGGAAGTTCTTGGGTTACATTGTATCAAAGGAAGGAATACACGTTGACCCGGAGAAAGTAAAAGCAATTCGCGACATGCCGACGCCGGCGACAGTAAAAGATGTTCAAAAGCTAAATGGATTGTTAGCATCACTAGGAAGGTTCATCTCGCGGTCGTCTGATAAATGTAAACATTTTTCAGTGTTCTAAAAAAGGGATCGAAATTCGAATGGACGGACGAATGTGAAAAGGCTTTACAAGGAATTAAGGAGCATTTAATGGATGTATCCATTATGCAGAAGGCAGAACCTGGGGAGGAATTATTAATATATCTCGCGACTACTTCGCACGCCTTAAGTGCAGTTTTATTGCGAACGGACGCAGGAGTGGAAAAACCAATCTATTATATCAGTAAAACTTTTAATGCCGCAGAAAGAAATTATTCAAAGATTGAAAAACTAATCCTAGCGTTAGTCTATGCGTCATTTAAACTTCGCATATATTTTCAGGCACATACTGTTAGGGTGGTAACAAAGGTACCAATTGAGTCAGTAATGAAAAATTCAAAAAGATCGGGAAGAGTCGAAAGATGGAATGCTCAAATAAGTCATTGCAAACTCAAATATGAAATATTATCTTCAACCAAGTCACAGGTCGTCGCAGACTTTCTGGCAGAATTTCCTTTGGAGGAAGATGAAGCAGTGGATGAAATGATGGATGTAGAGGAAGAACATGGAGATCCAAAAGATTTGTTAACTGAGCCAAACCGGTGGGAAATATTAGTGGATGGATCATCAAATGGAGAAGGTAAAGGAGTGGGAATTGTTATGATTTCACCAGAAGGCAATAAGTTAGCTTTTGCTTTTAGATTGGAATTTGAGTCTACCAATAATGAAACGGAATACGAAGCCATAATACATGCTTTACGATTTGCAATAGAAATGAAACTGGAGAGTGTGAGAATTACCAGCGACTCGCAATTGGCAATTCGTCAGATAACAGAAAAGTATGCTACAAATGATCCATCCCTACAGAAATACAGGAAGCTTGTAGAAGTGTTGTCAGCACAGATACCGAAAATAAAATGGAGGCACATATCAAGGAGAGATAACAGACTCGCAGACGCTTTTGCCTTTATATCAAGTATGATGACAGACCCAACTGCGAGGAATATCAAAATACAGACGCTACTGGCGCCATCAATTAATAAAGAAGAGGGACAAGAAGCAGATATAATGATGGTGGTAGATGAGATGCAACGTCGCGAGGAAGATTGGAGGATAGAACTTCACGCATATTTAATGAAAGGCGAGGTACCAAGAAATAGATTGGAAGCACACAAGTTAAAGAGCCGAGCAACAAATTATGAATTGCGAGATGGCGTGCTTTATCGGCGTTCTTTTGATGGACCTTCGCTTCGATGTCTGACAAGGAAAGAAGGAGAAACCATATTGAAGATGCTGCATAGTGGGGATGCAGGAAATCATAGCGGCGGAAGATCTTTGGCATACAAGGCAAAGACGCAAGGATATTATTGGCCATATATGCATGAGGACGCGAGAGCAATAGCCAGACGCTGCGAAGATTGTCAAAGACACGGGAAGAAGATACATGCACCGGGAGCACCATTAAATTCTTCAAGAAGCGTGTGGCCTTTTGGAAAATGGGGTTTAGATATTGTGGGACCATTTTTACCGGGAACAGGACAAAGAAGGTACCTAATTGTCGCAACGGATTATTTCACAAAATGGGCAGAGGTGAAAGCGGTCCAAAGACATTCGCGATAAAGATGTTTTTACTTTCATATTTGAAAATATTATATGCAGATTTGGGATCCCCGCACAACTGGTATCTGATAATGGGAAGCAGTTTGAAGGACAAAATATAGAGTTGCTGCTTAATGCATTCCAAATAAGATGTGGAAAATCAACTCCATTATATCCACAAGCTAATGGCCAAGCGGAGGCAACAAACAAAACAATTGCTGATATATTGAAGAAAAAGTTGGAAGGACACAATAGAGGATGGTGCGAACAAGTACCCAATGCAGTGTGGGCCTATAATACAACTAGAAGAGAAGCCACAGGAATGTCTCCTTTTTGCTTAACTTACGGAGTTGAAGCAGTACTCCCAACAGAGGTCGTGATTCCGACAACCAAAAAAGAGGTCTGGGATAAAAATCTTAGCGCAGGCAACATTTTAATCAAGTTGGATGAATTGGAAGAAAAACGAGAAAGGGCCTTGCGACACATGGAGAATTATCAGCGAAGACTGGCTAGAGAATATAACAAGCGTGTAAAAATGCGTGAGTTCCAACCAGGAGACTTGGTGTTGCGAGAAACACCAATATATCAACGTGAAAGCGGAGGTAAGCTGGCAAGAAAGTGGGATGGACCTTATATCGTCAAAGAAGTAGTTGGTACAGGGGCATATAGATTGATGGACCCCGAAGGAAGAGATGTGGGACAAAAATTGGATAGACCATGGAATAGGTTATATCTAAAGAAATATTACCCGTAATAACGAAAGATGACAAAAGGAATTAAGATGAAGTACTTCTTCGCCAGATATTTGCGACATTCAATAAAATGCAGAGAGAATCCGCGAAGAGATCGCGATAAGAATAACAAAAAAGTCATGAATAGCTTAACAAAACAACAAGAGATAAGGAATGATTAAATGAATGAATCGGCGAATATCTCGCAGACAAAATAGCAAATGATGAAGAATGATTGACTAAAAAGAATGAATGAATGGGACGAACCTTTATGGCGTACACCCTAGTTCGCGAATTATATTTCGTAAGAGGCAAATGTAAGACCTAAAGTGCGTCATATAAGGGGGTATCTCTTAACATGGCTCAGGTGGAAGGTTACACCGCTCCTGAAACCTGGGTCATGCAGATTTGGGGCCCATGAAAGCCTATCCGGGGGAGATACCTTGGATTCCCAACTATATATGTAGGTTATACCCTGGTTGGGCGACCGAGGGTCTCTTCCAAGGAGTCAGTGTATGCACAAGGCGCCGAGGTACACGGTTGAGCAGAGTGCCCTGGATGGATGAACCTACCCCGGCCATTCTTGGCAAGTCTTGGCATGCGTTGCACTCGCCCGAAGAAAACTCCACTTAGGGTGCAGTCTCGTAACCATAAACCCTATAGGTATAAGGGATAAGAGGCTGCGAAAACAACTGGTTGTTGTTAAGACCGGATGGGAGGAGCTAGTCTTGTATGGCCGATGTTTCGCCTCCTTGAAGGGGCAACCGGGGAGATGATAAGGGCGACGCTCTCCATTAGGGGGGGTGTCAAAACAGACGCAAATGTCATGAGGCTTTGTTTTCGCAAGGAGACTTAGGCTTGTCATATTTGTGCAATGATCCTGCAGAGGCAATAATACTAACGCGAGGGTAAGGCGAGATCAATGGGTCTTTACACGAAAGTGTACGGACGTCCCCGCGATTTCGCCGCACGACGGCAATGTCATGGGACTTTATGTTCGCAAGGATATCTAGGCCTGTCATATTGTCGCAACTAAAACATCCCGCAGAGGCAAAAATACTTGGAAAATGATAAGACAAGATCAATGGGTCTTTACATGCAAGTGTAAGGACGTCCCTGCGATTTTGTCGCCATAAAAGGTGGCAGTGGGAAGACCTCTAATTAGGGAGGTCTAACTCGGAAGACCACACAAAATTGATAAGGCAAGGTCAATGAGCCATGGCATGAAAATGTAAAGGCTGGTCTGCGACCTTGTCGCCACAAGAAGAGATAAAATAAAGACTACCGAAATGATAAGACGAGAAAAGTAGGTTTCTTCACTCATGGAGATGCCTGCGACCTCGTCGCAATACAAAATTCGACATCAGTGAAGAATACAATGCAAAAATGATGATGACTGAGTAAAAATCATTTCATAAAAATGTAAGCGAATAAGCTTGCGAGATTATAGTCATAATTAAGAAGAAGAAAATAAGAGGATTATCCAACAAGGGATTTAATCTTTCAAAACAACAGACAGTTGTAGCAAGAGTTATCAAACAGTTAATTCTCTACATCAATTTTATCGTCTTCACCAATTACTTTCTCAGCCTTCACCTTCGCCGATCAATGGACGTCCTTGAAATATTTTCAAAGATCTTTATTCTCGCCAGTTGGTGGATTCTCATCAGAAAACTTTTCAAGAAGATCTTTGTTGATAACTTCAGTATTAGCGACGTCTTCGCCGCTTTCATAGTCATAATCACTATCAGGAGAATCAGGGACTTCATCATCACTTACTTCCAAAGGATCAACATGTATAGGAGCAAGGGATTTAGACAACAAAATGTCATTCACAAGGACTTCAGCTTTGAGAGAGAATTGACGAAGCAACGCCTTTTGACGATTCTTACTATCTATGTCTTTACAGTAAGACATATAATCAAATCTTCGCTCTGCACGGTCGCGAGAACGAGCGAGATGCGCGTGAGAGTAGTCCATTTTCCTTGCGAATGTTAGAATAATCAGACCTGAGGGTGGAGATAGTGGAACGAAGCTTTCTCTCAGAGTCTGCATAACAAATACACAAGATCAGAGAAAGTTCTTAAAGAACATTATTGGCACTTTCAGGGTAATAAACCATTCAGGGAATAAATACATAAATTAAGATAGTCAAATAATTTGACTACCTTCCTTTGAGAAGTAAGATGTTGAATTAAAGCTGCGAAGTTATTCCCCAAACGGTCCATGACATCATCAAATGAATCTCCAACTAAGCCTTTCAATCGAGATCGCAAATTCTTTTCATGGGAAACAAGTATGGAATTTTCGGTCACCAAAGTAGAGTTGGATTTTTCTAATTTGGCACATTGTTCTTGGAATTGCTTCGCTTTTACACTCAAAGTTATTCTACCTTGAATAAGTTTATCTCTCTCGGCAGTAATTTCTTCAAGTTGGTTTTTCAAAGAATGATTGGCTTGTTCTTGTTCTTCACATAATTTTTGGCAAACATCATACTGCTGCGAGTAGCTCGCCACCTTATTCAACAGAGAACGTTTCTCTTGAGAAAGAGTTCGATTCTCATCTGATAAAGTTTCCAACTCCAAATTAGTTTTAGTCAAAGCATAAGAGAGGCGAGATAAGTCATTACTTAATGAGTCTTGCTTTTGCGATAAATCAAAATTCTCTTTCGATAAGTTATTTATTTGATCAGTTGCATAGGTATGAAGATTATCTAAGAGATTATACTGCTCCATCCAAGAATCTCTTTCAACTCGAACTTCTTCAACGATAGACTCCGTCTGATATATCTCCATTATTCGTTTCTGGTTTAATACTTTGAAGACGAGCAAGGATTTGAGTTGTAAAAAAAAAAAAAAAAAAAAAAGAGGTGGCGAGAGCATACCTTTTAATTCTTCATTCTTCTTGCGAAGGTTATCACGATCTAGCGAGATGTTGTGAAATTTTTGATTTTCAAGGTGAAGACTATTGCACCTCGCGGTCATAACCTGGAGATCATCCTTCACTTACTAATTTCTTGAACCAAAGACGCTGCAGAGACCTTATCAGGACCAAAGTGCTTACTTAAAATCTCGCAGACGTTGGATTTGATAGATCGCAGAAGTTCTCTTGGCATCATTCACGAGATCTGAAAGAACCTTAAAGGCCACATCTATACCCTCCAAATTTTCCGCCGTTAGAGGGATTTGCTCTACCAAAAAAGATGAGTCATCCTTTGCCAAAGGAACCTCATGAGAAGAGGAAGTTTCAGGGAGAGAAGTGATTGGAGAAATAGCAGGGACATTGATAGCAGAGGGTGGTATAACATCGTTTGTAGGAGGACAGTTATAAGGAACTTGGTCTATGAGGAGTTGAGGTATAGGAATATTATCTTGCGACGAATTCGCATGAGAGATGAAGGTATGAATGAAGGAAATGGAACACTTTGGGAGTAACAGCTTGGGTTGGCGAAGCCTTTTAGGAGTTTTGTCAGTATTTCCATCATCCTGCGAGTGACAAGTTAAATAAGAAACAGAGGCAACAATATATTGTTCATAAAAAAGAAATGTTTCTTAAATACCTTGTCACTCGCAGGCTTTCTTTTGTTAACCATAGATTTTGCTCGCGAGGTAGGCTTTGGCTGCGTAATAGATTCTTGTTGCGAAGAAGGTTTCGATGGCGAGCCCAAAGAAAGAAGAGGGTCCTTCACGGTAAATTTGGTTTTGGGTTGGTTCTTGCTAAACAACAATGGCAGAAAAAGAACTATAAAGTTAAGCATACCAGTGTGATTTCAACAAGAAAAACTAATTTCAAAGCAATCAACCACAAGATCAAACTAGATATGGCAAGATTAACAAACCTGGATGCCATGAGAACAACAACTAGGAAGTAGAGAAGAAGAGAAGAGGATGAAGAAGGAAAATAGCGGTAAACACTTGCGTAATGATTACGTAACGATGAAGAAGAGGAACACTTGCAGACGATGAAGAAGATGAAAGGGAAAAAGAAACTTCTTCACAAGGAACACCCCTATAAATAGATGAGAAAAAGATATTACGACCGGATAACATTAAATGCATCGGTAAAAGAGGACACGTGTAAACGGTCACCATTAAATCCAGGGAATTTTAGTAGAATTCGAACATCGCACAACATATTTCCTAACAAAGCGAGAAGAGCTTGCGAAATTGATTATTTTCCATAACTCATGAGGCAAGAAATGCCACTTCATATATACAGAAGCTTGGAACTTCGCAAAAGAATAGAGGCAAGTACGTACTTTTCAAGTCCAAGATTCTTTCGCTCGTTCCTTCACAACAAAGACCAAAGATTACTACAACGACAGATTTTTCCTTTAAAATCGCTCTTCAAGCAATTTTCAAGGAAAAAGAGGCAAGATGTAGGATCATAATATCGCAACGTGCAGGGCTCGCGGGGTTAATAAACAACGACATCGCAAGGCAGTCGCAGACAGATAAAATAAATGACGCGATGAATAACGACACACAAAATAGCAGAAAGATATGGAACCTGGCGAGGGTTAAGAAGTGTCGCGAGAATAAATGATTGTACATCTGCGACACTTCGCGGAACATTTCCGAAATAAAAGGATAGATTAGCTGTCATCCACTGTGTATTACCCTATATAAAGGGCTAAGTGAGTCTGTTGTAGGGAGAGATCTTTTTGGAATTGCTGGGCAAGTCATTAGGAGAGAGAAAGTTTAAGAGTGTTTTGATGCGTGTCGTAACCACAACAAATTAATTAATACTTTACTACCTAATTAACAAGTAATATAGGGTAGTCAAGGTCGATCCCACGAGGAGCACGAGATTCTAGTTGTAAAAGTTGTCACGAAAAGGGGGGTGTAAAAAAAACAAAAGTAAATAAACAAAACAATTAAAATCGAAAGTTGAAAGACGAAAGCAATAAGAGAGAGAAGATCAAGGAATCCTTCTTCGTTACGAAACAATGATTAAAGTTATGTTCTTTCTACTTGTTATTAGTCACAGATTATCACCAACCGTAGGATAGCAGGTCCGCTTAGCTAGCCCCAAAATCCCTAATTTCACCGAGTAAAGTGTCCGCTTAGTTATCGATTCTATTCAAAAGAACCACCTTGAGGTCCGCTTACAAGATGTAATTCCTCTTAATGCATTAAGATTTATGAATTTAGGTTTAGTACTAGTAGTTAAACTCGGTTCGCTTGGTCCACTTTCTAGCGTTGTTTCTACACACAAGTGCTCCACGGAATCCCTCAAGGTCTCGTGTTTGCTACTTATGTAAAGAGTCAAGAAACGATTACTTATCTCCTAACTTTCACTAGCTTTAGATCAAATTAACAAATCAATTTAGTTGGCCACCTAAACAATCTATCAATCAATCATGAATGTCTTTAAGATCATTCCTATTAGTAAAAACAAACGATAATCATGTGAAAAACTCAAGATAGAATTGAAACAAAAACTGAAATCATATTAAGAACTAGGAATTCATCCTCTATCAATAAAATTAACTACTCATGTTAAAAGAGTTCACACAAAGAATAAGAAAAGAAAAGAATTGTGTGTGTAGAGATGTGTGTAGAAGTTGTAGAAAACTTCTCTATTTATAGGCTTCAAAATTCTCCAAATCTTCCAAGGATTAGAATCCTTTTCCTTTTGCAATTCAATCTCCAAATCCAAGCTTTTCTCAACTCTTCCACCTTCTCTTTCCAAATTTGAGTCCAATTCTCCATCCAATTTCCTAGCCCAAGTCTTCATACCCATGAGAGAAGTCCATAGAAAGTTCTGGAATTTTGCTCGCCGGAAAACTGGGATTATGGCCGGAATTTGGCCGGAAAACGTCGCCGCCGGCCGCCTGAAAATTTTGTCGTCGAGAGAATATTCGACGGAATATTCCGTCAGTCCTCCGTTAGGACTAACGGTCAAACGGGTCAACCGTCAGTCAACAGTTAGTCAACAGTCAACGTAGAAGAGAGTCAGCCAATGAGTCAGCTGGTCTGACTCGGTCTTAGTCTACGAGTCATCGAGTTATCCTAGCGAGTCATTGATTCGACTCAGAACTGAATCAGCCTAGGCCATTGCACAGGCTGTGTCAGTCATGCACTATGATTGTGCTTCATCAGCCATGATGGCTATGCATTCTTCTGTAGCTTAGTTCACCTCTCTGCCAACATTGTATCACCACAAACCACAAGACTTTGCTCCTTTTCACCATGAAACCCTTCCATCACTATCTCAGGCCTAGTACCACAAAGCACCATGAGCCTCTGCCACTTCTCATTTCAGACCTGCAACAATTCTCAGCTGTATTGTCATAGCCATACCAGATCAAGTCCATCTGAGCTGCAATCTTCAGAGCCTGCTCAATCAACATTAGTTCATAAGCAATCCATGTACAGCTCCATAACCTCCTGCCAAACTCAGCATTGCCAGATTCAATCTCCAGCTCAACCTTCCCTGGCACTATTCTCACTGCCAGACACAGCACAACACCTTCAACTCAAAACTGAACTCATAGCTCAAAGACCATTTCCTCAGAACTTCAGCTCATATCCTTCCATACCGCACCCACCAATTCCCACCAATGGCAACACCAGGACCATGGCTAAGTCTTGGCAAAGATGCCACTGCATCAGCCTATCTTTCCACAGGCTCCCGCCATCCAACCCCCATGACACCACCGTCGTGCCTCCATCAAACCACTTTGAGCTCAAAACACAACCCAAGTCACCTGTAATATCTGGCTACCCTGCAATCATTCAGACCCAGTATTCTTGACTGCAACTCAACAGCTTCTACCACCTATAAGCATCACAGCCAACACCAGTTCCTCCCAGGTCAGCCACATCTCAGGCCAGCTCCATTCTCTGCCTGCAATCATTGCGTCTCACTTGAGCATGCCACTTAAACCCATTGCAGCAATTCATACATCCAGCTTCATCACAGACCAATTCCTCAACACCAATTCTGACCCATTAGCTCAATCTGCACTAGAAACTCCACCATCAACTCATTGACTTGCTCCATTGCCTAAACTTCATACTACCTATCTTGATTCGCGAGCTCAGAAATGGGAAAGAGAGAACCATAATTTCAGTTTCATAGCAACCACCAGACAACCCATGAACATCAACGTCCATCAATCCCTTTTCAATCTCAAGATCCCATCTAATTTCAATAGCTGAATTCATCTCTGTCTCAAGCTTCAAAAACCCCTTCATTCACTGATTCGATCCAAACCCTATCTCCGGGTTCGTTCTCCCTCTATCAAATCCGTCAAACGCCATTAAGACCCTATTTACCCAAAATCACAAAGCAGTATTTTCGTATCTTCTTCTCTCGAGTCTTTTCAATCGAACCCATATCAATTTCCAACTCAAGTACCCGTTTCGATCTCTTCCCCGTGGCTTAAATCTTCACAGAAATCCCATCACCGAGCTTCATCAGCAGCTCCTCTATCTCCTCTCTGTGTTCCTCGATTTCATCTCCATTTCTTGAACAAATTAACGGCAGCCATGACTGCTTCTCTCGGCTTCAGGTGAAGGGAAATGATTGGGATAATAATGAGAAACTTCTTCTCGATTAGGATTATAATTACACGGATCCGGGTCGGGGTATGGGTCCGGGTACGGTTAGGGTAGATGGGCTTAGGGTATGGTTAGGGTAGATGGGCTTAGGATATGGATCAGAGATTAGGGTGTGGGTGGATTCAAACACCCACCATAAGTACACCCCATTAATGCAATTCTCACCCCCTTCTTTTGGATAAGGGACACCTCTTTGACCTCCCCTTAACCTTGGTCTGGGCTCCATATAGTATTCCCTCCTTGGTGAAATGACCTTTTTGCCCTTTTGGCTCAAATTGGGTGATTTCTTCTTCTTTTCCTCCGTGTGACTCCAAAGTAGCTACAAAACTCAAAACAAGCGTAAAATACATAATTTACAAGAAAAATAGCAAAGAAAGCATAAACTACTAGATAGTAAATTAGGTGTATTCTACACCTATCATGTTTTACTTGCTAAGTGTAATCCTACTTTTCCTGTGTAGACAACTCATGAAATTAATCAATAAACATTCTCAATTATACAACTTTCTATGAACTAATTAACCAAAATATAGTGAGGGGTGTAGTGTGGGAAAACCTGCTACTACACTACCTTCTCTCGAGACACTCTCGCGAGTCTTGCTACCTTCTCTCAAGACACTCTCGCGAGTTAAGAAAATAATTGAATCTCGCACGCTAAGAGAATATGTTGTGCGATATTTGAATCCTACATCTTGCCTCTTTTTCCTTGAATATTGCTTGAAGAGCGATCTTTAAGGAAAAATTTGTTGTTGTAGTAGTCTTTGATCTTTGTTGATGAAGGAACGAGCGGAAGAATACTCGGACTTGAAAAGTACGTACTTGCCTCTATTCTTTTGCGAAGTTCGAAGCTTTGAGAAGTATATATGAAGTATCGTTTCTTGAATTATGCGAAGTATGAAGTATCCTTGAAGAAGTATATGAAGTACTCAATCCTCGAAATATATAAGAAGGATGAAGTATCCTTTGAGAAGTATAAGAAGTACTTAATCCTCTAAATATAAGAAGTATTGCGAATCCATCATGCGAAACTCTCGCTCCATGTTCTTTGCCTCATACTATGCTCTACTCTTTCGCGAAGTTCTAAAACTTTGCGAAGTGGATAAGAAATATTAATCCTTGAAGTATAAGAAGTATTGCCTCTGTTCATGCGAAGTCATTATTCCATTTTTGGTGAGGATTCTTGTTGTTCATTAGTAAACATCTTCTTTGGAAATGATTCTTGCCGAGAAAATAAAGAACATAAGATGTTTTTTCGGTAATCCATTGTTGCCTCTGTTCTTTATCTACGAAGGTAGAATCGTTGAAAAAGTGTTGAATGAGTGAGTTATTTCTTCATTCTTATCTTTCCTCTATCTCCTGCGCTGTGCTCATGCAATAGTATAATCTCTTCATTGCTTTACGTTGAATTTTATCATTGCGACAAGATCGCAGGACATCTTTACATTTTCATGCAATGACCCATTGACCTTGCCTTATCATTTTTGTGTGGTCTTCCAAGTTAGACCTCCCTAATTAGAGGTCCTCCCCTGCCACCTTTCATCGCGACAAAATCGCAGGACGTCTTTACACTTGCATGTAAAGACCCATTGATCTTGCCTTATCATTTTCCAAGTATTTTTGCCTCTCGCAGATGTTTTAGTTGCGACAATATGACAGGCCTAGATATCCTTGCGAACATAAAGCCCCATGACATTGCTGTCGTGCGACGAAATCGCAGGACGTCCGTACACTTTCGTGTAAAGACCCATTGATCTCGCCTTACCCTCGCGTTAGTATTATTGCCTCTGCAGGATCATTGCACAAATATGACAAGCCTAAATTCTCTTGCGAAAACATAGCCTTATGACATTTGCGTCTGTTTTGACACTCCCCCTAATGGAGAGCATCGCCCTTATCATATCCCCGGTTGCCCCTTCAAGGAGGCGAAACATCGGCCATACAAGACTAGCTCCTCCCATCCGGTCTTAACAACAACTGCTTGTTTTCGCAGCCTCTTATCCCTTATACCTATAGGGTTTATGGTTACGAGACCGCACCCTAAGTGGAGTTTTCTTCAAGCGAGTGCAACATATGCCAAGACTTGCCAAGAATGGCCAGTGGTAGGTTCATCCATCCCGGGCACTCGGCTCAACCGTGTACCTCGGCGCCTTGAGCATACACTCGACTCCTTGGAAGAGACCCTCGGTCGCCCAACCAGGGTATAACCTTATATATATAGTTGGGAATCCAAGGTACCTCTCCTAGGATAGGCTTTCATGGGCCCCAAATTTCCATGACTCAAAGCTTCAGGAGCGGTGTAACCTTCCCCCGAGCCATGTCGAGAGATACCCCTTATATGACGCACTTTAGGTCTTACATTTGCCTCTTACGAAATGTTATTCGCGAACTAGGTGTACGCCATAAAGGTTCGTCCCATTCTGGTTATTTTATTGATTCTTCTTCATATGCAATAGGTACCCCTACTATGACGCACTTTAGGTACTTTTGCCTCTTGCGAAATTCTGATTTTGTCATAGTAGGTTTGCCTCTATCTGATTATTTTGTTAATTCTTCTGCATATAAGATCTTTTGTAATTTCGCTGATCTTTGATAATCTCTTGTCATTTTTTGTGCGATATTTTCGCATGTTTTCATTCTTTTCTTCATTCTTTGTTATTGTCTCTTGCGAAGTATATGGTTTTCTTGCGAAGCTCTTGTAGTCCAAAAATGATGCAAAAAATTGCAGAGATAAGAGTTGAATCTGCGTCCTCAAGTTCATTATCTTTGCCTCTAACCAACTTTCCTGGCTCTTGTCTGTGAAAGAATGTGACTACGTCGTTCTTTTAATGTGATCTTTGGGTCTAGCATTTCGAGTAAAAATATACAAAAAGTTTGTGAAAGTTAGGATTCGACCGTGCGACCTCAAGCTTGTTGACTTCGCACAACCATCTCTCGGGTCATTGCTTTGTGAAAGTAACGTAAGCTTTTTGTAAATTATTCTCTTGTAATCGCTTTTTGCATATCCATCACAGTATGTTATTTTCTTCGTCTTCATCCCTCCAACTGATGTGTTTCGAGTCCTTTTCTTAACTGAGCGTACTGAGTCTCCCTTATTGCAATAGTTCGATCATTTGGTTATCCACCGAAACTACAGAGCCATGGTTCATTGAACTGCTGCTGTGTGTGGCTTGTTCTTTTGCTCACCGTATATCTTGAACCCTAAATAGTTGTATATGTCTCGTTCATCGCATGTTCTTTCTTTGCTGTTCCAATTTCTCTGCTTGTATATATTTTCTTCTTCGCCACTGACAACTCATGCATTTCCATTATATCTCACTGTAATAATTCTAAGAATAAAGCAAAGAGATATATATAAAATATGTGTCTTGTTGAAATCGATTGTTGCCTTGATTGGATTAGTGCTGATATTTTTCTCTGTTGGGATGATATTTCTTTGCCAGGATTACTTCGCAAAGTTCTTTTGCTCACTGCGAACGTCTCTCAAAGTCTCATTGATGAAGTGCACTTTGTTGGATTGAGAACTCTTCGCTCGTCAGAGTTGTTGCATTCCTTTCTTCGCTAACGACCACCAAGTTAACCAAGGCCGGAACCCTTAATAAAGTAAACCTTTTCCATATATTTCCTTATCTAGCTGACTTTTGTCTTACAAAGATGAGTTTGATCGTTGCGGTGGTTGACAAGTCGTTGATGGTGTGACTGAAGGAATGTCGAGCTCGCAAACAATGTTGTCGCTATTATGGAATCAATTTAAGGAATGTCGAAATGGGTGATGAAACTCGAGCTTGGCAATGGCATTGAACAAAGGAGATGATGGACGCCGAGATGAAGGTCTCGAACTCGGATGAACGGAGCTGCAATATTGCTTCTATTAATGCTGAGATATCAGTAATGATGAGTTCGTTTTTTCAACTAAAATATTTATGTTCTTCTTCTTCTCGCTAATTGATGATGATCTCTCCTGCTATTTGAATCTGGATTCTCCCCGTGTGAGATGATTGCACCGTCCTATTCTCTTGTTTGCGTCTATTGTTTGCGAACTGGTGACAATTCAAGCTCAAATGAATTTGCCTTGAATTGTGTTTCTTCGCTAGCATTGGGTTATCTTGAATTGTGCTGCCTTGAATTCAACAATCGTCTGTTGTTGTAGCCTGCCTTTGATGCGGTCACTTCGCTGAAAACAAGAGCTGCTGGTGTGGTTTAATTCTCATATCTTATCATTTTATTCTCGCTATTTGCATAAACTTTCTGTTCGTGTTTTCTTCTTCAGTTGATTGGTAGCTCATTTCGGCTTCTTATTTCTTCGCACTGCACAATTTGTTCTCGTGAACGATTTGTTTTATTCTTTTGCCCTTATTACTCGTGCGTCTTTGAAGTTTGGTGGTTCTTGCATGACTTGTGTAAAAAAGAATATGGGTATGGTGAGAATCGATCTCGCAAAGATCAAATTTTTCTTTTCGCCGCGACCATCAACGCCGCCTTTGTTTATGCGAAGGATAGTTATACCGCCGCTCCTTTAAGTTCTAGAAAACATGCAAAACCGTGAGCTTATCAATGAGAACAATGTATTCACTCTTGATGTTGCCTCCGTCTTCTCGATGCTATAATCTTCCAAGAAAGTGGATTTCTTTCTTCGCTTTGTGGTAATGGTCATTCCAAGAAATCTCCCTGCATCCCTAGTACGTGTTACTAGTTTATTTTGTAGTGTTGTTTAGCATTCGCCTGGTGCCTCTCCTTGCACTGAAATGATTACCCTTAACTGCACGTGCTCTTCTTTTTCACGCTATAATGATGATTCCTTCATCATTAACAAGTCTATCCTGTGAATTTTCGCCCATGCAAGTATCAAACCAAGGATCGGATGGGCAAATTAGAAAAGCTTTAAACTATTGTGTAAATGAAATATGAAAATCATAACTGAAAAATCTCCAAATCGTTTTTAAATTGCAATAGTCTATATTTTCGAAATCCATTAAATGGGTTTATCAACAAAGACTAACATTTTTGTGAAAAATCTAACTTCTGTTGGAAGAGAAGATTAAGTTTTAAAGAGTTCTTTTCAAAAAATTTGCTTTTAAAATTCCGAGATCTAAATATATGAACAAAGTATAAGAGAAATAGGGTAGAAATTTGTCTTGATTTGTTGATGAAGACTCTGATTGGTTTCACTTTTCTATTTTTTCTTCATCTCCATTTCGGCGTCTCTTAGGATGCCGATGACATTCGTCTTATGAAAATGCACATTACTAGTAAAACTACCTATTTTACCCCTGGAACTTCAATATTCAGTGAGATATATCTTCACAGTAAGCTAATTTCTTTGAAATTTCTCTTAAAGTTTATAGATCCAATTGAATTCATCACCGACAGTAGCCATTTTTTCTAAACTTCCTTGAACCAACAAGATTAGGTCCCTGTTTATAGCGCATATGTAGTTGCGGGATTTCCCACACTACACCCCTCACTATATTTTGTAGATCTAAATCTTATTAATGATATGAATTTCAAATATAAGTGCTAGAAATTTAAATAGACACATAAGATTTTTTTTACGTGGTTCGATCAATATGATCTACATCCACGATTCTTCACTATGATTGTTGAGGTTACATTGGTATTACATTTACAATCTCCATTAATGGATATTTTCTAGAGCTCTAGATCTAGTTTTAGGGGAAGAAGATGATAAAGAAAATAAAGTTTCTCCCTCAAAAATATCTCTCTCTTCCTAAAAGTGTTCCCCCCAAAATTATTCCTCCCTTTTCTCTCTCCTGCTCTCCTCTTTATATAGGTGTTTACATAATGGATGACAGCTCACATACAGCTCACATTCTCGCGAGCCCTTTAATGATTTCGCAGGCTCTTGCTACCTTCTCTCGAGACATTCTCTCGAGTCTTGCTACCTTCTCTCGAGACACTCTCTCGAGCCTTGCTACCTTCTCTCGAGACACTCTCGCGAGTCTTGCTACCTTCTCTCGAGACACTCTCGCGAGTTAAGAAAATAATTGAATCTCGCACGCTAAGAGAATATGTTGTGCGATATTTGAATCCTACAGGGAGCATGGAACTTCCTTACCACTCTTGACAAGTCTTGGCGCACGCTGCACTCGGCTCGAAGAAAACTCCACTTAGGGTGCAGCCTTGTAACCATAAACTCTATAGGTATAAGGGATAAGAGGCTGCGAAAACAACTGGTTGTTGTTAAGACCGGATGGGAGGAGCTAGCCTTGTATGGCCGATGTACGCCTCCTTGAAGGGGCAACCGGGAGGTGATAAGGGCGGCACCCTCCATTAGGGAGCCGATAAGTGCCAAAGACGCAAATGTCACGAGGCTTTGTTTCGCAAGGAAACTTAGGCTTGTCATATTTGTGCAATGATCCTGCAGAGGCAATAATACTAACGCGAGGGTAAGACGAGATCAATGGGTCCTTACATGCCAAAGTGTAAAGACGTCCTCGCGATTTCGTCGCAAGACGACAATGTCATGGGGCTTTACTTTCGCAAGAGAATTTAGGCCCGTCATATTGTTGCAAGTAAAATATCCCCGCAGAGGCAAAAATACTTGAATAATGATAAGACAAGGTCAATGGGTTTTTACATGCAAGTGTAAAGACGTCCCGCGATCTTGTCACAATAAAGGGTGGCGAGTAAGACCTTTACTTAGGAAGGTCAAGCTTAGAAGTCCACCAAAATGATAAGGCGAGACCAACAAATCTCTTCTTTAATGAAAGTTCTTGCGATTTCATCGCAATTATAAATTTAAACATCATTCCCGATCGTAAGCGTAAAGTGCGAATCTCGTAAATTTCATTCTTTCATCCGAAGATGCATAACGAGAGGCAAGTATGGGGATGGAAAAGATGAAATATTGTTATCCATCTTCCAATGAAAGAGTTATACATTAATAATGTTAGCCAATTATATTACAAGGAAAAAACTGTCAAGAAAGGGGAATGAAGATGGAATTTATGGACAACAAACCCAAGAAGTTTACAAAAAAGACACAGAAATGCACAGATATTACACGCAGCGAAAGAAAGAAAAAAGAATTATCTCTTTGGCGATTCTTCTCCTCTATCTGATCTTTCAATTCTATTATTCTCGCCGCTTTAATTTTCTTCTTCGCCGGCTTCACTATCGTAAATATCCGAGACAGGCAAATTCTCAGAACTTCTTCGGAAAGCCAAGGATATGAAGAAAGAGGAATTTTATGATCTTTACAAACATACTCCATGGCTTCATTGCGAAAAACGAACGGCATCATTATTAAAATTCGCCACCGTAGTTTGAAATTGATTCTTCAACTTGGAATACTTATTCTCGCGAAGGTTGAGATTCTTGGCGCAGCCGTGCTTTCTCGCATTCAAGTTCTTCAATCCTTGTTTGAAATCTTTTTCGGACTCGCAGTGTAGACAACGATAAGTTAACAACTCAACAAAGAATATTACAGAGGTAAGAAACAAGAAGGTATAATAAGTAACCTTCTCTCGTCGATATTATATCTTTAACCAAGGAAGTATGCTCGTGATGAAGACTAACATCAACACCTAAATTATTCCTGGCATTATCTAAGATTTTCGCGGCCCAAGCGAATTCATCATCGTTATTTATAATAAGAAGTGAACGAATTTGGTTTTCTCGCTCAGTAAGTAAAGAATTCTGACGAAGCAATTCATCTCGCTCCATTTGCACTTCGAGAAGGGACTTTTGAAATGTTGCTAATGCCTGGGCACCATTATTAGCAATGCGATCTTTGTCATCTATATGGTCACTAATTTTCTTCCTTAAAATTTTGGCTTCCTCATGAGATTCGAGATACATTTGTTTAAATTGGTTGGCTATACTTAAACTAGATCTATGTTCAATTTCTAAGAGGCGGTACTTGGTTTGGAGTTCATTTAATGAAAGAGTATTAATTCTGCTTGATGAACTACTTAAAAAGTTGTTGAGATGAGCGAGGAGAGTATCATTATCCATAGGCTCAGAAATGAATGGAGAAGAATAGCTTCTTCGGAGAGGTTATATACATCTGCGAAAATGATAAGTCGTAGCAACAGAAATTGATAAAATAAAAATAATAAGAGAGAAGAAATTTTATACCATAAAGTTGCTAATTAGCATTTCGAGAGTGGTAACTTTGTCTTTCGGCGTAAAACTCGTCTCCAATTGTTGGATCTTTTCGCGATATTTCGCAGACTCAACTTCTAATTCTTTGATCCTTGTGCAAGATTGGGTATTCTTTTTCAATTGAATATTATACCTCCTCTCAAGATCTGAGGCAACCACAAAAGAAGTTTTTCCACTGCGAAGAAAGATAAAGAGGTTATTAAGATATAAATTAAAAAATGAAGTTGGAAGGGAAACATGAGATCGAACATACCAACGAATTAAGTGCATTTACGAAGCTAGGGGATACAGATCTAGAAACTCCTTTGAAAGAGTCATTGCCATCCAAAGAGTGTAGCATTGCATACAAGTGGCGAGGCTTTCGCATATAGAAGTCGTGAGTATCTCCAATTCCTTGAAAAGAATCCGAGAAGATCTTTGAACAATTGATCCATAGGAGAATTGGTCGATTGAGCTTCATTTTGGAAAGTTGAATCCAAAACATTATCATTATCATTTTCATCGGAAGACTCGTAACTTGAGCTAAGATGAGAGGAAGGTCGAGCTTTTCGCTTCTTAGATGGTGGAGCGTAAGACTTATCCTTGCGTACATTGGCTTTAGTTTTGCCTTTAACCTTCGCAGCCTATCGTTTCCTCGGGCGTCAACCTTCGCATACAAATGAAGATAAGAAATAGAGGCAACAATATTGTTAAGTAATACAAAAAGGATATTTCTTACTTCATCCGTAAGCGATCGAAGTATTGCCAAGGTGCTTGCCAGTGGATTCGCCTTGTAACTTTTTCTCAGTTTGTCAATCTGGAAAATTTACAAACTTAATGAATACAAGAGGAAAGAGGGATTGCAAAAGCAAACTATGGAGACATACCTCTTCCGTCTCCTCGGCCACTTAAATTCCCAAGGATGATAGCCTGCGAGATTTGCAGGAGTACATGCGAACCTGCTATGTAAGGTCCACTTAAGAGCAAAGGAACAACCCACCACTTCTCATCTTTAGAGTGGCGAGGAGTAGTGTTCTTACCCGAATGCCAGTCGATATCTTGCATAAGTAATTTATCCTCAAGGATATTATCTTTTCTCTTCAACCGAGCGCCCCAGCGAGATTTCTTATTTCTCATGCCTATTACTTCATAATTTTCAAAGAAGTTTTCCACGGTGTATTTCTCGTGGATTATTTCTAAATTTACATATTCTGGATCTCTGGCACTGTTAGGATATAGAGATCCTTTGCCAGCACCACGACTGGCAAACTCGAGCATTAGGCGGATACAATCGCCGCATAGTTGATAAACAGCTCGCGAGAAGTTCGGATGAGAAAGGATTTCATAAAAGAGTGGCATCTCAGGATCATATAAAGGAATGGGAAGTCCTGCGAGAAGTTGACCTAGCGAAATAATAATCTTATGATCATCACATTGATGATCAGAAAAAAGCTTGGCAGTGAGTATTGATGAACCTTTTTGATTAGGAATGATAGAAAGGGTGAAACCTTGATCTTGCAACTTTTTCTGAGTCTCAATAAAGCGAGGTTTGTACATACGACTAAGTGAAGCCATTATCAATATGGGGATGGATAAAGAATCGAAGATTAAGATATGATAAAAAGATTGAAGATTTGCAGTAATAGAAGCGCAACTTGCGGAAGAAGGAGATAAAAGAAAAATTGCAGAGAAAAGACGAAAGAGGAGAAGAGAAAGATATGAAAAATATATATAGAGAGAAACATCCTCGGGGGAAACGAGAGCATTTAATGTGAGAAGGGACGTGAATGGTTAAGAATAAACGATTGGAAGAAACGTGTCAGGAACAGAATGGAGGAATAGACATCTGTAATAAAGTCCGTATGGAAAGAAGGAACTGAAACAAGTACAAATAAACAGTTGCGGCGGTTCAAAATATCGATTCTCATGACATTCTCTCCTTCGCAGAGAAGACATGAGAAGAGGCAAGATGTAGGATCATAATATCGCCACAACAACAACTCGCGAAGACAACGGATAACAACATTGCGAGTCAGTCGCAGAAGGTTAAATATAAATGACGCATTGGATGACGATAAGAGGATATGAAACCTGGCGAAAATTAAGAAGTGTCGCGAGTACGAATATTTGTACGTCTGCGACACTTCGCAAGACATTTCCGAAAATAAAGGATAGCTCAGCTGTCATTCACTATGTACTACCCTATATAAAGGGATGAGTGGATCTGTTGTGAGAGGTCTTTTTTTGGATTGGAGAGTAAGTCATTAGGAGAGAGAAAGTGAGAGAATATTTGTAAGTTCTTAAGTGTAATTCCATTTTCCTGTGAAAAGATTCAAGAAAGTTATTAATAAACATTCATAATTTTTCATCTATTATCTTTTGAATGGATTAGTTAAACAAAATATAGTGAGGGGTGTATTGTGGGATTTCCTGCAACTACAATTGAAGCAAAAACGATTTGATTCACTCGAATCGATTCATGAACTTTATAGCCACGGTTTGCAATTTGCATTCCTTAGATAGTATAAATATAAGTTCACAAAAATCGTCTTTAGATATAACCAACTTAAGTTCGCGGACTTAGTTCGCGGACTTAAGTTCCCGAAAGGAGTTCACAAACTCCAGCAGATATTCTCGGAATGAGAACTTCCGCCAGTTCGCGGACTGAGTTCACAGCTCTTGTTCCGGTTTTCCTGATCAACAAAGTACGCATACTTTGGTTCGAGGAATAAGGACTTATACATAAATGTGTTGCCACACAATGCTTATATCTAACAATGGTTATATAATCTAAACTCTCATTTCAGTCATTGAAACATTCTTAGAGGACGTTATTATATAGTTGTTATTCACAAACTATTTTTCGTCCAAGCAATTTTCAAAGTGATTAAAACATAACATGATTTTCGTCACTAGGTAAAGATGAACTTGGCCAAAGCAAAAGCTTACCCACACATATTTCGAGAAATAGATAGACGAGATAAACTTGGCTCGAAATAGCAAATGTGTATAATCAAAGTATATATAGCAAAACCACTTTTGTCTCAAGATAGGAGATAGAGTAGATAGACATTTGAGTGATAGATAAATTCAAGTCTCCACATACCTTTTAGTCGATGAAGTTCCACCAGTTCCTTGAGTAGTTATTCGTCTTGTATGATAATTTCCATGGAGTTCTTGAGCTCAACTACACTTACTATCCTAGTCCGAGACTTAGCTATAGTAGACTAGAAATCAAGACTTATAGTTTTGATCACTAACATTGACAAACATGCTTGAGATTGCAATGCATGCGAGTTCGACCGAGCAAAGGTTTCTAACAATCTCCCCTTTGTCAATTTTAGTGACAAAACTATCAATACATATGGAATACAAAAATAAATGAATTAACTTTTGTAGCTCCTATTCCACATGCCTAATCTTCAACATTACTCGAAATCTTCATCACTTCCAAGTACTCCAATGATCCCAAAGGTTGTGAGTTCAGCGTCATCGTTGTTGAAAATCCGTAGCTATAACAATGAGAAAACAAAAATTCTCAGTCATTGTTATACAGTGTCATAGTATTATTATACAGCATCAAAGTTCAATTGTATCACAACTTCGACAACAATACTATGGTGATATGTATCACTCCCCCTTAGTCAATACTCCGTTTCACATAGAAACCACTCCCCCTTACATAATGAACCGAAAACCATATGTATTTTTAGTGTGAAATACATATTAATTCTCCCCCTTTTTGTCAATAAAATTGGCAAAGGTACGAAAACGGGATCCTAATGTTATTTCCAAAAGAGACATTTCATGACCAAAAGAAAGCACATATCAACTTATTTAGATGCAATCATATACCCGAAGCTAAATGCATTCATCAAGGAGTTTAGCAACATACAAGATAACCCCTATAATATTCCACAGCCGCACTCCCCACAAAGATTTGGCAATTAAGCACAAGTTCGATTAAGAACTCTCCCCATATTATGTCATTCCCGAAAGAACAAAGAAGAGCGACCTTAATTTCAAAAGAAAAGAAGGATTTCTTTGGACATAACAAATCACATATGAATATGAATTTGAATACAAAATACTCAATTAAATTAACCACAAGAGAACCCACGATTAATTTAATCGTAAATATACAATCAAATTTACCACAAAATGTGATTAATTTAATTGGCCATGCTCGACATAAGAGAACTTATGGAGCTACGAATAAGCTATTCATAAGAAAATGATCAACTGAGTCGATTAAGCTCAAACATAAGAAACCTTACGGAACAACACAATATATACATAAAATATGGATCAGGGAAGATCAATGCTGCAGAATACACAAGGATTCATTCTATTTTCCATCACTATTCACATAATGACATACAATAGACATAATCCTCGTAAACAAAAGATTTTAACCTATCTTCCATCAATAAATGACATAATAACTTTTTTATTGTCAAAAGTTCATTCCTTCTTTTATCAATACATGCATATCGACATATGAAAGACTTAACTTTTGAAAAGGTATGGGACAATCATAGTTCACGGACGCAAACACACATATCCCATAACAAATTGCAATATATAAAACCATAAAGATTAATACTGCAAAAATCATCTTCCAAACAGTTTTAGAATTTAAACCAATAAACCTAAAAACATGAAGATGAAAACGTGGGACATAGCTATGTGTAATCACAATAATGGCTATTCCAAACTCTAGTTATTCTTCTAAACAAAACAAGAAAATAGAAGATTTAATAGATGTTAAGACCTTTAAAGAATTCGTTATCGTCCTCGAACTCCTTGTCATCACCATCCATTGGGACATAAGGTTCATGAAGATAGGAGTTAATATAAATAAACCTTATTGACTGATGTCGAACTAGGGCCTTCTGAATATCATGAGTCCTAAACACAAAAGCCTTTATTTGTTGAATCTCGTTTTGCATCTCCTTCAACACTTCAAGAACATCAGAAAACTTCTGAGAATTTGAAGGAACAGCTCTAGGCTTCCTCACATTTCTTCTTTTTCTTTTCAATGTCGAAGCTAACGGATATTTCTCTTTTTCCTTCGTGATTAATGGCTTGACAATCATATTAAATTCCTTTCCATCAGAAGACATGGTACTTGGAGCATCCATAAGCGTATGGGTTTGTGAGAGGAAATCACAATCTCAACAAGTGGTCTTAAGATAAAAAGAAGTTTCAAGTAAGGAAAAACAATGTAGGGTTAACCTTTAACAGGTTCGTGCACGCACAATTCTGAACCCTAAAGAGAGTAAAATTGTCGAGAATAACCCTCATTTATTGATAGACAGGGATTCCAAAAAAACAAAACTAAGAAAAGAAGAGAACAAACTTTTCCTAAAGCCTGAGAGGTACATAATCTTGTCTGTTTTGATCAGGCACATGAGACAAGATTTCCAGATCAACAAAATCAAGTTGCGTTGCGGTGAACAACAATTTGTCCACCATTTTCCTATTGAGAGGAATCCACAGACCTCTATCTAACAAAACGACTTGACCATACTTTCTTATCTAATGGTCTTGTTTTATCCTTGGAAACTAACTTCGTAGACGAAGATAAAATCCTACATACCTCAGCGGTCTTCTGAGCAAGTTTAAGCTTATTTGCTAATTGATTTGCTCTTCGTTGAAGTTTGTTGACGTGCCTCAATTGATGTTTGTACTTGTAACACTTTGAAAGTTCATGACCCTTTAGAGAACAATATGAGCACGTCAAACTTGGATAAAAATCAAGCCTCTGGTATGTGCAAGCAGCTAGACACATGGTGGAACCTGAAACATTACATATAGAGTTTCCAAGGAATGGGTCAATTTTTTCTTCCAGATTGGTTGGGTTTTCTTCTGAAAGAATATCAAGATTGATGTATGTATTGCTACAATTATCAAAATCAATATTTTCACCAAGAAGTGCAACACTCGATTTCTCGACTTCATTAAAATCGTAGCTGTCAGACATTTCATCAAGAGTTGCAGCAAGACCTTTGTTCCAGTGTATTTTCTACGATTTGGGCACTCGTTTGCAAAATGACCAAATCCCTTACACTTAAAGCACCGAGGCATATCCTCGTCATCGCTTCATCTCGTGTCCCTATTTTTAGGAGGAATACGATTATGAGGTTTGACTAATGCTTTAGGATTATCTCTCGGAGAACCATTTACTTCTCTTCAAAGTAAGGTCCCTAAACTGTCTTGTGATCATCGAGACCGATTTGTCAAGATCTTCATCTGATGAATCAGTCTTAGAGTGATCGTCTTCATAGATATACACTTTTTTTACTTTTATCAAGTAATTTTGTGTCTTTTAGTACTTTGAACGCACTATCCTTAGATTTGGATGAATGCTCGTGATCAAAGATCTTAAGCTTCCCAACCAGCGTATTTCTGGAGAGATTATCAAGGTTATTTCCCTCTACGATGGAATGCTTCTTATATTCGTATCTAGATGGCAGTGATCTGAGAATTTTCATCACAATGTCCTTTTCAAGAATAGTCTACCCAATGCAAAAGATGCATTAACAATTTGTAGACTTTGTGATTAAACTTATCAAATGAATCTTCATCTGCCATACGAAGGTTTTCCCAATCGGAATTAAGGTTTTGAAGCCTAGCTTCCTTTTCACTGGTATTACCTTCGAATACGGTTTCTAAGATATCCCACGCATCTTTAAACCTAGTATAATTTGACACATGGTGCTGAAGATTTTGGGTAATGGCATGTATGATGGCATTCAAACCGTCGGAATTTTGCTTTACAAAGAACTATCTCGGCAGGTGTATTCACCAATGTTCTTGGGAACGTTTATATTTCATACTGCCACAACGGAAGCATCATAGCCATAACAACATATACCCATGATTGAAAATCACGTGCTTGAAGAAAAGCTCGCATAGATTTTTTCCACCATAAGTAATTAGAGCCATCGAAGACTCGTGGTACGTTAATAGAGATAACACCTCTGTCCATAGAGTCAGATCACTACAAACACAGACTTGTAAGGTCTTTAAACGTGTTTCCCTGCTCTGATACCAATTGAAAAGGCGGGGGTACAACAACCACACCCAATATTTCGATTAGCAATCTGTATGGAAAAACTCCAATATACTTTCAAGAGAATCAAATAGACTCAATCTTAATAAAGTATATCAAAGAGTTATATCTCTCTTTCTCGATTCAATTCTTACTCAAGCAAATAGAAATCATGAGTCTAATTGAATACAAGAGAAATAACTTGGATGGTACCAAAGACCAATATCCAAGTGTCAATCAATGTAAATCAACAACCAAAGGTTGGATATTCTAATTGATTGATCTTAACGCACAACCTGTGATATTTTAATTATATAACAAAATATAATGCGGAATAAAAATAACACAGACACCAGAGTTTTGTTAACGAGGAAACGCAAATGCAGAAAAACCCCGGACCTAGTCCAGATTGAACACACACTGTATTAAGCCGTTAATGCACACTAGCCTACTACAAACTAACTTCGGTCTGGACTGTGGTTGAACCCCAATCAATCTCACACTGATCTAAGGTACAGTTGCGCTCCTTACGTCTCTGATCCCAGCAGGATATTACGCACTTGATTCTCTTAGCTGATCCCACCCACAACTATTTGTTACGACCCAAAGTCGAAGACTTTAATAAACAAATTTTTATCACATGGAAAAGTCTACGGTAATAGATAAATTTGTCTCCCACAGAAATACCTACGAGTTTTGCTCCGTCTTTTGATAAATCAAGGTGAACAGGAACCAATTGTAAACCCGGACTTATATTCCTGAAGAACAGCCTAGTATTATCAATCACCTCACAATAATCTTAATCGACGCGGCGAAAGAAGATATTGTGGAATCACAAACGATGAGACGAAGATGTTTGTGACTACTTTTATATCTTGCCTATCGGAGATATCAATCTCAAGCCAATTGTTACGATTGTACTCAATACGATAGAAACAAAGAAGATCGATCACACAACTACAAGAAAGTAGTATCGGTCTCGGCTTCACAATCCCAATGAAGTATTCAAGTCGTTAACCCACAGGGTCTCGATAAGAAACCTAAGGTTAAAGGAGAATCGACTCTACCTATACAACTAGTATCACACAGGAGGTGTGGGGATTAAGTTTCCCAGTTGCTAGAGTTCTCCCTTATATAGTCTTTCAAATCAGGGTTTGCAATCAATGTTAGCTTAGTAACAAAGCATTTAATATTCACCATTAGATGAAAACCTGATTAGATTCAAGCTAATATCTTTCAACCGTTGGATCGAAAACTTAGCTTGTTACACACAAATAAAATGCACGTTTCTAAGTTTGTGTAACCGTACCGAAACATGTATATTTGTTGGTTCAACAATAGTTAGCCATATAAGCACTTTCATATCAACCATATTCTTCTTTACCATAACTAGTTCAAATGACTCAAATGAACTAGTTAGAGAGTTTCTCAATTGCTTAGATCTTATAGAAGTATACAAGACACAATCGAAACAAAAACGATTTGATTCACTCGAATCGATTCTGAACTTTATAGCCACGGTTCGCAAATTGCATTCCTTAGTTTATATAAATATAAGTTCACAAAAATCGTCATTAGATATAACCAACTTAAGTTCGCGGACTTAAGTTCTCGGAAGGAGTTCACAAACTCCAGCAGATATTCTCGGAATGAGAACTTCCGCTATTCATGACCGAGTTCACAGCTCTTGTTCCGGTTTTCCTGATCGAAAAAGTACGCATACTTTGGTTCAAGGAATAAGGACTTATACATATATGTGTTTCCACACAATTCTTATATCCAACAATGGTTATATAAACATAAACTCTCATTTCAATCATTGAAACATTCTTAGAGGACGTTATTATATAGTTGTTATTCACAAACTATTTTTCATCAAAGCAATTTTCAAAGTGATTGAAACATAACATGACTTTCGTCACTAGGTAAAGATGAACTTGGCCAAAGCAAAAGCTTACCAACACATATTTCGAGAAATAGATAGACGAGATAAACTCGGCTCGAAATAGCAAATGTGTATAATCAAAGTCTATATAGCAAAACTACTTTTGTCTCAAGATAGGAGATAGAGTAGATAGACTTTTGAGTGATAGATAAGTTCAAGTCTCCACATACCTTTTAGTCGTTGAAGTTCCACCAGTTCCTTGAGTAGTTCTTTGTCTTGTATGATGATTTCCATGGAGTTCTTGAGCTCAACTACACTTACTATCCTAGTCCGAGACTTAGCTATAATAGACTAGAAATTAAGACTTATAGTTTTGATCCCTAATATTGACAAACATTCTTGAGATAGCAATGCATGCGAGTTCGACCGAGTAGTGCTCTAACATCTCTTACGGCCGATCAGTTTAAAGACTTCTTTGGAATTGAGAAGCTTTATTAGTACCGTTGGTGAGAAACTAGATAATTGCGGTTTATTATTAGTTTTCGATTGATTTGATTGACTAACAGTTGTTGAAATTTGATTGCACCTAGTTTGTTAATGCTTGAGAATCTTCTCTTCTAATATAAGATTCACTCAAACTGGATCGAAGTTTCGACGGGGATCTTTAGACTGGTTGTAGATCTAAAGACGTCTTGTGATAATCCATTCTTAACAGACTCCGTTCAGTGCGTGATTGATCACAAGATATTCAAGTTGATTGTGTGCAGGTGTTTACTGAAGATCTAAGAAGATTTGAAGACAAAGAAGACTTTGAAGATTTCTGATTTGGGTTCATAATCTTTGGTGTGCACAATTGTTTATGGGTGAAAACTACTCCTGCAGAATTTGGTAATTTGGGGTGTGGATGAGGAATGAATTTAAACCTTAAACAAATGCACTGCGCGGTGAGTGCTTGTAGATTCGAGAGATCAATCTGTGCAAGTCCGGCCTAAACCAAGAAATGGCCGTTCCAGACTTGTTTTGGTCACAAAGTGAAGGAGATGGGGTTGATCTTAGGGAGGGAAGCGAAGAAGGTGTTGAGATTGTGAAGGTGTTGGCTTGCTTATGACTTGTAACAGAAAGTTGAGCAGGCTTGTGATTGATGCAAGCAAGCTCTGGGTGTTGGAATACGTTTTTGTATTAACACTTGGTTTTCTGTCTCGTCCCGGACTTGTGTTGTTGTTTGAAATAGGGCTGAGAACCTATTTATACAAGTCATTGAGCCTTATTCACGTCTCACGTGGGAAGTGGAGGAAGTGGAGTGATGGAGTAGTGGAGTTGTGTGTTGGTGCCACACCCACCGGCCTTGCCCACTTCTCCTGTTCATCTCTAACCGTCCATGACTTCCCCGACACGTTTGTGATGGCGCGTTGCACGCCGCACGCCGTAAACCGCCGCACCAATACCCGCTTGTGACATGATTGATGTTCTGGAATGTGTGGATCGTGGATCCACAAAAGATAGCATGTAATGTCTGAATTGAATAACCGTGTTATTCGTAAAGTCGATACTTGTGAAGTATCGTGTGTATTTTATGTGTATCGCATTATGGTGTGGTAAAGTGATGGGTAATGACGCCTCACCGACCAAATAACTCCCGACTGTGGTTGTATAACCAAGTCGGGTGAAGTTGGACGGATGAGATGATCTTTGAGACACTCATCTCGCGACCGTTAATGAATATTAGGGTTTTTGAAGAGGTGCGCAAGCATCACTCTTCAGCTTGGTCGAAACCGAGCATGGAAAGGGATTTGGAGAGAACCGATCGAGTGTGCATGTAGATAGCATGCCAGTGTACACGTCCATGTCTCACTGTCCCATGAAGGTGCGATCTAGGCCACTCAATTTGACCGGCAAAGAGGAGTGGTTGAGATCAATTTTGCAATAGGAAATTGATGCCGCAAAAGGCCGCGCATCATGCTTTTTTTTGGGCTGCGTTCCAAGACGACCCAATTTGGTCTGGTCTTGGCCGATGGGTTTGACGTGAAGATGGCAGGTCGGTGTTCATGCCTATACCCGAATATCCCATGAAAACGTGATCTAAGCCACTCAAATCGTCCGGTGAAGTTGAGCGGTCGAGATGGGCTTTGTGGTTTGGGAGGCGTGTAGCCATGCTAGTTTGGATGCACGTTTGGGATTAACCAGGCATGATATGCCTTGGCCGAACACATGAGGAGGTAGATGGGCCCATGGTGGTCATGCTGGTATGACCGGCCCTTGCTTAATCTAATCTGTGACCCTCCATTCGTGCCGGAGAAGATGGACGCGCGTGATGGCTTGAAACCCTAATTTTGGCTTTCAAAGTCGTGCGCCATCTCTTGTTTGGGTGACGATTTTGTCACGGCCAAACATTATTGGTCTTGACCGATTGGTCAAGTGTGTAGGCGGTCCCACGGTGATTGTGTTGACATGCTCTGGGCCCTTTAAGTCTACATCTACACCCTCCATCTATACATGCGAAGATGGATGGTTGAGACTGCTTTGCAACACATGTAATATGCCGCAAACCCTAATTTAGAGTTTTCCGTCCATAATGCTTGGTATGAACGGTTTCTTGGCAAGCTAGGCCAATGACCGACCATGCGGGGTCGGCCGTGGGTATTCCATACCGCTTGGGGGTGATGGAATTGATCCGGGGTCATCCAATCATGCTTATGGAGTTGGATGATCGATCGATCATATCCGGACCGATCATATCCGGATGCTCAATCGGGCTAGTATAACACACCGAGAGGGGCTCAATCGGGCTAGTATAACACACCGAGAGGGGCTCAATCGGGCTAGTATAACACACCGAGAGTCACTGCACGGGTATTTCGTACATGATTTCATTATAGTGCTTGAGGTTCGTGTTACTCGTAAGATTAACACTCAACCGTCATGCCACATTGATAATGAGTACCGGAAATACAAGGCCGATATGAAATTCACAGAAGGGATTGTTGCCACATGCTCCAACCTCGGAGGAATTTCATGTATTCACATAATGGGATTGTTGCTACATGCTCCATTCTTGGTGAATTAAGTGAGGGAGTATCCAACACTTATAAATGGCTTTATCTTTTACAAGATGTCAGCGCATGGTTTTTACAAATTTAACCTTAAACGAAAATCCACCATCAACATTAAGTCCCCTGCCTAGCACATAATGGTTACACTATTGTGTGGTAGGCATGAGATGGTGACATACATATGTGAGAAAGACAGATAAAAGGAGTTTACCCTAAGAGTGTTGGCCGACCGCTAGTTTCCCACGCCGTCACGCTTGTATGGAATCCTTTGGTGGGGCCGGTTTTTTCTTTGGGTATTTGAATCAAAAGAGGAAACCAAATAAGGGAGGAATCCTTCTTCTATTGGGATTCTTCTAATTTTTGTCTATAAAAGAGGCCAAACCCCTTTTTCTTTTCTTACGAATTTTTTTCCCCTTTTTTTTTTGTTTGAGCAGCTCCCGTTCAGGTCTTCATCGCCGCCGACCGCCGTGTTGTTGTTGTCGTTGCCGGAGCTGCTATCGTGCGCCGTCCGTCCAAGGTAAGTTCCGCTCTTTTTTTTTTTTTTTTTTTTTTTTTAAAGGTAAAACCCTAGTTTGTTAGGTAACCACCTTTTGTGAGACATGTATATGCTTAGATTTTTTCACCATTTGGCTTGAATCCAGTAGACACGATTCCCATGATAAAATCGTGTTATGATGCATGCGGATGAATGAATGCGGGCCCGCCGTGTATGCCGGAACGTGGGTCTTACTCACACATGCTTGACTGAAATTTACACCGAACTTGAAACTTGTACGGACTTGAAACCAATAAATGAAATACTGAATTGCATCGAAATTTGTACCGACTTGAAACCAATACCAGACTGAAACTTGTTCCTGACTTGAAACCAATACCAGACTGAAACTTGTTCCTGACTTGAAACCAATACCAGACTGAAACTTGTTCCTGACTTGAAACCAATACCAGACTTAAACTTGTTCCTGACTTGAAACCAATACCAGACTGAAATCACTACCAGACCGGCACTAAAATTTGTACCGGACTTGAATGGTGTTTGACGGCCATTGTGTGCTCGATGTGAGTTGCGTCTTGCCGTGTGTGACTACATCTCTTCTATGCTTTCATACAAGTTCTAACTCTGCCTTTTTATTTCATTGTGGAAGAAAAGAATCCTCGTTGAGATGTCTTCAAGATAATGTTGGTGCCAAGTCGTGAAGTGTTGAAAGCTTCAAAGATATGCCGAACATTGATGATGAGTTGTTCACCTCGCCTTTTCCAAGCATTAGAGACATCCTTCTCATAAGATAGTCTTGCTTTCCGATTCGTAAAATATGGAAACCGATTCATTCTCTTCTTCAAAGACTTGTGGTGAGATTTTGTCTCCAGAGAAACGAATATCCGCCTTCTCCTATTGACTTCAAGATTTGCCATACTCCACTCGGGTTCTTATGAAGGATGGATGAGACGTATGTTGAGTAATAAGGGCATTAAGGATAATTTGGCCGAAGCGCAAATTCTCAATGCGGTCATGGCATCTCGCTACTCTTGAAATTAAGAAAGACATGGCGGGTTTGATTACCTTCATTTCTCGGTGGTGCATTTCTACTCATACAACCATATCTAGATGGGGAGAAATGACTATTACTCTAGAGAGTGTAGCTACATTAATGAACCTGCCTGTTGCTGGAAGTCTTTCTTACGAGCTCTCTGATACGGAGAAAAGTAACTATGGTGCTATACTTCAAAAAGTGGCAAAATTCGACAGTCTGACAAGGAAGAGAAAAAAGATTCGAGATGCTTTTACACCGGGGTGGGTGTCTGAGTGGTCTCTCTGGACCCAGAGCCGGATCAAGAGTTGGAAAACGAGCTCTGGGTGTGATTATGTTCCCTCGTCTTTATGGCTATCCAGGGATATATTTGATGATGGTTCTCGAAAGAAGACCATTAGAAGTGACCTTGTTAAGATTGCTATAAGGTCGGCGAAGGGTGAAGTTCTTCCTCCGGGGTTCATTGTTCCTTGGATCACCGTATTCTCATTTGGATGCTTTAGCAATGGATATGCATGCTTCTAACGGTACAAGAAGGTGGAGTCGCACATTCACTTCGCTTTTCTTCTTCAGCGCTCTTATGGGAACACTTCAAAAGTTACGCTCCCGCTCCCGGAAATTCGCTCAATAACTTATATGGTGGCTCGAGAATACTCCGTTGGAATAAAAGGCGTCCCGCAGGTGGTGCGAAACTTGTGGACGTATTTGACAATGTGTCTTCAGAGATTTCCGTCCATGGGGGCCGGTCCACCTTCCATTGTTCAGCCAAAGACCTTTGCTATCGCTTTCGACGGTCCCGATGCCGTGTTGTGTACCGATGTCGAAACTATGAAATCTGGAGAACTTATTTACCCGCGCACTGCATTCCAGATATGTCCCGTCTCTATTTAACTGAGAATTTTCGTGACTCCGCATAATATTGACAGTGGCTGCTCGCCAAATGGGATTTGATCAGTGGTGTCCCATTTATTCGTTCACCAAGGGTTCCAAAGAATCTCTCCCGAATATTCTTAACGCCGGCATGTTTGTAGAACGGGTGAGCCTTCCCTTCTCGCCTATTGGGAGAAACCCAAGTGGTAACCGATAAGTATAAGGAATTTTGGAAGAAACAACCGTTGGTTTTCCGTAAATTTTCTGAGAGTGTTGTGACAGATTCCCGTAGTGAGCCATCTTCCGACGCCTTGACGAAGCATTTCCGGCTGAAGCCACTTCCACCCAAACGGACCAGAGCCGAGGGTTGCAGTCCCCAAGTAGGGAGAGAGACCTAAGAGGCAAGCATGCGGTCCGGTAATCCTCAATTCCTCCAATATGTGTATTTAAATCTCCTCCCATCGGTTCTTTCATTTCTCCAAGGTGTAAATTCTTCTAAAAACGATCCTTGCTTGAAATCGTGAAATTTCGAAAGAGAATGTCTTCACCAGGTTGGCGCGCATTCAAAATGAGAAGGTCAGCAGACCGATCTTCATGCCGAGAAGTCTGGAGAAACCGATCTTCATGTTGAGAAGTCGGCGGCACCGATCTTCGTGGAGTCCGGTAATACCGATCTTTACACCGAGAAGTCCGGGGAAACCACTTCTTTTCCGCACCATGACAGTGGATGATGCAAGCTCGGCTGGACGAGGCGCTTCCTTAGTGATCTTGTTGATGGGTCGTGATGGAAATTAGCACCCAGAGCGAAATAGATGCCTAAGGAATGTAAGAGAGGCAAAGGCTCGCTAGAGTTGAGGCGCTCCTCTTGAGATCCATCCCGAACAGGTTCTAGTCAATATGGCTATTGTGGTGACTCCTTCTGAAAGGCCTCCTGCAACTGACAAGGCTCCCGCGGTTAGTGAATTACCGGTGATGCAGCCTGGGGCTTTGTTCGATCCTCCTTTTACTATCCCTTATCCAGCCATGTGTTGGTTGGTGGATTCAAATGTGTGTCGGTTCAGCTTCAAAGAGTTGTACACAAGTGATATGGGAGAAGCACGGTCACATTGCTACCACCACGAAACTCAAAAGTCGTCTTGCGTTGGTCAACCGCGTCCCCAAGAAGCTTTAGTTTCTATCCTGGGATGAGCGTCACGACCGGGTCGAACAGTTTTTCGAGGAGATGATTGAAGATTGGAGGTGCCATCGGGACGTGTTTGCGCAGATAGCTTCAATGCTCCTTGGTTCTTCAAAGGGTTCTCCAAGATTCGTGGAGCTTCGTAAATTACAGATGAAGTCCCTTCCGCGGACCGTGTTGCTCGCCAGAAGAAGAGGTTGAGAAGTTATATAAGGAACCGGAGTTGAAACAGCCGCGCTTCAAAGGATGAAAGTCTCTCTCGCCTGTAAGGACGAGTTGTTGTCAAGGACTTTCCTTGAAGTATTCATGCTATATACTTGCCTTTTTAGATGTTTTTTTTTCTTTTTGAGTGATAGTGAGGATTTTCTTTGACTTCCGGTTTTGAAATAATAGGTAATTGAATTGGTTTATTTTGAGATAGTTTTGTGGACAACCTTTTTGAAAGGGATTATGTTAAATGAAATTTGCATCTTGGTTATGAATGATTGCACTTGAAATTGCAAATGTTATGTAAAAGGGAGGTACGAATGGAAACAAACATGGTGTTTGATCACCGAGCCTCTTTCTCCACGTGCGGGTGTTAAGTCCCCAAAGTGAATTCTAAACTATCTTTCCCGTAAAATTGTCGAGTAAAACTTACTTGCTTTCGAAGCCTCACTTGTATCGAACCGAGTAGCCTTTCTAAGAAAATCCTCCGCACCAATCTCTCGAGTTATCGCCCGGGACCAAGCTTCTCCCGAATAATGCACTTCAAAGCGTTGCATTCACCGGTGGGGTGATGGAGGAACCGGTGGAAATGACAAGATTCTCGGGGTCCATTACTTGATCAAGAGCTGGGACGCCATACCGGGGTAGCTCCACCTCTCCATTTCGTACTCCACGCCTCCAGTAGCTCTAATCTTCTTCATTGGGAAGGGGAAATGTAAGTGCCTTGAGTCCGGCTTTTCCCGCGTTAGTGGGCATCGTGATGTCTCTCCGTGGCTTTGATGTGGAATGGGAGATGAAGTTGGAAGATTTGCGAGTGCCATCATATCTCGCGGATCGCTTGCCTAGGTAAAGGGATGTGGAAGGTGTCGTGATGTCACCGCTGAGTGATCGGATTGAACGTTCCCATCCTCTCGTATTCAGGTATTTCCCGATTGATTTCTCCTTCCTCAAGCATTTCTTCGCCGGTTGAAAAGTCGACGCGATTGGACAGTCTTCCGGGCTTCAAGAAGAGTTTTGAGATATAAATCCTCTAGTAGGGCTCCATAGGTCGTGTGCTCCCTTTCTTTATCGGCGACATTGTAGTACTCCGGACAAGTCTTTTCCTCCGTCCGGGACCGTGTTGTCCATCTTTCTTGATTCGTTTTCGATCGCGTGCTCTTTTTGCTTCTCCACTTGTAAAGGTGTGACTCCCGGCTAAGGATTCAACGTTTCTTGCACCGTCCGAGTTGATGCCTATCGACCCTTCTTGTAGTTGTGCCGCTATATCATTCAAAAGGCGAAATGTCTCGCTCCGCTTTCCGGTGATACCGGCTTGATTTGCCAAGACATCCTCCAACATTCCAGCTATGCTTCCCATGATATCTCGAACCACCCGCGGATTCCGGTGAGGATACATCGTGAGACGAAAACCGAAGAATTGAGAATTCGATTCTTGTAACCGAGAGATCAATCTCCCACCGTGGTCGCCAATTGTTTATGGGTGAAAACTAATCCCGCAAAATTTGGTAATTTGGGGTGTGGATGAGGAATGAATTTAAACCTTAAACAAATGCATCGCGCGGTGAGTGCTTGTAGATTCGAGAGATCAATCTCAGGCAAGTCCGGCCTAAACCAAGAAATGGCCGTTCCAGCACTTGTTTTGGCCACAAAGTGAAGGAGATGGGGTTGATCTTAGGAGGGAAGCGAAGAAGGTGTTGAGATTGTGAAGGTGTTGGCTTGCTTATGACTTGTAACAGAAAGGTGAGCATGCTTGTGATTGATGCAAGCAAGCTCTGGGTGTTGGAATACGTTTTTTGTATTAACACTTGGTTTTTGTCTTGTCCGGACTTGTGTTGTTGTTTGAAATAGGGCGGAGAACCTATTTATACAAGTCATTGAGCCTTATTCACGTCTCTCGTGGGAAGTGGAGGAAGTGGAGTGATGGAGTAGTGGAGTTGTGTGTCGGTGCCACACGACCAGCCTTGCCCACTTCTCCTGCTCATCTCTAACCGTCCATGACTTCCCCGACACGTTTTTGTGATGGCGCGTTGCACGCCGCACGCCGTAAACCGCCAGCACCAATACCCCAAAGATGTATTTGTGACATGATTGATGTCTGGAATGTGTGGATTGTGGATCCACGAAAGATAGCATGTAATGTCGAATTGAATAACCGTGTTATTCAGTAAAGTCGATACTTGTGAAGTATCGTGTGTATTTTATGTGTATCGCATTATGGTGTGGTAAAGTGATGGGTAATGACGCTCACCGACCAAATAACTCCCGACTGTGGTTGTATAACCAAGCCGGGTGAAGTTGGACGGATGAGATGATCTTTGAGACACTCATCCGCGACCGTTAATGAATATTAGGTTTTTGAAGAGGTGCACAAGCATCACTCTTCAGCTTGGTCGAAACCGAGCATGGAAAGGGATTTGGAGAGAACCGACCGAGTGTGCATGTAGATAGCATGCCAATGTACACGTCCATGTCACACTGTCCCATGAAGGTGCGATCTAGGCCACTCAATTTGACCTAAGCAAAGAGGAGTGGTTGAGATCAATTTTGCAATAGGAAATTGATGCCGCAAAAGGCCGCGCATCATGCTTTTTTGGGCACGCGTTCCAAGACGACCTAATTTGGCCGGCCTTGGCCGATGGGTTTGACGTGAAGATGGCAGGTCGGGTGTTCATGCCTATACCCGAATATCCCATGAAAACGTGATCTAAGCCACCAAATCATCCTGAAGTGAAGTTGAGCGGTCGAGATCGGCCTTTGTGGTTTGGGAGGCGTGGCCATGCTAGTTTGGACGCACGTTTGGGATTAACCAGGCATGATATGCCTTGGCCGAACACATGAGGAGGTAGATGGGCCCACGGTGGTCATGCTGGTATGACCGGCCCTTGCTTAATCTAATATGTGACCCTCCATTCGTGCCGGAGAAGATGGACGCGCGTGATGGCTTGAAACCCTAATTTTGGCTTTCAAAGCCGTGCGCCATCTCTTGTTTGGGTGACGATTTTGTCACGGCCAAACATTGTTGGTCTTGACCGATTGGTCAAGTGTGTAGGCGGTCCCACGGTGATCGTGTTGACATGCTCTGGGCCCTTTAAGTCTACATCTACACCCTCCATCTATACCTGCGAAGATGGATGGTTGAGACTGCTTTGCAACACATGTAATATGCCGCAAACCCTAATTTAGGGTTTTCCGTCCATAATGCTTGGTATGAACGGTTTCTTGGCAAGCTAGGCCAATGACCAACAATGGGTCGGCCGTGGGTATTCCATACCGCTTGGGGGTGATGGAATTGATCCGGGGTCATCCAATCATGCTTATGGAGTTGGATGATCGCGATCGAGATCATATCCGGACCGATACGGCCAGTCCGGGATGCTCAATCGGGCTAGTATAACACACCGAGAGGGGCTCAATCGGGCTAGTATAACACACCGAGAGGGGCTCAATCGGGCTAGTATAACACACCGAGAGTCACTTGTACGGGTATTTCGTACATGATTTCATTATAGTGCTTGAGGTTCGTGTTACTCGTAAGAGTAACACTCACCGCCATGCCACACCGATAATGAGTACCGGAAATACAAGGCCGATATGAAATTCACAGAAGGGATTGTTGCTACATGCTCCAACCTCGGGAGGAATTTCATGTATTCAAGGTAACGGGATTGTTGCTACATGCTCCATTCTTGGTGAATTAAGTGAGGGAGTATCCAACACTTATAAATGGCTTTATCTTTTACAAGATGTCAGCGCATGGTTTTTTCTGGTTTTTACAAATTTAACCTTAAACGAAAATCCACCATCAACAACAATACTTGTTCGGTTCAAGAGGATCCAAGTATAATCAATTTATCCTTGTGGTAGATTGGATTGATTAGTTGAGAAGATCGGCATCAATACGTTTCTTTGTGATTCAAGGTATTGATTGCAAAATCTAGACGATTATTTTGGTAATTGTTAGTAGATAGGTCTAAGGACCTGACAAAGGAGTTTATTGGGATTAACGGAAGAGCCTTTTGTTGAACTCACATCACTTAGTTGAAAAGAGTTGTTACCAAACAGATTTGTTGTTCCTTTACTATTTGGAATACGAACCAAAGGAATTGTTCCAAGAACGTGACTTATTTATAAGTTGGAGGCGTGGGAATACAGACGGAACTAGGTGAACTATAGGTTTAGTTTCTTGGTCTCAACTATAGGATGTTGGTTTGATTTTGTATAGCGGTTTAATCCTGAGAGTATTCACTTCTGGACAAGGTCCCGGGGTTTTTATGCATTTGCGGTTTCCTCGTTAACAAAATCTTGTTGTGTCTTTTACTTTTCTATTTCCGCAATTATAATTATTTTTATTATAATTAGAACTAAAATACATAAACGTTAGTTCCTATTTACTTGATAGTAATCCTATTGTGTTTGGTTAAGTCCGAACCTCTTATCAAGTAAACATACTTCGTTGTTGTATTGTCTCGATCTCGTATCCATACACGATCACACGAAGTGTGAACCGATTAGTTGTATTGTCTCGACTCAGTCCATAGACAATCACTTTCGGAGAAAGGACTTATAGGTGGAAAAGTTTTAGATTGAGGTATATTTAGGTACCCTCGTCTTTTCAATTGGTATCAGAGCAAGCAAACACGAAAAGATCTAACAATCTGTGTTTGGTGCGATCCAACCTATAAAAAATTGAATCTAATGGTCGATTCAGTTAACGTAATGGCAGGATTTGACTATTTCAAAAATTCGTGGTGGAAAACGCGAACGAAGTTTGTAATACTCTTGTTCCTAAATGTTTTAGGGATTGGAATTATGTCCATGTATGTCTTGGAAGACTTACATAATCAGTGGGATATCATAGAATTGTATATCATTGTCTTGGATACTAACATGTTTAGTAGTAATGATACAATACTCTATGAGACAGGTTGTATCTCGAAAATGCATAAGATTCCTCTCAGAATTTTTCATTATATGAACCATACTATTGCGTTCTAGAAAAATCTGGAATCTTAAATATATATTGGATAAACTACCAAAGTATATATATGTACATTTTCAGAGCAAAGACTGTCACTGTATTGCCGTTTAGGAGGCGATTTTGGAAGATATGTATTCATACAAGGAATGAGTTTTCAGTTAATATCTCTATTAACAGTGGATTGCTTCATACACCTCACAACTGTTTTAATGAAGCAAATGATCTTTTGAAATACTACAGGGTTTATGATTCTGATGATATTTTTAACAAATATCATATTTTGTTCAAATTTATCATTGTATACTCTAGTAAATTCTTGAGTAAATTTCAAGTGATATTATCAAATTCTGGTAATAAAAGAGTAAACAGATTTCTCTCTGGGTCTTTAGAATTCTATTTGAAACACTTAACGACTTTGTGTATCAGAAATAGGGTCGTTATTATGCTATAAAAAAAGGTGACGACCCTGACTCTGTCACCGTGTATAATCTTGTCTGCATTAGAGTCCTACATTATTCTAACAAACATACTTGTAAACATCCTTCTTAAAACCAAGTAGTTTCAACAAACAATCCAAACCAAACACATAAGTAGCTTCAACAAAGACATAAGTTCAAGTAATAAAGTAAAATGAACATAAGTTCAAGTAGACGGTAACATCTCCTCACTCAAGATCACCATCTCAACCTCGACCTCCTCTTTACCTCCCTGACCGGCAAACTTTCCGGCTTTTCTTAGGAGGAGGACCCTGAGTATCACTTCCCCCTGGGGGAACCACCATCTTCTCTAGTACCTTGTTCATCATGATGTTGGCTACTTTGCCCCTGTTCACCACGTTGTTGTGCTAGTTGGTTACGTGTTTTCCGGGTCCTCTTACCTTCCTTAGCCAGCTCAGCAAACATCTTCTTTGCATTGGGATTTCAATGTGCGTGCAATAATCAGCGTACCGACGTTTCTTCGCAGGATCAAACACTTCCCCTTTGTCAGCCGAGCAACAAAAAGCCTTGACAAAAATCTTCATTCGTTCCCTCTATATGCATTCAAAAAACAATTCACATTAATTGACATATATTTGTATGTAAATGAATAACACAATTAAACAAATAAATACTCACCACTAGTTTAAGAATGGTATTATCATCTCTACCGTCAGCTTGAGAAGCAGAGGTGGATGCTCTGTTGGTCCTCCTACCCGTAGTCTGATCTATCCGTATTACCCTAACATGGGAGAAGCCTTCGTACCATTGATAGTAATCCGTCGTTGCCTCGTAACCTTCATGCACATGCACCCAATATGTATTGTCTACGAGGCTAGAGTGTCTATTATTCCAATGTTGGACATTAGTTGCAGGTTCATAAACCACTTTTATGTCATCCTTGTCAGCCTCACATTTGTTCAACTTGTGCTTGAACGGAGGTACATAGTCTTCATCGGGTGAATCTTGAATAAACCCGAGTTGACGCATGATTCTCATCGGATTGTAAATTGAAAAACCGTTAGGGTGAAACAAAGGGCCATGGTAATTGATCGAATTTAGAATAGTGGTAAGTAGAGTTGTCGTTCACTCGGACTTGTTGAAATCGATTCTAGGGTTTAATAAAGAAAAATAATAAAAATAAAGAATATATACAATTTATGTCACAAGATGAAGAGAGTTCTTTGGGACTCGGGATTCCACTAATTCTCACATTCATGCGGTTCATCTATTAATTAGGACAATTAAAGCTCATAAAATAACAAACATCGACTCTAATTCTTTGCCAAGGTAGATTTTATAAAGAATTATATGTAATTCACAAGCATGACAAGTACCTAAGACTAAGCATGCGACATCTAACGAATTCACAAATAATCAAGAAAAATCATAAATCAATTATAATAGTGCAAATAGTCATAAAGGAATTAAATAAAATTACCACATGGGTGCAAAACAGCTTCCTCCGTCGTCCCAGTGATGGGTTCTAGCTCATCATGTTGGAGACACGCTCAAAAGTTGATTTCATTGCTCAAAAATGGTTTACAAATGATGAATAAGGGAGAAATAATGAAAAATCAGGTTTGTAACAATTATTTTTGTTACAAACCGAATCACTATTCTAGAGAGAACGATAAATATTAACTGTTGTTGTTACTGTTTCTTTAAGTCTGCCTCCAAACTACGACCCACATATGCGAGTCGTTAACACTGTTGAAGAATGACGGTCATGCGTGCGTCTTATGTTCTTCGTGTTCTTGAGATGTAGCAGCAGCAACAGCAGAAAGGTTTTCTCTGCAACACGATTCTTCGCCTCTGTGATGCTCTAAACTCGCCCTCCCAACTCTCCATCCCCTCAGTGATACCCCAAGATGATATTTATACACAACAGTTGAAGAAAATCCTCAGTAATAACTCACAGTGATCTCCAAACATTCGGCAGTGAAAATAATATTTTCTGGGAATATTTTCTTCCCTGAATTGATTCTTCATGCATCTATAGCTGCAAAACTCTGTTTTTTTATCTGTGACACGATCTAACTGGTGGATGGATCCTTCTAAGCACACGCAAACAACAGCAAAGCTTGGTAAAATCCGTGAAATACTTCTCTCGGATATGTGGTTCCCTGATTACTTCTCTTCGATTATCCAGCCAAAACTAGTCGAACAAAAGGCCTATACTAGCCTTGTTAGACTCTAACAAGTCATCCCAATGAATATCAGCCATTGAATCTCCTTCTAACACGTCCAAAATCCAACCCAGAATCTACCATTGATGAACACAGTTTTCCCGCCAATTTTCAAAATTTTAATGAAGAAGGTGGTGTCCCCCTAACCAAACCGGGGGTGCGAATAGCAGCTGGCTCTCTGGGGGTGCCTTTATCACTTTTCTCCCGGGGGTCCAAATAACACTTTTTGAGCAACTTTTTCCACACAAGTGTATTTCTACAAAAACACCTATACACACATAAAAACACCAAAATTAGTACAAAAATCGAGACCAACAATAGAGACAATGAGGACAATTCAGACACAAAAATGTGTCTATCAAATACCCCCAAACTTATTATTTGCTAGTCCTCGAGCAAATTTATTCTAGAAAATAAAAATCATTTGAACCCTTAGGTGGCCCTAGTGGCGGAGTGTTGTCTCCGGAGGGTTTACCAGATGTGTACCCACAAAACCTTTACTCCAGACCCTAGCTATCTACGCAGAACCTTGGAAGGCACTAAAGAATCTCCTTGGTTGGCATACTTATTGATCTGCAGGAGGAAGTACCCCGATGCGAAATTCCAATTGTTGTACACAAGTTTGCACTCAAGCATACTAAAATTCATATAAAGTGACAGAGCTCTACTCAGATAGTTTCTGGACATCATAAACCGGAGTCAACCAATCACATGGAAGATTAAGAAGATGGATGTAGAGAAAAACATAGATGATGTTGACTAAGGTGAACCTATCCTAATGGACTGAGATACTGGTCTGGACTAATATCAACACACTGGCATATACAAGGGAACCAGTGTTCGATAATCCTAACTCTAGGTCAACTCAGCTGGCATATACAAGGGCTCCAGTGGTCGACTTTATTGTATTTATTCCGATTGGTCTGATGGTCTAGTCTCAATTTTTTTTTTTTTTGTCTCAGTCACTCTATTTCACCCTAGCAATGATAAAGAGAAAAATAAAAGAAGTGATCAGGATTCTTTCGATATTTCCATCACGAGGATATGGCGAAACTACCATGTTTTCTTTTTCTAACACCTGAGCTCTGTGCTTTTATGAATAGACTCTTTAGATGTTTCCATCTAATCAGATTGGTTCCTCAACTCCTACAACCAAGATGTTCCCATCCACTTAGATTAGTTAGTGCCAACCTTAATAAGCATAAATTTCTGGTCTCTGGAGTTTATTTATTGCAACTAAAAAGTTTCTCCCATACCCCCAAACTTAAATCTAACATTGTCCTCAATGTTCTAAAGATGAAATTAAAATCATGAACAATGAGAAACTGTCACCACTTGAAGAAAAGAGTAAGGAAAGATATTACCGTGTTGCAAGAGCATGGGTTACCTCCCAAGAAGTGCTAAGTTTAAAGTCTTCAGCCAGACATTGGAAAGGATCAGTCACCTCGAAGAATCATATAGCAACAATCGGAATAACTGCGGGTCATCTGGATCAAAAAGTGCTAACCACAAGAAGAGGAAACTGCCACAGACCAGAAAGATATCCAACACACCCTTATATATTGTTTTGTTTAAGAGAACTACATCTAGTTGTGGTTCGGGTTCAGGCTCTATAAAAGGGTCTAAATAAAATGTTTTCATGGGCTGGACTTCCTCAAAAGAAGGATTCTTAAGATCAGGTTGTAGAGTCTGGAAATACTCAATTAAGAACTTAGAAGCACATAACAATAACTCGAATAATCGGGATCCTCTAAGTCAATCAGACTTGACTTACACAGTTGACCACAATAGTGGTCATTCTTAATCAAATTTGTCGACCCTAATCTCCTAAAGTAATTAGGTTTAGCCTCAAAACTTAATAATTGACACATCTGAAACTTATATGTTCCCACAATTGGTTGAAAAATATTTGGTGGGAAAACAAAATCAATCGTGGTATCATAGCCTAGGTTAACCACATCAACCAGAGGATGGGTTCTTAACAAATCGAACTTCTTTATGGACACAACTAGGTTCAAAAAAAGTGTATGAAGATAATCTTTTAAAATGGTTGAGGCACATATGTCAAGTCCCAAGTTAGGGACTTTTCTAAGAGTTAAAGCACATGGAGAATGATAATCACCCCCAAACTTAGAGTTTTCAGTGTCTCTAGAAAGACTAGTCACAACTTTCCTAATTTCAAGGTCATCTCGATTCCGAAAATGGTCAATTGATTCTTCTAAGTTAGGTACATCCTCACTCATCTCTACGAGTTCATTTTCTTTTTCTAAGTCTATTGTTTCTAAATCGCTAGACTCAAAATATACTCGTTCCTCTAAACCATCATTGGCTTCGTAATCAAAAGGAAATACTACATCGTCTAAAACGGGGGTATCTCTAGTCAAATCCTCATCCTTTTGAATAGGTGAATAATTATTAAAATTATTTGGATTTGAAATAGAAATATTATCATCATTAAGCTCAATTGGAGTAACAAATTCCTGATCACTATGCCTACTGATTTCAAATTCCTCATCAACACTATCCTCATCATAATCATCATTATAATAATATGAAAATGGTTGAACCTCATCTAGACAAGTAGTGTTACCAATTTTATCCTCGTCATCTTGATTATGTGAATAAAAATTATCCATATTTTCAAGGGTGGTATTGGGAACACTATATTGGAATTTAAGACTATCTTGAGCAAATTTTTCCACAATCCTATTTGTACTCTCAGTAAATTGCTTGAGGGACTCTTCTAGAGATATCTTAGTTGACTTCTCTACGGACTCTTCCTGGAAGCGGAATATTATAAGTCTCTTTCATAAATAAGTGAAACTTCTGTGTTGACTCATTGAAACTCTTGAGAGACTCTTCTAAAGAAATTGGAGGATCGTTTTGCTCGTAAGACTGATGCATGTGTGGATAGTAATTGGGCTCACCATGGTATGACCCACAACCTTCAAAAGATTGGCGTTCCCAACCAATATTCACACTATGGTCATAAAAAGAGTAATGTCCATATTGTTCAGTCGGATAATCATTGTATTGGCTGTTATAATACCAGTTTGACATCCTAACTGCAAGGGAATTCTACACAAACACAAACAAGGCTGACTCGACCACAACAAACCTACTGATTTCTAGCAAACAAAAAGCATGATGGCTCCACTTAGATTGTTTCTAGACCAGCTTCTAATCCTTCGAAAGGGAATTCGTTACAATTTAAGCAGACCCCTCTGGAATCAATCCGAGTTGAAGTAAGTTGAATAGAGGCGAGGAAGCTGCGTGGAGCTTTGATACCCAAGGCCTCACCGCATTACAAGGCGCGCAGATCACGCATTCAACTCACGTAAACCATCATGAACTTCGAAGTATGCTTAAAGAGTAACCAATATTTTTCGAATGACTTTCCTGTTAAGCTCGTTACCCTATCGGTCTCGTTCTAGTCAATATTTTAAAGCTTAGGTTCGCGTAGGTTACGTGTTCCTAAGGCAGGCAAGAAGGAAATGGTGATGAAATCCGAGTCCTTATCTTGATATGGCCAGGCCTTGCCCTTTACTAGAAAATTAAATCCGATTTCAGGTCCTCAACATATATGCATACAAAATCATCCAGTAAACCCGCTGACAGGGGATTCGCGGGTGTTTAGAATTATTACCTCCCGTTCCAGACGGGGGATGAACCGTTGAAGTCAACTCGGGCCACAACTCCTATGTCGTGTACGAACCCGAGGGCCCGAGACAGTATTGTAACTGTCGTCCTTCCCTGTGCAGTTTATATTTAAATTAACCCTTCCTTAGGGTTTAAAATTAATAATGTCCAATAGTCCAAAAAATAAAAAGTCCAAAAATAAAAATTACAAAATTAATTACCTAATTACAGTTTCTAAAAAAATAAAAATAATAATTACACTATATACAAAATTTTCTTCTTCACTCCGTTCGGATCTCTCTTTTCTTTACTATTTTGGCTTTGCTTTTGTTTTCAACACTTTCTCTTTTTCTTTCGCTCCACTCCAAATCTGAAAGAAAACAGAAATACCAAAACGCGTAAAAAAGAACAAAAATAATAAAAAGAAAAATAAAACCTAAAAACAAATCTATACACAAGTCCGCGTCGGCGGCGCCAAAAATTGATCGAATTTAGAATAGTGGTAAGTAGAGTTATCGTTCACTCGGACTTGTTGAAATCGATTCTAGGGTTTAATAAAGAAAAATAATAAAAATAAAGAATATACAATTTATGTCACAAGATGAAGAGAGTTATTGGGACTCGGGATTCCACTAATTCTCACATTCATGTGGTTAATCTATTAATTCCGGACAATTAAAGCTCATAAAATAACAAACATCGACTCTAATTCTTTGCCAAGGTAGATTTTATAAAGAATTATATGTAATTCACAAGCATGACGCATCTAAAGTACCTAAGACTAAGCATGCGACATCTAACGAATTCACAAATAATCAAGAAAAATCATAAATCAATTATAATAGTGCAAATAGTCATAAAGGAATTAAATAAAATTACCACATGGGTGAAAAACAGCTTCCTTCGTCGTCCCAGTGATGGGTTCTAGCTCATCATGTTGGAAACACGCTCAAAAGTTAATTTCATTGCTCAAAAATGGTTTACAAATGATGAATAAGGGAGAAATAATGAAAAATCGGGTTTGTAACAATTATTTTTGTTACAAACCGAACTGTTACAGAGAACGATAAATATTAACTGTTGATGTTACTGTTTCTTTAAGTCTGCCTCCAAACTACGACCACATATGCGAGTCGTTAACACTGTTGAAGAACGACGGTCCTGCGTGCGTCTTATGTTCTTCGTGTTCTTGAGATGTAGCAAAGAAAGAACAAAGAAAAGGTTTTCTCTGCAACACGATTCTTCGCCTCTGTGATGCTCTAAACTCGCCCTCCCAACTCTCCATCCCCTCAGTGATACCCCAAGATGCTATTTATACACAACAGTTGAAGAAAATCCTCAGTAATAACTCACAGTGATATCCAAATATTCGGCAGTTGAAAATAATATTTTCTCGGGAATATTTTCTTCCCGAATTGATTCTTCATGCATCTATAGCTGCAAAACTCTCTTTTTTATCCGTGACACGATCTAACTGGTGGCTGGATCCTTCTAAGCACACGCAAACAACAGCAAAGCTTGGTAAAACCCGTGAAATACTTCTCTCGGATATGTGGTTCCCTGATTACTTCTCTTCGATTATCCAGCCAAAATTAGTCGAACAAAAGGCCTATACAATACCCGTTAGACTCTAACAAGTCATCCCAATGAATATCAGCCATTGAATCTCCTTCTAACACGTCCAAAAATCCAACCCAGAATCTGCCATTGATGAACACAGTTTTCCCGCCAATTTTCAAAATTTGAATGAAGAAGGTGGTGTCCCCCTAACCAAACCGGGGGTGCGAATAGCAACTGGCTCCCTGGGGGTGCCCTTATCCAAAATGAGGGTGCCTTTATCACTTTTCTCCCGGGGGTCCAAATAACACTTTTTGAGCAACTTTTTCCACACAAGTGTATTTCTACAAAAACACCTATACACACATAAAAACACCAAAATTAGTACAAAAATCGAGACCAACAATAGAGACAATGAGGACACCCGTACACAAAAATGTGTCTATCAGTAATACAGCACATCTTCCATTGCGCCAACTCTATCATCCTTGTACGGAGTAAAGATTACCTCTTCCGCCGTGATGTTGTCAAGTTTTTACGCATTTCTATCAACGCATCGGTTTGTTCCCTATCCCGAGAACCGGAGTACAACCAACGGGTTCCTGTTGGACTACCTGGGCTCCATTTTGGGTTGAGTTTCACATTTTTATTGTCTTTGAACAGTGACGGGAAATGATCATAAATCCACACCTATAACAACCAAAGTTCAAATTTTTTAAACAATCAAATAAACATAAAAATATATCGAAGGAAAAAAACATACTAAAAGAAGACAACTTTCATCAATCCAAATACCTGGATTAGAGCCAAATTCCCATTAATTTGAGAAGTCGTTTTGCGAGATTCCTGGGAAAGCTGACCATTCAGATGAGCAACTATGGAAGTCCCCCAAGAGTACTTGTTCACATCTTCTAAGGGGTCCAAAAGCTGAAGAAGGTTGGCGCTGACCCTGTTACCTTTGCTGTCGGGAAATACAACCAACGCAAGGACGTACAACAAATACGCAGCTGTCGCATAACGATGACAGACATCTGATGTTGTTTGCTTTTGACGGTAAATTAGTTGATTCCTGGCCAGCCATAAGGTCCAAAATAGAAAGCAAACAAAAAAGATGGCAGATACTGGTGCTGATTGTTGTAGAATTTGGGAAATGGTTGTTTGCGGCATTAAAAGACATGTGGGGTTATAGTTGGAGTTTGGTAAGGTTGATAGATGAGTGAATAAGGTGTTCCAAGCTGAAGTCGCCGTTGGTCAGTCAATTAGCAGGTGAGTTGCTTATTCCTGATTAGCGTTGCATCTGGGGCAAATGTCGGAATTGGTCAGATGGATGTGATGTAGGAGAGAGAAGGTTGGTAGACCCTCATTGATTGCTTTCCACAAGAAAAGCTGAATTTTTGGTGGACACGGTAAAGTTCACAAGAATTTTGTAGGTGGGAGGGGGTTTTGAGTAGGTTGACCTTGGGTTAGACATTTGTATCCCGATGAGGTAGTGTATTTTCCAGATTTTGAATGGGGCCAGATTATTTTGTCCTAGGGGTTATCTTGGGGTAGGTGGATGTTTATTATTTTCTGAGCTGTATGATTGGGTAGGGTGTTTAATTTTTCTTGGTTCCAGTTATGAGAGATCGGATCAATGATATCAGCCACTTTTCGGATAGGGGAACATTGAGCTAGGTCTAGGTTTGGGGAGTGTGGAATCCAGTTGGCTTCTATTGGTGTTGACAACCCATTTCCAATACAATGAAAAACTAATTGTTGCATGGTAGGGACGAGTGATGCTAATTGTCTCCATTGAGCGCTGGAGGAAGACGGTATGGTATCAATGCCCTGTAGAATTGGTTGCTGGTTGAGATATTTTTCACTGCACAGACTTCCACAAATGGAGTTAGGTTGTTCATGTAAATTCCAAATTCTTTAAATGAGAAGTGCCTTGTTATGATCACTGATTTTCCTTATGCCTAATCCTCCTTCAGATATTGGTTTTGTTAATTTATCCCATCCAATAGGATGAAGCTTTTTAACTGACGAATCATGTCCCCAGAAATCATTCCTCGTGATACGATCTATTTGTTTGTGGACATTGATGGGTAGATTTTGTGTTTACATGAGGTGGTTTGAGGTGGGGGTTAGGGAGGTTTTAATGAGGACAATTCTTCCAGCTGGAGTCAGACATTTTGTCATCCACCCTTTAGCTTTTCGAGCTAATCTTTGAAGGAGCGGTGCAAAGGTGTGATTAGATGCTCTTCCTTGTTTGAATTGGACTCCAAGATAAATTGGGGGTTTTGATGTGGACGACATATCGAAAAATTGCTGCAGATTACTTATTTCAACCGGATCTAATCTCGGGTGATGAATAATTACTGATTTGGAAGTATTAATTACCTGTCCTGCTGAAGTGCCGTAAGAGTGAAGCAGGTTCTTGAGTTGGAGATTACTCTGAGCAGAAGCTTTATATGTGATTAGAAGATTATCGGCATACATTAAATGAATAATCGGTGGCGCTTTTCTCGAAATGTTAAGTCCTCGAACCAACTTTTGATTTTGAAGGTTTCCCAGATTGGTAGACATGATTTCCGCACAAATTATGAATATATAGGAAGATAGTGGATCTCCTTGTCTAATACCTCTAGTTGGGATGATATATCCATGAGGTGTGCCATTTATGTTGACCGAGTATGTAACAGTTGTGACGCATAGCATAATGTAATCTACAAAGATTGTTGGAAATCCAAGTTTGGACAAGGCAGCCTTGATGAATCCCCAATCTAAGCTGTCGTAGGCTTTCTGGATATCCATCTTTAGAGCTATCTTTGGGTCTTTGGTGAGGCTTGAAGTTTTTATATGGTGAAATAGCTCTCCAGCAATTGCTATGTTATCATGAATTGATCTTTGTGGTACAAAGGCACTTTGAAAAGGGCTTATCAGAAAAGGGAGTAGTGGTCTAATTCGATTAACTAGGATTTTGGCAATGATTTTATAAGTGATGTTACAGAGTCCTATGGGTCTGAATTGAGAAGGTTTTGATGGGTGGTCCACTTTGGGTATTAGTGTTAGGTTTGTGTGGTTCATGAGTGGATGAATATTAAGATCATTGAAAAAAATACGAACCATGGAAATCAATTGAGGATGAGTTGTTTCCCAAAAAAATTTGAAAAACTTACTCATATAACCATCAAGACTAGGAGCACTCTCGGAGTTTATTGAGAATAAAGCTTGTTTGATTTTTGCTGCAGTTACCTCTTTAGTAAGAAGGTCCATTTTTCTGGGACTTAATCTGGGATTGATATCTACGAAAAGATCTTCATCAATGATTGTAGGTTGAGCCGTGTATTGTTGGGAGAAATGGTCAAGAATGAGTTGAACCACATCTTCCTTCTTATTGATCCAGTTGTTCTAGTTGTCAAGAATGGGTCCTGAAGTTGTTGTATATTGTTACATGCTCGGTGGATGGTTGCTTTAGTGTGGAAGAAGGTTGTGTTGAGATCACCTGATTGTATCCATTGGATTTTGGATCTTTGTTGCCAGTATGTTGCGTGACACTGTAGCAGTTCCGTGTGATCTCTTCTTAGTTGTTGTTCCTGACCCAGCCAGAATTCCAGGTCGTTACTCGATTGGGTAGCACACTGCTGTTGAGCTTGTTTTATCTTTGTCGTCGATTTTTTGATCATAGTTGGAAGATGGCCAAAAGTTTCCTTGTTCCACTCCATGAAGGTTTGTCCGGTTGTTATAAGCTTTAACTGAAGGTCCAGGGTAGGTTCCAAATCTTGATGTTGTACCCAAGCCGAATCAACCACCTGTTTGAGTTGCGGATGTGAGAGACATAAATGTTCAAATTTATAATTTTTTGTTCCTTGCCAATCTATTGATTTTCCTTGTAATAGAATTGGAGCATGGTCGGATGCTATTCTTGGGAGATGAGCAACTGCTTCATGTATATTTGTAGTACGCCAATGTTGGGTTGTTATTGCTCTATCTAATCTCTCTAGAATGTTGTCTTGCCCCATCTGGTTGTTCATCCAAGTATAGGGGTCGCCTCTGAATCCTAGATCCATGAATCCCATCTGATCCATCATTGTGAGGAGAGGTTGAGATTGAGCATACTTTACTTGTCTTCCTCCTTTTTTTTCTGATTGATCCAGAACGTCATTGAAATCTCCTAGCAAAAGCCATGGAATAGCCGAGTTGATGTTGTTGAAGATTGATAGAAAGTTTTGCCAAAGGTTTCTCCTTATATCCGGGTGTGGTGGCCCATATATACCTGTGCAAATCCAGGGTTGTTCAGGGGGTGGAGGCGTTACCAGTGCGTGAATGTAGTTTTGTGAATGAAGTAATATTTGAATATTTAGGTTATCCTCCCACATTAGACAAAGGCCCCCTCTTCTTCCAATTTTAGAAACAGAAAAGTGATTATGAAACTGTAATGAACGTGCTAGGCCCTGCATATGATGATGATTTGCTAAAGTTTCGGAAAGAAAAACAATGCTTGGCTTGTGAAGGGAGACTAGTCCATGTAGGTGTTGTATAGGTATTGGGTGGTTTATTCCCTGACAATTCCAAGCTAGGATAGTCATTATGAGTAAAGAAATCTATCAAAATGGAAAAGAGGAGGGTGTGAGAGGATGGGGTAATGTATTGGTGTTGTAGTTGCATGAATTCCCACAATACATCCCTCACAAGAATTCATAATAATCAACACATCTTTAAGATCAACAATCACACTTTTTATTAATTGAGTTAGAAGTTTTACAAGAAGGAAATGAAATCAAGAATACAACCGCTCTTCTAAACTTTCTCTCTCCTCAAAACTTTCTCCCCACTTCTAAAAATATCTCTCTCATCTTAGTCATGTTCGGCTCTTTATATAGGATATTACATAGTGGATGACAGCTAAGATGTCCTTTATTTTCGGATCTGGCTTGCGACATTCTCGCAAGCATACAAATGATAAATTTCGCAATACTCCTAAATCTCGCTAAGTCTCCACATCTTTCTCGTGTTTAGGCTGTCGTCATCTATTGCGTCATTTCTGTAACTAATATGCGATATCTTCACAATGTGTTGTTCAAAGATTTCGCAAAGGTATTGATATTGCGATATTCTGACTCTACATCTTGCCTCTTCTCATGTCTTCTCTGTGAAGGATAGAATGATATGAGAACTATTGTTTCAAAATGCCGTAATTGCTCGTTTCTTTCCTTAAGTTTTCTACCGACAAGCTTCCATGAATTAAGCATAACCGCTTACACGTGTTAAATATTCCCTTATCCACCGGCACATTCAATGCTAACCGGTCATCACTTTCTTGTCTATTTAAGAAGAGATCTATCATAGAAATAATTTCTTTCTTTTACTTCGTCTTCTTCATCTCCACATTCTCTGTGAATCTTTATCTTCTGCAACTTTTTACGAATTCATCTTTCTGCTACTGCTCTTATGGATTCATCAAGGTTCGTTGATTTTGCTGAAACTGATCTTACTGAAACTGATCTCATCTGCTGAAATTGTCTTATTTGAGTTTGTCCATCTTTATGTGATTCCCATACTGTTTTCTGTTTCAGCAAAAGTATCTCTAACACCAAAATTACGGTCCAAAACCTTAATATTCCCAAGGGCTCACAGCAGAAAGTCGCCGTAAACAAAAGAAATCCTGCGAATAACAAGGTAACAAGAAACACTATTCTTTTAGTAACAATATTATTGCCTCTGTTTCTTATTTGAATTGTGATTCGCAGGGTGATGAAAATGTCGATAAACCCCGCAAAAAATCTCGCCACCTTAAAAATGTTGAAACTTCCGTCCCATTTCCTATGTTTAAGCCTTCAACATCTCCTATAATATCTTTGCAAGCTGAATCCTTACTTCCTGTTCGCGAAGGTATCGCCACAGAATTCTCCCCTGTAACTGATCTTTCTGTAGTTGAAATTCATTTTAATAAATATGCTGCGAATGAACCCTTCTCTTCTTCTGCTGTCAATACCTCTCATCTTGACACTGCCTCAACCCCAGTCATTAATCTTCCTCAAACTTCATCTTAGAATGACGCAGCTATAGCAAAGGATGATTCAATTCCCCAATCTTCTGTTATCACCACTTCTTCATCCGAATCTCTCCCTTTTACTAAAGAAACCTTCGAAGGAATAGACATTACTTTCAAGGTTTTATCAGATGTTCTGGATGACGTCAAGAAATCTTCTGTTAATCCTATCAAATCTGGTGTCTGCGAAATTTTGAGTAAGTATTTTGGTTCTGACAGATTGATTTCGCAATCATTCTTAGAGAAAGAAGTTGAAACATTGAAGAAGAATCTCCAAGCCATGACCTTGAAATGTGACACTCTTCATCTTGAAAATCAGAAGCTTCAGAATGTCTCACTAGATCGTGACAATCTTCGCAAGAAGAACGAAGAATTAAAAGGTACAAATTTTTTTATTTTACTCTTTCCATACTTTTTTTTTCTTAAAATCCCTTGTTCGCCCTTTAAGTTTTAAACCTGAAACGAATAATGGAGAGATATCAGTTTGAATCCATCTCCGAAGAAGCCCGTGTGGATAGAGATGCTTGGATGAATCAATATAACCAATTAGATAACCTTCATACATACTCTGTTGATCAAATAGATAATCTTACCAAGGAGAATACTCAATTAATCCAGAATAAGAACTTATTAAGTAGTGAATTATCTCGCCTCTCTTATTCTTTGACTAAAGCTAATTTGGAGTTGGAAACTTTATCAGATGAGAATAAAACCCTATCTCAAGAAAAGAGAATTCTTTTAAATAAGGTGGCGATCTCTTCGCAAGAACTTAAAATTTGCCAAAAAGTATGTAATGATCAAGAACGATCTCTCTGCTCATTGAGAAATAAACTCAAAGAAGTAACTGATAATCTTTACCAAGGAGAATCATCTACTTGTTGAGAGAGACAAACTTATTCAAGGTAGAATAACCTTAAGTATAAATGCAAGTCAACTCAAAGATCAATACTCCAAGCTAGAAGAATCCTACACTTCTCTTGCGAAGGAAAACACCTTACTCATTTCTAACGAAAAGAATCTTCGATCTCGCCAGAAAGGTTTAGTTGGAGATAAGTTTGACGATGAAATGGACCACTTGGAGAATAGCTGCTTGGCTTTAAACCAATATCTTATCTCGCAAAAGGAAGGTAGTCATAAAATTTGACTGCCTCAACCATTTATTTTTTTTAATTAAGTCTTTTTATGATATCTTCCGTGCGAATTCTTTGCCTGAATAATTTTCTGTATTCTTTGTTTTCGCAGAATCTGAGAAAAATCTTCGTTCCTCCATTTCTTTTTTGGAGTCTGGTTATGCCAATATTCGCAAAGAGAATGCATTACTTGCCTCTACCCTTGCTCGTTCTCGCGATCGGGCAGAAAGAAGATTTGATTATCTTGCTTATTCCAAAGATATACAAAGTAGGAATCATCAGAAAGCACTCCTCTGTCAAGTTCATCTCAGAGCTGAAGTTCTTGTGAATAAGATTTTATTGTCCAAATATCTTCCTCCTATATCTGTCAAACCTTTGGAAGTAGATAACGATGAAGTTCCTTGTTCTCCTGATTGTGATTTTGATTATGAAAGTGGCGAAGATCTCGCAAATGAAGAAGAAGTTCCTCCTAATGATGCAACTGCTGATGATAACCCAAATGAAGAAGAGACTAGAGTAAACCAGAATGAAGGGAGGACTGGCGAAATTGAAAAAGCTGGCGAAAGTGAGAAAGTTGGTGAAGAACGTCCATTATCTCCTTCTGGCGAAAAAATTGATGAAAATATTTCATTAACTCCTGGCAAAACTAACCTTGAAGCTTGAATTTCTTATATAATTTTACTTCTTTGAGTTGCTTCATCTTTATAACTTCTTTCAAATGGTGTACTTCAGTCAACTTTGAAATGTATTTACTCTTTTATTATTGTGCTTACTAGCGAGAAATATAATGCTTGTTGTTTAACAATTCCCATACTGCCTCTCATTATCTTTCTTGCGATGAATGATCTGCATAAGTAATAGTTAATTCATATAAATTTTTTGTTGCATCATGTGGTCTTATTTTGCCTTCCTAATTAAAGGTCTTATTTTGCCACCTCTTGTCATTGCGACAAAATCGCAGGACGTCCTTACATTTTCATGTAAAAACCCATTGATCTTGCCTTAACTCTCTCTTTTTTATGGAAATTTTTGTTACGACAATATGACAGGCCTAAAAATTCTTGCGAAAATAAAGCCCTATGACATTGCCATCTTGCGACGAAATCGGAGGACGTCCTTACACTTTCATGTACGGACCCATTTATCTCGTCTTATCTTTCTCTTTTGTATTATTGCCTCTTCAGGATTGTCGCACAAATATGACAAGCCTAAATTTTCTTGCGAACATAAAGCCTCATGACATTTGCGTCTTAAGACACTTATCAGCTCCCTTGACGGCGATAGAAGTGTCCGTATCTTTATGCATCTCGCAGCTGGGTCTGTCATCATACTTGAAATAAAAGCAAAAGCATCTGCGAGTCTGTTATCTTTTCTTGATATATGTCTCCATTTTATTTTTGGGATTTTTGCTGACAATTCTTCAACAAGTTTCTTGTATTTATTCAAGGATGGTTCATTTGTAGTGTATTCTCCTTTTATTTGACGAATGACTAGATGTGAATCACTGGTAATTATCAAATTTTCCAACTTCATTTCTATTACGAACTTCAAGGCATGTATCACAGCTTCATATTTTGTTTCATTATTTGTGGATGTAAACTTCAATCTAAAGGAAAAAGCCATTTTGGTGCCTTCTGGCGAAATCAAAACAATCCCAACTCCGTTACCTTCCCCATTTGATGATCCATCCACCAATATTTCCCATCTATTTGGTTCTGTCAATAGATCTCTTGGATTTCCATGTTCTTCTTCTACATCCATCATTTCTTCCACAACTTCATCATCTTCTAGAGGAAATTCTGCTAAGAAATCTGCCACAACTTGCGATTTGGGTGAAGATAATATTTCATATTTGATTTTGAAATGTCCTACTTGTGCATTCCATCTCTCAACTCTGCCTGATCTCTTTGAATTCTTCATTACTGACTCAATTGGTATCTTTGTCAACACCCTTATTTTATGTGCCTAAAAATATATGCGGAGCTTAAATGTTGCATAAACCAATGCCAAAATTAGTTTTTCAATTTTTGAATAATTTTTCTCTGCGACATTAAAGGTTTTGCTGATGTAATAGATTGGTTTCTCAACTCCTGCGTCTGCTCGTAATAACACATCACTTAATGCGTGCGAAGTTGTCGCAAGATAGATTAATAATTCTTCTCCTGGTTCTGCTTTTTGCAAAATAGATATATTCATCAGATGTTCTTTTATTCCTTGAAAAGCTTTCTCGCATTCATCCGTCCATCTAAACTTCATTCCTTTTTTGAGTATGTCGAAAAAATGTTTACATTTGTCTGATGATCGCGAAATGAACCTTCCTAGCGAAGATAAGAGTCCATTTAATTTATGTACATCTTTTCCGTCATTTGGTGTTGGCATGTCACGAATTGCTTGCACTTTCTCTGGATCAACTTGTATTCCTTCTTTTGATACAATGTAGCCTAAAAATTTTCCTGACGCAACCCCAAATATACACTTCTCTGGATTTACTTTGATGTTAAAATGCCTCATTTGTTTAAAAATTTCCCTCAGATCTTGGACATGATATTTTGCTTCTCTACTTTTTATTAACATGTCATCCACATACACCTCTAACGTTTTGTGTATCCACTTCGCAAACACCTTTTCTACCATCCTTTGGTATGTTGCTCCAGCATTTCGCAAACCAAATGGCATTTTTGTATAACAATATAACCCTCTTGGAGCGAAAAAAGCAGTATTCTCTTGGTCTTCTTCAGCGAGAGGGATTTGATTGTTGCCTTTGTAGCCGTCTAGAGAAGATATTCTATCATTTCCTGCTGCTGATTCAACCATTTGTGGAATATCTGGTAACGAAAAACTATCTTTCGGACAAGCTTTATTTAGATCAGTAAAATCTATACAAATTCTTATCCCCTTTTTCTTCTTTGGGACCACAACCATGTTTGCTATCCACTCCGGATATTTAGCTTGTCTTGTGATTCCTGCATCAAATATCTTTTGCAACTCTTCTTCTATTTGAGGATGGTATGTTGTTGCGATTTTTCTGATTCTTTGTTTGAATGGCATTGCATTTTTGTCAATCTCTAACCTATGACACGCCACAGAAGGATCCATTCCAGGCATCTCATCCATGTTCCATGCGAAAATATCTTTAAATTCTCGCAACAGACCAATAGTTCTTTCTTCTTCATCTGCCTCCATCTTAGTCCCAATTTTTAGTATTTTGGGTTCTTCTTCAGTTCCAACATTCACTTCCTTTGTTGGTTCCGTCACGGTGTAACTGGTCTTAGGTTCTCCCATTGGTGTTGGTTCTTTTATCTCCTTTGCAAGTTCATTCCCTTCTCCCGAAATTTCGCTGGGTATTCCTTTTCCTTCCTCTGTTCTTATCATATAAGTTCTAAATTCTTCTTCTTTCTTTGCCTCCTTTGCCATTTTTCCGCGACTTCTTCGCTTCTTTGCACGTCCTTCGTACTGTTTTACTTCAATTTGATAACATAATTTCGCTTGATCAGCATCCCCTCTAAATTCACCAATCCCATTCGGCATAGGAAACTTAATGCACTGATATAGTGTTGATGCTACAGCTTTAATTGCGTGTATCCATGGCCTTCCCAACAACATGTTGTACGGTGATTCCACATCCACCACACATAGTGTTACTTGCGTTTCAATCTCTCTTAGCAAAATTCGCATCCCTATTCCCCTTTTGGTTTTGTTGTAGATTTGTCAAAGCCATGAATATGATATTTTAAGGGAGACATCTCTTCATCTTTGTATCCCATTCCTTCGTATGCATGATAAAACATTATATCAATCGAACTCCCTGTATCCACCAAAGTTCTGTTTACCGCCAATTCTTCCATAGTTTTTGTTGATTTCCCCTTTTCTTTCTGTGTGGTTACTGTGATTACCAAAGGAGATGTGTGGCTCAAATTTTCTCTTGGTATCTCTGCTGTTGTGAATGTAATTTTCTGTTTTTCCCAATCTTTCAAGGGTGATATCTTCTCCATCGTCATGATTTTCTTTCCTTCAAAATCTCGTTTATGTATTCTCCCTCTGATGTTTTCATGGAATTCATTAATCATTGTTTTTGTAATCAAACTACATTCCAACCCTTCTTATGCATTCCTTGACTTTAATCTTCTCTTCCTTAACTGATTTGTCGATTTGTTTCACCATTTTCTTAATTTGAATAGTCTTAATAATAATCTTTAATCTTATATGCCAGTTCCTGTTTCTAGCGCCATTATGTAGTTGCAGGAATTCCCACAATACATCCCTCACAAGAATTCATAATAATCAACACATCTTTATGATCAACAATCACACTTTTTATTAATTGAGTTAGAAGTTTTACAAGAAGGAAATGAAATCAAGAATACAACCGCTAATCTAAACTTTCTCTCTCCTCAAAACTTTCTCCCCACTTCTAAAAAGATCTCTCTCATCTTAGTCCTGTTCGGCTCTTTATATATGATACTACATAGTGGATGACAGCTAAGCTGTCCTTTATTTTCGGATCTGGCTTGTGACATTCTCGCAAGCATACAAATGATAAATTTCGCAATACTCCTAAATCTCGCTAAGTCTCCACATCTTTCTCGTGTTTAGGCTGTCGTCATCTGTTGCGTCATTTCTGTAACTAATCTGCGATATCTTCGCAATGTGTTGTTCAAAGATTTCACAAAGGTATTGATGTTGCGATATTCTGATTCTACAGGTGTTGATGTTGGTAAAACTAAATTGGGTTTTACTGACTATTACATGTGACTGAGTGCTGAAGAAGCTTAGGCATGGTTTTGATGAATTGAAAGTGTGTGAGAATGAAACAACGGGAAGTTGTATAGTGGGTGAAAATAGGAGATTAGGATGAAGGATTCAAGAACATAGCAGTTGTTGTGTTATGAAAAGTTGACCAAGTTCATGTGAGGTTGTATTATAGCACTTGCAAGCAAAAACATCATATACAAAAAGCAGAAAAAACAGCATATACAAAAAGAAATGTTGTGAAACTCTATCCTAAAAAGTATGATGTAGAAAAAACAGCATATACAAAAAGCAGTACAACTATAATCAAGAAGGCGTGCTTTATAATGCAGCACTTACAAGGAGAATTGTAAGATATAAAATATGGAAAAACAGTAATTGGTTTTGACTAATACATTTTCCAGACCTATTACACATTTGAAAAAGCTAATCAGCGCCGATTGCAGGCAAAGCTATAAACTAAAGTAGCAGGGGAGTTAAGAGATAAAGCAAAGATAACAAAATGGAAAATAGGATATTAAACGGTAGTTAAGTGGACTTACCCGGGGGCTTAGATTGATCAGAGGAGCTTGGGATTGGAAACTGAGGATGAATTCTTCATTTGGGCACAGTTATTCGGTAGGTAAAAATACAACTCAGAAAAAACCAGATGCATAAAAGAGGTAACTATTAGGACAAGACGAAAAAACATGCCCTAAACTATCACTATAACTCACAACACATGGAACCGAAATAAACTTAAGATTTTAAAAAATTAGAACTAGTCTAGAAAAATGGTTGTCATCCTAAGTCAGGAAAAACCAGAAGGAAGCTACTAAAGATAAACAACCACAAGATAGGGAAAGAAAAATAGCAGAAACACAAACCACATTCATAACGGGAAAAGAACACACAACTTCTCATGCAATGATTCAAGACTATCTAAATTAAAGAGAAATTCATGCAAATAGAAAAAGATACAAGAGAAATGGAACGGTGAAGAACTCAATATTATTAAGAAGATAACTAGAGCAAGGATCTAAATTAGAACATAATGCGTATGCTAGGATTATCAAAAAGGCCACAATCACATATGAAACAAATGACTAATCGGTTAGCAAAATCCTTCATCTAAATTAGAACATAATGCTTATGCTAGGATTATCAAAACAAGGCTACAAACACATATGAAACAACTGATCAATTAGTAAAGTCCTACATCAAACAGAGACAAGGAGAAGCATAAGAACTATTACACTAACTAACATCAGTAGAATACCACCATCAATCACCACTGAGGCAATTACTTCATAAGCAAGAAAAATCGAAGGAACTGGCCATAAGACCACCAAGAACAATAGACACCATTAAGAAGGTTTTCAAATTTTTAAGTTTTGTTTCGACAAAGAAAAGAAACAACAAGGTTTTTAATTTTTTTAACTTTTTATCATCATACACCAAATCCATTTGGGAGATCCCAAATTATATCATCATACACCAAATTTCACTTAACTATTTAAACTCATAACATCAAAGTAGCCTTAACAGAAAATTGGATGTGCCAAATTTTAAAAATAATCCTAAACAGGGAATCACATTACGATTCTAAGAAGATAGCAGCAACATGAAAGATCAAACAGAGAAGCAATTAATGGTTCTAAATGAGTAACTTAAAAAGAGGCAAATATTACTTGCTTTATCAAACAAGATACTCTGCTTTATCAAACAAGATACAATACCTACTCTGCTTTATCTTTTATTATTGTTAACCTTATAGGTTTTCAAATATTACTTGTACCCTTTTGTGTAACCCCATTAATGAATAATTCAGAATATCAAACAAGAAATAATTGAGCTTGGTCGTGCCGACTTTAATTTTCTTCTTCTTTTTGATCGGTATAAAAAAGATTTTATAGCTCAAAAAAGAGGGGTATAATAGCATTATACCACCCTCCATCAAAAGAAAAACAGAAATAGGAATATGGTAACAGATTACCAATCACCAAGCGGAATTGAAATAAATATTACACTAGTTTTTCATGACATCATTTGAACTTATAGACTCAAATTCCTTGAACTTATGCCGGTCCCTATGAGGATGGCTAATCCACCCATTTGCCATGCCAGCTGGCCGCGCCACTATGGGAAACATGATAAGCGATCGAGTCTCTACCGTTCGGTTGATTTTGAATCTCCAAAGGCTCTTTCTCCACCGCTATAAAAATGTGATATTCCATACACAAAAATCACCCCAAATTTTTTACATAAAAAATTTCTATCTTTTCTTACTATGGCAAAGTTTGAATCCCAACTTGACTTGGCTACCCAACTTGATTTTTCAGTAGTGGTGCTTGAAGCCGCCGTTAGTAAGATATGTGATGGTTGCGAAGAAATAGGTAAAAACCAAAGAAGTCTACAAGTTTTGGATATTAACCAAATCAAGCCTCCAATAAAGAAAAATTCAAGGCAATGAAAATTTGAAGGCAAAGAAGAAGATAAACAAAGGAAACTCCGTTCATGAGCGCATTGATTGTAAGTTTGGTGAAATGAAGAAGATAAACAAGATGAAGAACATTGTCCCAAATTTTTATTTTTAGAGTCTTTATTGCAATAATTTAGTCTAGTTTATATCTTATTATCTAGATTAATGAAAGAGGAACTAATGTAAATTATCTAGATTAATGAAAGAGACACTAATGTAAATTATCAACCTTAATGAAAGATGCACTAGTTTATATTAATATTTTAAAATTAAACTAATAACTTTAAATATTTATTACATATAAATGCATCATACAAATGAAAGATGCATAATACAAATGCAAATCTAAATGCATCATATTTGGGCAACACCCTCAAGATAAGGTAACAACTTTCAAATTGAAAATCTTTTACCACTCTGTTGCGCCATTCAACCCGACACATTTGCTCCACATGAAGTTCGTTTTGACCATTTAATCGGTTTCGATTGCCTTCAATAAGCGCAGCAAAAAACAAGATCACATCCTTGCTGATTACTCCAAAGCGATGACACAAAGTATTTGCATCTCGATTATTGAGGTTAAATGTTTCTACTTGAAATCTATGAAATATGTTTTGCCATAAAGTATGTTGATCTTGTTGTGCACCATTGTCCACATCTACTGTAACAAGAACATAATTCTTACAAATGGATTCGTCTTCAGATAAGCTAAATTTACAACCTCGAACGGACATATTGGATTTTTGGAGTGAAAGAATGAAGATTGAAGAAATGGTGTGAGTTGAAATGAAATTGGATATTGTATTTATAGGGTGATGAAATGGTAACCGTTGGATGAGAAGCACTGGGCGGTCGAGTTTACACCTGTTAGACCACTGCTCGGTCGAACTCGCAAGCGTTGCTATCTCAAGCTTATTTGTCAAGTTTAGTTGCCAAAACTATAAGTCTTGATTTCTAGTCTACTTATAGCTAAGTCTCGGATTATGATAGAAAGTGTAGTTGAGCTTAGACTTCACGGCGTTCATCTATTGAAGACGAAGAACTACTAGGGGAGCTTGTGGAACTTCATCGAAAAAAGGTATGTGGAGACGTGAACTCATCTATCACTCAAAAGTCTATCTACTCTATCTCCTATTTGAGACAACAGTCGTATAACTATATAGACTTCAATTATGCACATTTGATATTTCGATCTGAGTTTAACTCGCTTACATATTTCTCGAAATATGTGTTGGTAAGCTTTCACTTTCACCAAGTTCATCTTATATTCTTGACAAAAGTCAAAAGATGATCATTTTAAAATCGCCTGGTAACATCTTACATGATTTCTGTGAGACAGTCATTTGATGTAGACTCGGAATGTTACGTATTGATCATTCGATCACTTGAAAATTGCTTTGAAGCTAATAGTTTGTGTGAGACACCTATTCCCGTCTTCCAAGAATGTTTCAATGGTTGAAATGAGAGTTTAGAACAATTGGATTTAAGCATAGTGTGCGTACTTGCATATATGTAATCCATGTCCGGGAACCATAGTATGCATACCCGTATGCGTACATATTGGTTTGTGAAAGTCTGGGATCCTAGTACACATACCGGTACGCGTACTGGCGTAAGGTTTAAGTCCGGGAATTTCTGCTGAGTTTGGAGGTATGCGTACGTTTGCATACTGGCGAACCCAAACTTAGTCCGGCCACTAAGGTATGCGCACTTGTTCGCATACCTGAGTGAATGATGTTCTAAAATCAGTTTGTTCATGAACTAATACATTTATATAATAAGGAATGCAATCTTTTGCAAACTGTGGCTAAAATGTTCATAACGTGATTCGAGTGAATCAAAACCGATTTTTCTTCAATTGTGTCTTGTATACTTCTATGAGAATATAAAAAATTGAACAACTATATAAATAGTTTCATTTGAGTCATTTGAACTAGTTATGGTTAAGATGAATAAGGTTGATATGAAAGTGTTCATATGGCTAACTTCGGTTAACTATTGTTGAGACAAGAAGGTGTACACGTTTAGGTACAGTTACTCATATCTAAATGAAGGTACATTTCATTTGTGTATAAGAAGCTAAGTTCGATCTAACGGTTGAAAGATACTAGCTTGAGTCTAATTAGGTTTTCATATAACGGTGAATATTGAATGCTTTGTTACCAAGGTAACATTGATTGCAAACCCTGATTTGAAGACTATATAAAGGAGAACTCTAGCAACTGGGAAACCTAATCCACATACCTTCTGTTTGATACTAGTTGCGACTAGAGTCGATTCTCCTTTAACTTTAGGTTTTTCTAAAACCAAGTAGGTTAACGACTTAAAGACTTCATTGGGATTGTGAAGCCAGACCCAACTATTTTCTCTGTAGTTGCGTGATCTGATCTTGTTGTTTTCTATCATGATTGAGTACTATCTTCTCTTAGATTGGCTCGAGATTTAATCTCCGATAGGCAAGATAAAAAGTAGTCACAAAAATCTTCATCGCATCGTTTGTGATTCCACAATATCTTGTTTCGCTACAATACAATTAAGATTATTACGAGGTGATTGATAATTCTAGGTTGTTCTTCGAGAATATAAGTCCGGTATATCAATTGGTTCTTGTTCACCTTGATTTATCAAAAGACGGAACAAAACTCATAGGTTTATCTGCGGGAGATATATTTAACTATTTAATAGACTTTTCTCTGTGAGACAGATTTATTTATCAAGTCTCCGAGTTTGGGTCGTAACAGCTCTTCGTTGTGGGTGAGATCAGCTAAGGGAATCAAGTGCGTAGAATCCTGCTGGGGTTCAGAGACATAAGGAGCGCAGCTGTACCTTGATCATTGTGAGGTTGGTTAGGGCACAACTACATTCCAGTCTGAAGTTAACTTGGAGTAGGCTAGTGTGTGTAGCGGCTTAATATAGTGTGGTGTTCAAATCTGGACTAGGTCCCGGGGTTTTTCTGCATTTGCGATTTCCTCGTTAACAAAATTTCTGGTGTCTGTGTTATTTCTTTCCCGCATTATATTTTGTTATATAATAGAAATATCACAGGTTGTGCGTAGTTCAGTCAATTAGATAATCCAACCTTTGGTTGTTGATATAAATTGATGGACACTTGAACATTGGTCTTTGGTACCGTTCAAGTTGTTTCACATAATAGTCAGGCTCACATATTTCCATCTGTTTGATTTACTGATTACATTGTGAAACAAAGATATAACTCTTTGATATATTTCTTGATTGAGCTCGCTTTATTAGTTGGTGCTCTCAGAATTATATTGGAGTTAGTCCATACAAATTGCTAAGCGAAATATTGGGTGTGGTTGTTAGACCCCCGCTTTTTCAATTGGTATCAGAGCGGGCAAACACGTTTAAGACCTCATAAGTATGTGTTTGTAGCAATCTGACTATATGGATGAGTCTATGTCTAAAAAAGTACTAGTTCAGAAATTACCAGATGTTTTCAAAGCTTGGATTCACCTGAGAGAACTGTCACATCTAAGTCAATATCTAACATTCTCTTAATGTAGAAACTATTGATTACTGGGAAATACGCCTAGAAGAAAAGTTGGATGAACTTTCTGATGAAGTTTATTTAGATATTAATAGAGAAGTTGATGAGGAAGTCTCAGAGTATGTGAAGGTTTTAAATTCGTTGGAAAAGAAGAAGATGACAACTTCTCATGTCACACCTCTTCTGACTCCTCTCTGTCGAACAAACAAGAAATTGAGAAGATGTTACGCAGGTGTTTATGTTTCGAATCGTTCTAACGAATTGATCCTCAAGGATTTTGAGGAAAACCTACGTATGAAGTCACTTGAATGTGATAATCTTTATCAAAAATACTTCTTGTTGGAAGAGAAACTTGCAGAAACTGGAGCAAGGTTCTCCCAGCAAGCAAGCTTTGATGACAGAGAAAACACTTATCTCGCTCGAGAAAAACGCCTTGAGGCTGAGTTAGCTGCTTCTCTTGATAAAATCAAGATATTGGAAGATGACTTGAAAAAGTTCAGCACTAGTTTAAGCAAATTAACCACTATGCTAGGAGAAAGTAAAAATCATCGTGATACACGAAGATTGGGCTATAAGGGAATATATGCTCCAAGTAGTAGCAAAGAGGTAAAATTTGTCAAGGCTAGTGATTCTTCTCAACAAAAGGTTTCCACTGATAGCAAAAGTGAAATACCTTCACCGGCAGTTAAGGTTCGAAAGAGCAAAGTATATCAACCTCCAAAGTCAGCACACACGGATCGAGGTAAGAACATTCCTTATGTTTGCCACTATAGCGGAAATAAAGGTCACCTGGAAAGGAGATGTCGATTCCGAATAAGGAATGGGAAACTTCATGATGTTCTTGTTTGGGCATCACAAGAAGTTATGAAACCAAGATCATATGTTAAGACTAATCCTCTTAACGTTACAGGTTGTAACTGTCCAACCTATAGGAAAAGGAATCCATGCTGTGATAAACCTAAATTTGCCTATAAACGTCATACGAATCCTTTTCACAATCGTAATGGTTATCAAAAGGATAACTCCGTAAAGACGAAGACAAGATCCAATGCTCCCAATTGGAGAAAGACTAACTTGCAAAAGAATATTCAATCCAATTCTCTTTCGAGAAATCTAGAAGAGAGTAATGGGAAGAAGGTTCATATTGTTCCTACACGCACTAAGAAGTGGGTACCAAAGAAAGCTTATGATACTTTGAGTGTGAAAAGGAATGATCTCCCATAAAATTCCATGATTGTGGAGAAGGCAGTATCCATGATGTTGGAACTTACAAAGTTCTTTGGAAAGATGGGTTTGTATGTGAAAGGTTCTAAAAGCGATCTCTTTCATGATAATCCAAAAATGAAACAGAATAAGCCGAAAACTATAGATGGTGAAAATTCCATAGTTACGGAAAAGTCTGTTTCAGTCACTTGTGGTGAGCAAGACATTGTTCACCACAACACAACTTAATTGTGTTTTAAGTGCATCCTCACCAAGGAATACCCTGTTATGTATATGGTGAGGGAAGCACGAGAATCGGGGCACACATATTATGTTTGGTAAGGCTGTAGAATTCGATTGGATTCATCTAAAAAGGTATGTCTATAAACTTGAGCAAGATTTGTGCTTTTATTTATTTGCTTAAAGTACTTATAATGATCCACCTACCATTCTTATTGTTCAATTCTACCTAACTTGATCTGTGTTTAAGATTCTTAAATGTTTAGGTTTGAAAATAGTAATTCGGGATGTTTGGACTTCATGGTACACATACGAGGTATGCATACCATCATTTAAAATCAAAATCCAGGAATTTTAGTACGCAAACCCGTTTGCATACTGAAATTCGTTTGCAAACCCGTATGCATACTGGCCTGTAGACGTCGATATTCGGTAAACTTGTTTTGGCCGTAGCTTCTTCGTCCGAACTCGGAATGACCTCACTCTTTTTGCATTCTCTTCCTTTTTGAATTCTCTTCAAATAGAGATGAGAATTCTTGAATTTCTATGAGTTAATATTGGCAGTTGTCCCATATCTTGTTTTTGAGTGTTTTGCTCCGTTTCGTCGTACTTTTTCCACTTCTCTTGGACTTGGGCACTTGGATTCTTGGAGTAATTATCTTCTAAGATCATTTGTAGATTTTACAAGAATGTTGTTGGTGAATCACAAAGAAGGAAGTTCAAGGATGGGCAGTAGTACGCATTGATATGGGATTCTTGAATGTTCACAATCATCCTATGTGAACTTTGGTGTATGGTCGTTAATGACTTTGTATGTTCTTCTTTGTTAAGAAAATCTTTTTATACGCCTTTGGTAGCTATTCTTGGTGTAATTCCGTGCGAAAAAGATTGATTCTATCTTCAAAGGGCAAATGATTTTGCAGTATTAATCTTTATTGGTTTATATATTGCAAAATTTTTATGGGATATGTGTGTTTGTGTCCGTGAACTATGATTGTCCCATATACGTCAAAAGTTAAGTCTATTATATGTCTTTATGAAAATATTGATGGAAAATAGAAAGGAATTTTGATGACAAAGATTAAGTCTATGATATCATTATGCAAATATTGATGAAAAATAGAATGAATCTTTGGATATTCCGCAGTATTGATCTTTCCCTGATCCACTTCTTGTGTAAATATTGTGCGGCTCCGTAAGTATTCTTATGTTGAGCATTTTCTATTAAATTAATCATAGGTTCTCTTGTGGTTAATTTAATTGAGTTTTCTGGATACAAAATCATGTTTCATTATTAATGTCCAAAAGTAAGGTCACTCTTGTAGGATCAGAATATCGCAGCACCAACGCCCTTGCGAAATTTATAAATGACACATTGCGAAGACATCGCAGACGAGTAATATAAATGACGCAACGGATGACGACAGCTAGAACACGAGAAAGATGTGAAGACCTAGCGAGATTTAGGAGTGTTGCGAGGTTTTACATTTGTACACTTGCGAGAATGTCGCAAGTCAGATCCGAAAATTAAGGATAACTTAGCTGTCATCCATTCTGTAATGTCCTATATAAAGAGACGAATAGGCTTATGAAAAGGTGAGATCTTTTTAGAGAGTAGAGAGAAAGTTTAGAGGATAGATAAAGTCTAGTGTAGGATCAGAATATCGCGACATCAATACTTCGCGAGATCAATAAACGACAGCATTGCGAAAGTGTCGCAAATGAGTAATATAAATGACGCAATGAATGACGACAGCCAAAACACGAGAAAGATATGAAGACTTAGTGAGATTTATGAGAGCTGCGAGATTATACATTTGTACACTTGCGATATTTCGCAAGTCATTCCCGAAAATAAAGGACAACTTAGCTGTCATCCATTGTGTAATACCCTATATAAAGAGTCGAACAGGACTGTTGGAGAGAGATCTTTTTCGGAGTGTTAGACAAGTCATTAGGAGAGATAAAGTTTGTGGTGATTGTAATTTCTTTAGCTCTTTTATATCTTATCTTGTAAACATTCAAGGAATTAATCAATAAAATCATTGTTGTTCATCTTCAAATGTCTTAGTTGTGTGGATTATTGTGAGGGGTGTAGTGTAGGATTTCCTGCAACTACATATTGGCACTAGAAAGGGCTGTTTGAGTAAGATTTGACATCGTGATTTGAAAGAAATTGGAGTGGTGGGGAAGGAATTTCTTATAATTTTCAACATTTTACCAAAATTAAGAAATGGCTAGAAGATGAAATGCATCCGAGCTACCAACAACTGTTCGAAGGAGTAGGAGAATTGCTGGAGAAGGGAGAAATGAAATGGGAGAATCCTCCAGAATGAACATAAGGAATAATGAAGAAATTTAAATTCAATCACCAATTCAACCAGTAGCAAATAGAACTGTGGATTATGATAGAGTAAGCGTGCACACTTGGAGATCAGATTCTGTGGAAGAAAGGGGAGAAGAACAACAATTGGAAAACAATGGACAAGAGGAGAGAAACCGAGAAGAGACTGGAGAAATAATTCATGGAAATGAAGAAATCGCAGCATTAGAGGCGTTGAGACAAACAATACATGAAGAAAGGCGGTTATAAGCTGAGGAATGTGTAAATTTAACAAGACAGAATCATGAATTGAGGATGGAAAACATGAGATTACAAAACAGAAGGTCGAAAAGCACTACAAAGTCAAGCTCAAGATCAATTAGAGTGGAAAGAATGAGAATTTTACCTACAGAAAATGCTGATGAAGAAAACCAAGAAGAAGCACAAAATCGAGGCACAGAACATTGCGAGAGAAGAGAAATGATGGAAGATCGTTATATCCCACGTCCCGAGACTCTTCAAAATGAGCAGAATGGTGGAAACCAAGGAAATAGGCAGCGTCAGGAGCGGAATAATCCAATTGATCAAGAAAATCAAGAAGAAGGAAGAAGAATATTGCATGGGAGAGAAGCTCAGAGGAAGCAAAAAGAAATTGAGGATGAAATTGAAAGACATTATATTGAACAAGCACGTCTAGCTCGCGAGAGAGAAATATTGAGAGCAGAAATGGAAGAACAGGAGTTAGAAGAGGCAATTCGCGTAATAATCATGATAATCGAGAAAGAAGGCGAGAACAAAATCGCAACAATGATAATATTAATGAAGAATATGAAAGAGCACAAAGGAGAGCTGATAGGCAACAAAGAAGAGAAATTGATAGATATAACGGTGTGCGAATTCGTGAAAGAAGTGAAGGAGAAGATCGCAGAGAAAGACGAGAAGAAAATGATGAAAGTCAAAGCAGACATGAACGCAGGAGAAAAGAAGCGGAACTAAAAAGACCAATAGATTCAAATTCTTAAAAATGAACAAATTTTGAGAGAATTGGCAGAAATGAGAGGAATGATGAACAGTAAAAGGGGAGGAGGAAAGAGACAGTTGGATGAAGCCATAGAAGAAGCTGCGAAAACTCCGTTCACACAAGAGATACAATTAGGAGGAATACCACCGAAGTGCAACTTACCGACATTAACCAGCATTTTCAATGGAACAACTTGTGCGATACAACATATCAAAGCTTATATGAGATGTATGCTACAATGGGAGAATCATGATGCTATATTGTGCAAATATTTTGCATCAAATCGACAGAGAAGCTTTGAAATGGTTTGAAGGGCTACGAAGAATACAATAACATCTTTCAATCACTTATGTGCTATATTTTTAGGGGCATATATAAGTAATAATTCCTGGCGACCAGGTATTGAAGATGTATTTGGGTTAAAACAAAGGGTTGGTGAAAGTTTGAAGCATCTAACTGTGAGATGGAAGACAATGTGTAGCGAAATGGCTGGCTGTGTGGAGGAGAGATATCTCATCTTATCATTCATTAATGCTATGTTCGCGACAAATCTGTTATATATTCAAATTTTTAGAGTCAAGAATACAATCACAATGACTGAGTTACGAGAGCTTCAGGAGGAATATATTGCTCTAGAGGAAAAGCAAAATGAGATGGAATCATACCCTATCGCGAATACAAAAAAATGTGTTTGGAGTGACAAAGACATGTCAAAAATACAAAGAAGATGATGATCAAGGAAGGAGTACGCGAAAGTCTCGCGATGCATGAATATAACGAAAGTTTGGTTAAATAATTACAGCGAGATCACAGCAAATGAAGCAAGATTATGTGATAATTTCACAAAGATAATGAGAAGAAATAATCAAAAATCAATGAATGATCGCAAGAATTGATAGAAATAAAAGAATGAGTGAATGGGACAAACCTTTATGGCGTACACCCTAGTTCGCGAATCAAAATTTCGTAAGAGGCAAATGTAAGACCTAAAGTACGTCATAAAAGGGGGTATCTGTTGACATGGCTCAGGGAAAAGGTTACACCGCCCCCTGGAACTCCGGGTCATGGAGATTTGGGGTCAATAAAGCCCATCAGGAGAGATACCTTGGATTTCCAATTATATATATATAAGGTTATACCCTGGTTGGACGACCGAGGGTCTCTTCTAGGGAGTCAGCATATGATCAAGGCGCCGAGGTACATGGTTGAGCCAAGAGTGCCTGGGGCATTTGAAGTGTCTCGGCCATTCTTGGCAAGTCTTGGCATATGTTGCACTCGGCCTGAAGAAAACTCCACTTAGGGTGCGATCTCGTAACCATAAGCCCTATAGGTATAAGGGATAAGAGGTCAAAAACAACTGGTTGTTGTTAAGACCGGATGGGAGGAGCTAGTCTTGTATGGCCGATGTACGCCTCCTTGAAGGGGCAACCGGGGAGATGATAAGGGCGGCACCCTCCATTAGGGAGCTGATAAGTGTCTTAAGACGCAAATGTCATGAGGCTCTATTTTCGCAAGAAAGTTTAGGCTTGTCATATTTGTGCGATGATCCTGAAGAGGCACTAATACTAACGCGAGGGTAAGACGAGATCAATGGGTCTTTACATGAAAATGTAAAGACGTCCTGCGATTTCGTCACAAAGACGGCAATTTCATGGGGCTTTATGTTCGCAAGAACATTTAGGCCTGTCATATTGTCGCAAGAAAAATATCCTGCAGAGGCAAAAATACTAAAGAAATGATAAGACAAGATCAATGGGTCATTACATGAAAGTGTAAAGACGTCCTGCGATTTTGTCGCAAGACGGCAATGTCATGGGACTTTTTGTTAGTAAGAATATTTAGGCCTGTCACATTGACGCAAAAATGAGGGGTGGCAAAATAAGACCTTTAACTAGGAAGGCAAAATAAGACCACACAAGAGTAATGATAAGGCAAGATCAATGGTTCATTACATGAAAATGTAAAAACGTCCTGCGATTTTGTCGCAATGATGAATTTCAACATAAATAAAGATAAGATCACACAAGAAATTGAGTAACCAAATAAATTTGTGAAAATGGCTATATTTCTTCATTTATTTGTGAAAAATTAGCAATGACGATTGCGAAACTAAGAAGTATTATTACTTAAAGGTTATCGATTTAATCTCTCATGTGAAAATAAATAACGAGAGGCAAGTATGGGAATGATTAGAGTAAAAACTTGTTATTTATTTTCATATGATAGATTTCTGATAAGAGATTACAAAAATAGAAGGTTAGAAGGATAAATGTACAAGTATCACAAGAAGAGAAAAAGGAAAATGGAGCTATCTCTCAGTTCATTCTTCCTTTTCATCAGAATCTTTATTAGACTCCTCTTCTTCGCTAGCATCACTATCAGAGACATCTGAGGAAGGCATATTTTCAGGAACTTCATCAAGAAGACAAGGATATGAAGAAAGAGGAATGCGATGGTCATCACAAATTGTCTCAATAGTTTGATTGCAAAAACGAACAACGTCATTATTGAAATTCGCTACTATAGTTTGTAATTGCTTCTTCAACCTGGAATACTTGTTGTTGCGAAGAGAGAGGTCCTTTGCAAGTTGTTCTTTTTCAGATTCAAGTTCTTCAATCCTTGTTTGATATCTCTTCTCAAACCTGCGAACATATGATAATGAGTCAGTAACTTAATAGCAGTTTCACAAATAAGAAGTGATAAAGTAAAGAAGAACAGTTAACAACCTTCTCTGTCAGAAATCATATCTTTAACCAAATCATATGCTCAACATGAAGACTGACGTTAACACCTAAGTTATTTCTGGCATTATCTAGAACTTTCGCAGCCCAGGCGAATTCATCATCACTATTTATGACAAGAAGTGAACAAAATTGATTTTCTAGCTCATTAAGTATGGCATTTTGGCGAAGAGATTCATCTCGTTCAATTTGGACTTCAAGAAGATTTTTTTGGAATTTCGCTAATGCTTGTGCACCTTGATTAGCAATGCGATCCTTGTCATCTATAAGGCTATTAATTTTCTTCCTTAAAATATTATTATTCTCGTGGGAGCTAAGATATAAACGTTTAAATCGGTTGGCTAAACCTAAACTAGATCTATGCTCAATTTCTAAGAGATGAAATTTGGTTCGAAGTTCATTTATTGAAAGAGAGTTAATTTTGTTTGATGAACTACTTAAAGATTCATTGAGATGAGCAAGAAGAGCATCATTATCCATAGGCTCAGGAAATGAATGGAGAAGGATGGCTTCTTCAGAAAGATTATAAATGTCTGCGAAAATGATAAGTCAGGCAAAGAAAAATAAATGACAAAATAAAAACGAGGAAAAGGAAAGAGTTTTGTACCATAAAGTTGCTGATTAGCACTTTGAAGGGTAGAAATTTTATTCTTCCGAGTAGCGATTCGGCTTCCGATTGTTGAATTCTTTCGCGAAGAAGCGTGATCTCATTTTCACCCTTCTTGCGAGATGTCGCAACTTCAACTTCTAGTTCTTTGTTCTTCTCCTTAAGTTGAAGGTTTTTCTTTTCAAGATTGTTGCGCCTTTTCTCAAGATCTCGAGGCAACAACAAAGGAAGCTCTCTAGGACTATAAAGGAAAGTAAAGAAATTGTTAAGATAAGGTTTATAATTGAAATCACAAAGAAATAAAGAAATATGAACATACCAAGGCACTAAGTGCATTTAAGAAACCGGGAGTCATTGTCCCGGGAAACTCCACGAAAAGAATCATTATCCGCTAGCATGGGGGCATCGGATATTTGCGAGAGCTTCGCATGTAGCAGAAAAACGATCATCTCCCAAAACTTGCATAGAATCAGAGAAAACACTAGACAGTTGCGCCATAGCAGATTCGACTGAATGATTCTCCTTCGCAAAAGAAGTGTCAACCTCATCATTATATTCATCAGAATTCTCGCTGGTTTGCGAATTAGAGTGAGATGAGGAATAGATTTTCCGTTGCTTAGAAGATGGAGCAGAAGACTTATCCTTGCGAAGAGTAATCTTATTCTTGTCTTTAGCCTTCGCAGCTTCAGAAATATCATTCTCTTCAACGCCAACCTTAGCACACGAATGAAGATAAGAAACAGAGGCAACAATATTGTTAAAAATAATAAGGAAAAATATTTCTTACTTCATCCGTGATTGAACGAAGTATCGCCAGAGTACTCGCCTTTGGATTTCTTTTGTAGCTCCTTCTCAATTTGATGATCTGAAAAATTCGCAAGATTAAATATAAGAGGAAGTGAAGATTGTAAAATAAGTAAAAGTTAGTAAGTATACCTCTTTTGCTTTCTCGGGCCAATTAAATACCCAAGGATGATAATTTGCGAGATTCGCAAGGAGTACATGGGAACCTGAAATGTAAGGTCCGTTCAAAAATAGCGGAAAGACACACCACTTCCCATCTTTAGAGTAACGAGGACATTGTTCTTGCAGAGTGCCAATCAATATCTAACATGAGTATCTTATCGTGGGAATGTTCTCTTTTCTTTTCAATCGAGCACCCAGTGAGATTTATCATTCTTCATATTTATTACTTCATAATTTTCAAAAAAGTTTTCTCACAGTGTACTTTTCAAATGACTATCTCTAAGTTTGCAAATTTAGGATCTTTTACGTTATCAGGATATAGAGACACCTTACAAGCGCCACGATTGGCGAATTCAAGCATTAGACGGATGCAATCACCACTTAATTGATAAATAGCTCGCGAGAATTTCTCATGAGTAAGAATTTCATAGAACAAGGGAAATTCGGGATTGTAGAGAGTAATGGGAAGACCTGCGAGGAGTTGACCTAGCGAGATTATGATTTTCTGATCATCACACTGATGATCAGTAAAAAACTTTGCAGAAAGAATAGATGAAGATTCTTGATTGGGAATAGTAGATAAGGTGAAACCCTTCTCTTGTAAATTCTTTTGAGTTTCACTCAAAAGGGTTTCGTATCTACGAACAGGTGGAGTCATTCTCAGAATATGGGAATGATTAGAGAATTGAAGATAAAGAGAAAGAAGAAAAAGGAAGATTTCTGATGGCGAAAACGTGAATTGCGGAGGAGGAGAATGAAGAAAAATTGCGAGAGAGAAAGTAAAAAAGAAGAAGAGGAGGGTGAAAAAACTATAGAGAAGAATTCTCGAGAAGATAAATGCATTTAATGCGAGAGGGGACGTGAATGTTCAAGAAAAAACGGTTGAAAGAGACGTGTCAAGAAAAGAGTGGAAGAAGAAACATGTGTAATAAATTCTGTGTAAAAGTACGGGATCGTAACAGATAAATATGAACAGTTGCGGCATTTAAAAAACTAATTCTCATGACATTCTCTTCTTCGCAGAGAAGACATGAGAAGAGGCAAGATGTAGGATCAGAATATCGCGACATCAATACTTCGCGAGATCAATAAACGACAACATTGCGAAAGTGTCGCAAATGAGTAATATAAATGACGCAATGAATGACGACAGCCAAAACACGAGAAAGATATGAAGACTTAGCGAGATTTAGGAGAGCTGCGAGATTATACATTTGTCCACTTGCGATATTTCGCAAGTCATTCCCGAAAATAAAGGACAGCTTAGCTGTCATCCATTGTGTAATACCCTATATAAAGAGTCAAACAGGACTGTTGGAGAGAGATCTTTTTCGGAGTGTTAGACAAGTCATTAGGAGAGAGAAAGTTTGTGGTGATTGTAATTTCTTTAGCTCTTTTCTATATTATCTTGTAAACATTCAAGGAATTAATCAATAAAATCATTGTTGTTCATCTTCAAATGTCCTAGTTGTGTGGATTATTGTGAGGGGTGTAGTGTAGGATTTCCCGCAACTACATCTAGAGTAGCAATAACATTCTTGATTTCACTTCCTTCTTGTAAAATTTCTAACTCAATTAATAAATAGATTGGTTATTGATCTTAAATATGTGTTAGATATTATGAATTCTTGTGAGGTGTGTATTGTAGGATTTCCTGCAATTACATATGGCGCTAGAAACAGGGGACTGATTGAAGATAGATATTGTGATTTGAAAGAATTTGGAGTAAATTTCTTATAATTTTCAACAATTCATTAAAATTGAAAAATGGCTAGAAGAAGACATGCATCAAAGCAACCAACAACTGTTAGGAGTAGGAGACTTGCTGGAGAAAGGAGAGACGAGATAGGAGAATCTTCAAGAATGAATACAAGGAACAACAGAGAAAATCAAAATCAACCGCCAGTTCAACCGCCAATTCAACGTACGCCACCAATACAGAATATAGTTGTGGATTATGATAGAGTGAGTGTACATATTTGGTTATCAGACTCTGCAAATGAAATGGGAGAAGAGCAGCAATTAGGAGACAATGGACAAGAGGAGAGAGATCAAGAAGTAATTGGAGGAATAATTCATGGAAATGAAGAGATTGCAGCATTAGAGACATTGAGGCAAATAATACGTGAAGAAAGGTGGTTGGAAGCAGAAGAACGTGCGAATTTGACAAGGCAAAATCATAAATTGAGGATGGAAAAAATAAGATTACAAAATAGGAGGTCAAGAAGCACTATAAGATCACGTTCAAGATCAGTTAGAGAAGAAATAAGACAAAATTTTCCTATGGAAAATACTAATGAAGAAAATCGAGAGGGAATACAAAATCCAGGCGAAGAACGTTACGAAGGAAGAGAAATTTTGGAAGATCGTTATATTCAACGTGCTGAAATTCTTCAAAATGAGCAGAATGATAGAATTCAAGGAAATAGACATCGTCAGGGGCGAAATAATCGAGATGGCGAAGAAAATCAGGAAGAAGGAAGGAGAATTTTACACAAGAGAGAAATACAAAGAAATGAACGAGCAATTGAGGATGAAATTGAAAGACACTATCTTTGAACAAACACATTTAGCTCGCGAGAGAAAGACTAAGAGCGAAGTGGAAGAACAAGAGCTACAAGAGGCAATTCATTGGAATAACCATGATAATCGAGAAAGGAGGCGTGAGCGAAACCGCAATAATGCTAATATCAATGAAGAGTATGATAGAGTACAAAGGAGAATTGAAAGACGGCGAAGGGGAGAAAATGAGAGATATGACGGTGTGCGAATTAATGAAAGAAGTGAAAGAGAAGGTCGCAGAGAAAGACGAGAAGAAAATGATGAACAAGGAAGTCAAAATAGAGATGAGCGCAGGAGAAGAGAGGCGGAGTTGAAAAGACCAATGGATCCAAATTCTGGTATAAATGAACAAATTTTGAGAGAATTAGTGGAAATGAGAGGAATGATAAATAATAAGAGAGGAGGAGGTAAGAGACAATTATATGAAGCCATAGAGGAAGCTGCGAAAACTCCATTTACACAAGAAGTACAATTAGGAGGAATACCCCCAAAATGCAATTTGCCTGCTTTAACCAGCATTTTTGATGGAACAACTTGTGCAGTCCAACACATCAAAGCTTATGTGAGATGTATGCTACAATGGGAGAACCATGATGCAATATTATGCATGTATTTCGCATCAAGTTTAATAGGAGAGGCATTAAAATGGTTTGAAGGTTTGCCAAAGAATACTGTAACCTCTTTCAACCACTTGCAAACTATATTTTTAGGGGCATATATAAGTAACAATTCCTCACGACCTGGCATTGAAGATGTATTTGGCTTGAAGCAAAGGGTTGGCGAAAGTTTGAAACATCTAACTGTGAGGTGCAAGACAATATGTAGTGATATGGCTGGTCGTGTGGACGAAAGATATCTCATTCTATCATTCATCAATCCTATGTTCGCAACCAATCTGTTATATATTCAGATTTTCAGAATCAAAAATACAATCACAATGACTGAGTTGCGAGAACTACAGGAGGAGTATATCGCTCTTGAGGAAAAGCAAAACGAGATGGAATCATACCCCATTGCGAACACAAGTTCAAGAGCAGAGAATGCAAGCTTATTACCCAAGTTAATAAATACAGTGGCGAGCACCTCGCAAGGACAACAAGAGAGAGTAATGGGAGATGGACAACAAAAGCTAGTAGCTATGGGGAGCCATGATCAAGAAGAATTTGAGAGAGAGAGAAACTTCTATAGCCGTGGTGGAAATAACAAAATCCAAAGACCTGATCAGCCACAAGAAACTTATGGAGGTCATCAACCGCAAGGAACTTATGGAGGTCAGAGGCAAAACTTTCACAGAGGACAGCGAAATCCAAAAATAATATGGGAAGAAATCAAAATGCCACATTTGAATGCTAGTGTGGAGAAGATATGGGAAGCTATAATCCTAATGGAAAACTTACCTGCACCATGGAACATGGGGAGTGAACCACCTCCAAGCTACAGAAGTAATGAATTTTGCTCTTATCATCACTTCCATGGACATACAACAAATGACTGTAGAAATATAAAGAGAATCATTCTCAGGATGATAGATCAGGGAAAATTAAATCACTTTCTGATTGGACAAACGCAAACTCAAGCATTACCACCTCCTCCAGATATTCACAAGCCAAATACAACAAAAGAAAGAGAAACATTTGTGATTGAAGTTGGCGCAAAGGCAAAAAAATCTGTTTTGTAACTCCATCGTACACTCATACAAGACAATTGAAGATTTTCACGATAACACTCTCGCCGGGGGTTTTCGCAAGAGATGCTGATGATAAAGAAATAATGAACATTACGAAGACATCGCCACTGGAAGAATGGAAAAAGCAGACTATCTCTTTTACCGTAGAAGAAGTACCTGAGGGTGGAGAAATGCATGACACCCATGGTAAGATTGGATATCAACCCAAAACCTAGCGAGGATGAAGATGATGAAGGCGAGAATTCATGGGCAATCACGAAATTTCGATTGATCTTTGGGAGTTAGTGAATATTCTTTTTTATCATACTTATAAAACTATGAGAGGAAAGATGAAGATCTAATACCTTCAACGTACAAAATCTATGGCTTTAAGTGGTGCATTGCAAATAAGCCAAAAGGAGAAGTTCATATGCGAATTCCCAGAAAGGATTATCTTCGAAATTTTACTCTGTGTAGTTGATGTGGAATCACCATACAACGCGCTGATCGGACGACCATGGTTAGATGAGATCTTAGGTGTGGCATCGACTTTCCATCAATGTATCAAGTTCCCTCATCCCACTTGGTGTTGGCATCATAAAGGAGATTGGGTTGAAGGAAAGAAGTGTTATGAAATTGATATAGAATCCTGCGAAGAGAGAGCTGCGAAGAAGAAGAATTGGGAACACAACATCAAAGAAAAACAAAGAGGTGAAAGATTAATGGTAGATGTAATAGAACAAAGAGAGGAAGAAATGCTGCGAAATCAAAAAATGATGAAGATAGGAGGTGGCGAAGGCTTCACAACAAACAAGAAAACGACAGGAAAATTCAAAAATGCAGAGGCATAAAGTAGCAGAAGTAAGAGACTTAAAGAATAAATGTAGTTGTTGATTGTCAAAGAAAAAATTGGGAGGAAGACGAGAAATGTAAGTTGGGTTTAAAAAAAAAAAAAAAAAAAAATTCTTTCTTATGAATAGCAGAGATGAGGTTGCGAAAGGAAGTTGATATGCAGAAGAAGAGAATATGTTATGAAATATAAAGATATGATTGCGAAATTACAAAAGAATTTACATGCAAAAGAATCAACAAATTAATCAGACGGAGGCAAACCAACTATGGCGTACACTCTAGTTCGCGAAATTAAAATTTCGTAAGAGGCAAATGTAAGACCTAAAGTGCGTCATAGAAGGGGGTACCTATTGCATGGCTCATGGAAAAGGTTACACCGCCACTGGAACCTGAGTCATGGATAATTGGGGTCAATAAAGCCCATCCAGGGGAGATACTTTGGATTTTCAATCTAAGCTTAAGACTTGGATTGGAAGACCGAGGGTCTCTTCTAAGGAGTCAGCATTTGACCAAGGCGTCGAGGTACACGGTTGAGCCAAGAGTGCAGGGCATTTGAAGTGTCTCGGCCATTCTTGGCAAGTCTCGGCATATCTTTGCCTCACCCAGAAAAACTCCACTTAGGGTGCAGTCTCGTAACCATAAGCCTTATAAGCAATAGGGATAAGAGGCTGCGAAAACAACTGGTTTTGTTAAGACCGGATGGGGAGCTAGCCTTGTATGGCGAAGTACGCCTCCTTGAAGGGGCAACCGGGGGAGATGATAAGGGCGGCATCCTCCATTAGGGAGGTGATAAGTGTCTTAAGACGCAAATGTCATGAGGCTTTATTTTTCGCAAGAAAATTTAGGCTTGTCATATTTGTGCGACAATGCGAAGAGGCAATAATACAAAAATAAAGATAAGACGAGATCAATGGGTCAAGTACATGGAAGTGTAAGGACGTCCTGCGATTTCGTCGCATGACGACAATGTCATGGGGCTTTATTTTCGCAAGGATTTTAGGCCTGTCATATTGTCGCGCAACAAAACTATCTGCAGAGGCAACAATACTAAAGAAATGATAAGGCAAGATCAAGGGGTCATCACATGAAAGTGTAAAGACGTCCTGCGATTTTGTCGCAATGAAAAAAGGTGGCACGGTAATACCTTTAACTAGGAAGGCAAAATAAGACCACATAAGAGAAAAAGAAAAAAGGAAATCTTGGAAGAAACCAAGATTTCCTTACTTGCGAAAAATTCAGCGACAACGATTGCGAGATCGAGGCATAAACACATATCACTATTCGAAAGTAACTTGATTAATCTCTCATTTGGACGCAAATAACAGAGGCAAGTATGGGAATGTATAGAATAAAAACATGTTATTTGTCTTCATATGATAGATTTACGCGCTCATAAAATGAAAGATTGATAATATATTGACTAACTGTATTGCAAAAAAGAATTGTTCTTTTAACATGTGCAGAAATGAACAACAAAGGTAGAAATAATATTTGAAGATCCAAGAAATTCTGACAAAAGATTACAAAAATAGAAGATTAAAAGAAGGAATGCACTGAGATATTACAAAAGAGAAAAAGAAAAAAGAATTATTTCTTGTTTGATTCTTCCTCTTCATTTTCTTCGTCTTCATCGATTCTTCTACTTCTTCACCTTCATTTGATTCCTCTTCTTCGCTAGCATCTTTATCAGAGATATCCAAAGAAGGCACATTCTCGGGGATTTCGTCAAGGAGACAAGGGTATGAAGAATGAGGAATGTTGTTGTCATCTCGAGACTATCTTAATAGTCGATTGCGGAAGAGAACAACATCATTTTTGAAATTCGCTACTGATAATTTGTAGTTGCTTCTTCAATTTGGAATATTTGTCATTTCGAAGAGAAATCCTTTGTGAGTTTGTTCTTTCTCAGACTCAAGTTCTTCAATTCTTTTGCGAAATCTCTGCTCAGCCTCTGCGAACATATGACAATGAATTAGTAACTTAATGACATCTTCATAAAAAATAAACAGTAAAATAAAGAAGAATAATTAACAACCTTCTTTATCAGACATCATATCCCTAATCAAGTCCGTATGCTCAGCTTGAAGGCTAACGTTAACACCTAAATTATTTCTGGCGTCATCTTGAACCTTCGCAGCCCAAGCGAATTCATTGTCATTGTTTATGAGAAGAAGGGAGCGAATTGGATTCTCTCTTTCGCTAAGTAAAGCATTTTGGCGGATGGATTCATCCCGTTCAACTTGAACTTCAAGAAGAGTTTTTTGGAATTTCGCTAATGCTTGGCACCTTGACTAGTGATGCGATCTTTGTCATCTATAAGTCACTAATCTTCTTCCTTAAAGTATTAATTTTCTCTTTGGAACTAATATACAGACGTTTAAGTTGGTTGGCTAAGCCTAAACTGGATCTATGATAAATTTCTAAGAGGCGAAATTTGGATTGAAGTTCGTTTAGAGGAAGAGATTTAATGTTTTTATTTGAAAAGTTATCCAAAGAATCGTTGAGATGAGCAAGAAGAACATCATTATCCATAGGTTCAGGAAATGAAAGAAAAAGGATGGCTTCATCAGAAAGGTTATACACGTCTGCGAAAATGGTAAGTTAGATAAGGGAAGATAATGAGAGAACAAAACGAAGGAAAAAGAGAAGAGACTCATACCATAAAGTTGTTGATTGGCGCTTTGAAGACTAGATATCTTATTCTTCTGAGTAGAAGAATCAACTTCCGATTGTTTGGTCTTCTCGCGAAGAGTAGTAGTTTCATTTTCAAATTCTTCATTTCTCTTGCGAAGAGCAACGACTTGATTTCAATTCTTCATTCTTCTTGCGAAGTTGGAGATTCTTCTTTTCAAGAATCTTTGCGCCTTTTCTCAAGATCTGAGGCAACAACAAAGGAAGCTCTCCCAGACTATAAAGGAAAATAAAGAAATTATCAAGATATAATTTAAAATCGAAATTATGAAGAAATAAGGGAATAAAGACATACCAAGACACCAAGTGCATTTAGGAAGCTGGGAGTCACCGATCTGGAGACCCCATGAAGAGAATCATCACCCTCTAGTAAAGGAGCATCACAGATACTCGCGAGAGCTTCGCACGTACTAGAAAGACGATCATCTCCAATTCCTTGCATGGAGTCAGAGAAGATGCTAGACAGTTGCGCCATAGAAGATTTAGTTGGAGGATTCTCCTTTGCGAGAGAAATATCAACATCATCATTATCTTCATCAGAGCTTTCACTGGATTGAGGACTTGAAGGAGAAGAGGAATGGATCTTTCGTTTCTTAGAAGGTGGGACAATAGACTTATCCTTGCGAAGAGAACCTTTACCTTTACCTTTGGTCTTCTTAGGATTTTCTTCCTCTCCAGCGATCTCAACACCAACCTTCGCACACAAATGAAGATAAGAAACAGAGGCAACAATATTGTTAAAAATAATAAAGAAAAGTATTCCTTACTTCATCTGTGATCGAACGGAGTGCTGCTAGAGTACTCTCCTTAGCATTTCTTTTATAACTCTTCCTCAACTTGATAATCTGAAAACTTCGCAAGGTTAGTAGGTATAAAAAGGAGAAGATTTCAAATTGAGCAAAATTTAGGAAGCATACCTCTTTTGCTTTCTCGGCCAATTAAATACCCAAGGGCGATGGTGGCGAGATTCGCAGGGAGCACATTTGAACCTGAAATATAAGGTCCATTCAAAAGTAGTGGAAAGACGCACCATTTGTCATCTTTGGAATGGCGAGGAACATTATTCTTTCCAGAATGCCAATCGATATCCTGCATAAGTATTTTGTCGCTGGGAATTTTTTTCTCTTGAAACGTGCACCCAATGAGTTCTATCGTTCTTCATATTTATTATTTCATAATTTTCAAAGAAACTCTCTACGAATACTTTTGTGAATATATCTCTAAGTCCTCAAACTTAGGATCTCGACTTCTTTGGAGTAAAGGGATCCTTTACCGGCACCACGGTTGGCGAACTCAAGCATTAAGCGGATACAATCCCAGCTTAATTGATAGATGGCTCGCGAGAATTTCGCATGAGCAAGAATTTCATAAAACAAGGGAAGATCGGGGTTGTAGAGAGGAATGGGAAGACTGCGAGAATCGACCTAGCGAAATTATGATTTTTGATCATCACAATGATGATCGACAAATAATTTGGCAGAGAGACCGGATTTAGATTCTTGATTGGGAATAGTGGATAATGTGAAACCTTTCTCTAGCAAATCTTTTTGAACTTCTTCCAAAAGATGTTCATATCTACGACCAACTGGAGGAATCTTTCGAGTATGGGAATGAAAGAAGATGAAAGATCAAAAGAAGTAAAAAGAAGATGATTCTGATAACGGGAGCGGAAATTACGGAGAGATGAAGAAGAGAAATTGCAGAGAAAACAAGAAAGAGAGTAAAAAAGAAGAAGAGAGGAGTAAGAAAAATATATATAGAGAGAAGGATTCTCGAAAAGGCAAACACATTTAATGCGAAGAGTAGACATGAACGGTTGAGAGAGGGCGATTGAAAAAGACGTGTCAAGAAATAGATGGAAGAAGGAATACGTGTAATAAATTTTGTGTAAAAGTACGGAGTCATGTCAAAACAGATAAGAATGAAAGAATGAACAGTTGCGGCATTTGGAATAAATTAGTTCTCACGACATTCTCTCCTTCGCAAAGAAGACATGAGAAGAGGCAAGATGTAGGATCAGAATATCGCAGCACCAACGCCCTTGCGAAATTCATAAACGATACATTGCGAAGACATCGCGAGACGAGTAATATAAATGACGCAACGGATGGCGACGACGAACACGAGAAATATGTGAAGACCTAGCGAGATTTAGGAGTGTTGCGAGGTTTTACATTTGTACACTTGCGAGAATGTCGCAAGTCGGATCGAAAATAAAGGATAACTTATTTGTCATCCATTATGTAATGTCTATATAAAGAGCCGAATAGGTTTATGAAAAGGAGAGATCTTTTTAGAGAGTAGAGAGAAAGTTTAGAGGAGAGAGAAAGTCTAGAGTAGCAATAACATTCTTGATTTCACTTCCTTCTTGTAAAATTTCTAACTCAATTAATAAAGAGATTGGTTATTGATCTTAAATATGTGTTAGATATTATGAATTCTTGTGAGGTGTGTATTGTAGGATTTCCTGCAATTACAGCTCTGGTTGTTCCTTTGGGAATGACATCTTATGGGGGGAGAGTTCTTAATTAAACTTGTGCTTAATTGTAAAATATTTGTGGGTAGTACGTATGTAGAATATTATAGGGGTTATCTTGTATCTTTATAAACTCCTTGATGAATGCATTTAGTTTCGGCTATATGATTGCGTCTAAACAATTTGATATGTTGTTCTATTTTGGTCATGAAGTATCTCTATGGAAATTTCATTAGGATCCCACTTATTTTCGTACCTTTGCCAATTTTTATTGACAAAAAGGGGAAGAATTAATGTGTAGTTCACACTATACATATGGTTTACAGATCATTATGTAAGGGGGAGTGGTTTTCATGTGAGATGAAGTATTGAATAAGGGGGAGTGATACATATCACCATAGTATTGTTGTCAAAGTTGTGATACAATTAAACTTTGATCTTTGTGTAATAATACTATGACACTGTATAACAATGATTGAGAGAAACTCTTTTTCTCATTGTTATAGCTACGGATCTTCAAAAACATTGATGCTGAGTCGAACACGTTCAGAATCACTGCAGTTGGAAGTGACTGAGATTTCGAGTAATGTTGAAGAACCAAGGAGATCAAGCATTTGGATGAGAAGCTACAAAGTTTATTTAATTTGTAATCCATATCTATTGATAGTTTTGTCACTAAAGTTTACAAAGGGGAGATTGTTAGAAGCCTTTGTTGGTCGAACTCGCAAGCGTTGCTATCTCAAGCTTGTTTGTCAAGTTTAGTTTCCAAAACTATAAGTCTTGATTTCTAGTCTACTTATAGCTAAGTCTCGGATTAGGATAGAAAGTGTAATTGAGCTTAGACTTCACATCGTTCATCTATTGAAGACGAAGAACTACTAAGGGGAGCTTGTGAACTTCATCGACAAAAGGTATGTGGAGACTTGAACTCATCTATCACTCAAAAGTCTATCTACTTTATCTAGCCTATTTTAGCTAAAGGTCTCGGACTAGGATAGAAAGTGTAGTTGAGCTCAAGACTCCATGGCAATCATCATACAAGACGAAGGACTACTCAAGGAACTGGTGGAACTTCATCGACTAAAATGTATGTGGAGACTTGAACTTATCTGTCACTCAAAAGTCTATTTACTCTATCTCCTATTCTTGAGACAAAAGTCGTTTTGATATATAGACTTTCATTATACACATTTGCTATTTCGAGCCGAGTTTAACTCTCCTATCTATTTCTCGAAATATGTGTTGGTAAGCTTTCGCTTTAGCCAAATTCATCTTTACCTAGTGACGAAAGTCATGTTATGTTTCAATCACTTTGAAAATTGCTCTAACGAAAAATGGTCTGTGAATAACGGCTATATAACGAAAGTTTAGATTACATAACCATTGGTAGGATATAAGCATTGTTGTGGAAACACATATATGTATAAGTCCTTATTCCTTGAACCAAAGTTTGCAAACTTTGTTGATCAAGAGAAACGGAATGTGGCGTGAGCCAAGTCCGCGAACTCGGTCCAGTGAGCTGGTGGAAGTTCTCGACCAGAGAAATTCTATTTGGAGTTTGTGAAGTCCTTCCGTGAGCTTAAGTCCGCGAACCCAGTCCGCGAACTTGAGTAGGTTATATCTAAAATCGGTTTTTCTTGAACTCATGTTTATATAAACTAAGGAATGCTTTTGCAAACCATGGCTATAAAGTTCATGAACCGATTCGAGTGAATCAAACCGTTTTTGCTTCGATTGTGTCTTGTGTAGTTACATAAGATCTAAGCAATTGAACAACTCTCTAACTAGTTCATTTGAGTCATTTGAACTAGTTATGGTGAAGAAGAATATTGTTGATATGAAATTGCTCATATGGCTAACCATTTGGTTAACTATTGTTGAACCAACAAATGTTAATATTTGGCAACGGTTACATAAACCCAAAATTGGACATTTCATTTGTGTGTAACAAGCTAAGGTTTCGATCCAACGGTTGAGAAATATTAGCTTGAATCTAATCAGGTTTTCATCTAACGGTGAATATTGAATGCTTTGTTACTAAGCTAACATTTATTGCAAACCCTGATTTGAAAGAATATATAAGGGAGAACTCTAGCAATTGGGAAACCTAATCCCCACACATTCTGTGTGATACTAGTTATGCTAAGATAGATTCGATTCTCCTTTAACCTTTGGTTTATTCTTCTAAACCAGTTTAACGACTTAAAGACTTCATTGGGATTGTGAAGCCAGACCGATACTACTTTTCTTGTAGTTGTGTGATCTAATCTTGCTGTTTCTATCGTACGAGTTCAATTGGAATAATTGGCTTGAGATTTATATCTCCGACAGGCAAGATAAAAAGAAATCACAAACACTTCGTCTAATCGTTTTTGATTCCACAATGTTTTTTTTCCCTGCGTCGATTAAGATTATTGTGAGGTGATTCATAATACTAGGCTGTTCTTCGGGAATATAAGTTCGGGTTTTCAATTGGTTCATGTTCACCTTGATTTACCAAAAGACGGAACAAAAAATCGTAGGTATATATATTGGGGGAGACGGATTTATCTATTCTTGTAGACTTTTACGTGTGATATAAATTTGGTTATTAAAGTCTTCGACTTTGGGTCGTAGCAACTCTTAGTTGTGGGTGAGTTGACTAAGGGAATCAAGTACGTAGCATCTGTTGGGATCGAGAGACGTAGGAGCATAAGCTGTACCTTGGATCAGTGTGAGATTGGTTGGGGTTCAACTATAGTCCAGACCGAAGTTAATTTGGAGTGGGCTAGTGTCTGTAGCGGCTTAATACAGTGTGTGTTCAATCTGGACTAGGTCCCGGGTTTTTTCTGCATTTGCGGTTTCCTCGTTAACAAAATTCTGGTGTCTGTGTTATTTCTATTCCACATTATATTTGTTTATATAATTGAAATATCACAGGTTGCGCATTGTTCAATCAATTAGAATATTCGACCTTTTGGTTGTTGATTTAAACTGATTGACACTTGGATATTGGTCTTCGGTACCATCCAAGTTATCTCTCTTTGATAAAGACTCGTAGATTTCTATTTGCTTGAGTAAAGATCAAATTGAGAGATTGAGATATAAACTCTTTGATATACTTTTCTCTAGATTGAGTCTGACTGTCTAGTTGATTCTCTAGAAGTATATTGGAGTTTGTCCATAGAGATTGCTAAGAGAAATATTGGGTGTGGTTGTTGTACCCCCGCTCTTTCACCAATATGAATTCCTTTTCTTACACAAACCTAAATATCATAGAAACAATCATTTGCCTCTTTATCATTGTTTTCTCTCTTTCACTATGCTTGAAACCGAGAAAGCCGTGGCGGCTCCATTAGAGAGAAGAATAGAGGAATTGAGAAGATCAGAGAGGGGTTCCTATGAAGATCTATTAATGATTCTACAGATAGGGTTTGCTAGGGAATTATCGAAATAAGGTTTGATTGAATCCAAAACGAAGATGTGAATCTGAAGGAGTTAGGGTTTGATCAATTGAATCTAAAATTGGTGAGGTTGATGATTTGAGGTTGTTGGTTGAATGGGTTTTGAATTGATTAGTTGGTTCGATCTGATATGGTGGAATTAGAAGATAAAGCTTCTATTGACTGAAACAGTAAAGAAAACCAATGGAGGATTCTGCTGGTAATTGAGTGTTCCTGAGATTGTGTTGTTTTGAGATGGAGGAGAAGAACAAGGGAAAGCTGGATGCTTGCTGCTGGTGGAAGAATTGGCATGAACTACAATGGGTGTTCGGTACTGAGATGTCCATGGGGTATTGATTCTGTTAATGGAGCAGCTGCAATTGAGTGCCTGAGATGAAATCGTAGGAGGTTGCAGGTACTGGAGTTGCTTATTGCAATCTTATGACGAGAAGTGATGCTGAGTAAGTGGAGTTGGACCGAAGTTTGACAAGATTTAGAATGCTTGAATGTTGCAGCTTAAGGAATTGTGTATGGCTGAGCTATGAAGGGGAGTTGATGTGGTTCGAATGAAGGAATGAAAGCTTTTCGGGAAAGGATTGAATGTAAAATTATAGAGATGGCATGGTGGTTATGCAGTGGAACTGGTGGTATGTTGATGTTGCAGGTTAACTGAAGGCTGGAATGAATGGAATTGGGATATTATAAAGAGGAGTGGGCGAGCGGCGAGGGCTGGTGGTATTTGAGTCCACAATGGTCAGTTGTGTGTAGGAAATTGCAGGTTGTGTTTGAATGGATTGTGTGGGTTGAATATGTGTAGAATTACAGGGGGAAATGAGCTGGAGTCTTAGTCTTGAGATATTGCTGTCATTGAAAGATGATTACAGGTTGAGGTTTATGTGTTGCTGCCAGAGATGTAGTGCAGTTCTGTGATGTTGCAGTTCATGGATAAGAATATGGAGATGCTAATGGTTTATATGAGAATGAGGTTGTGGAACTGGAGCTTAGATGGATGAAAGTGCACTTGAAATGAGCTGACTTAAAGAATGCAGTGGTGGAGATGTTGCTGCGACTGAAATGGTAGGAATTGCGAAACTGGCGGTGCTGTTGTGTATGTTCTGAACTTTGTATCTGGTGGGGTTTGTTGACTGAGTTGGGAGTTGAGATTACAAGGAAGATGAAGAGATTACATGACTGATGGCTGGAGTAGTGTGCTGCAATGGATGAACTTCAGGATGCAGGGGAAGTAATGCACAATGATGGTGCAGAATGGGTTAGGCATGTGCAAGACAAGCTGTGGCCTGAGCCATTGGTCAGGCCTGACCTCACTCAGTCCAATCAGCCGAGTTAGATAGCTGACTCGGATCTGACTCAACCATGTTGACCTGACTCGACTTGACTCGGTTGACCCGATGACCGACTCAGTTTGACCAGCGACCAGTTTGACTTTCCCGACCACCTGAGATTGATTCTGGTGAGTTTTCCGGCCAACTTCCGGCGCCTTTCTGGGACTTCCGGCAATACTTTTTGAGAAGAATTATTTCATGGGTAATTTCTACGTATGGGCTCGGTGGACCACTTGGACTTTGAAGACTTGGACCTAATTTTGGAGAAAAGCTAAAAAAGAGAAGACTTCTACTTCTTTTGGGGTTATCACGTATTTTACACTACTACTTGGAGCTTTTTGGAGAGAGCGGCGACTAGGGTTTGCTTTCATTTGTTTTTCATCTTCTTCATTTTGTTATTGATTATGATGAACTCAAAAGCTATGAGTAGCTAAACAAATAATAATGGTTATGGGATAAATTTGATTTCTCAAATATGATATTTGCATCAATGAATTAGTTTTGTCTCAATAATTTATTGTTTATGATTCATGGTTTATATTGTCATATGATTTGATTGTTTGTTTGGTTGACTCTGGAATCAATCCGATTTGCATTCATTTCTAAAGCTATATTAGGGTTTTCAATACGAAAAAGTTATTTATCCCTGATTCTTAAGTGTGGTTATTACTTGTAGTGATACATCTTTATAATCATTTATGAATCATAACCTTGGTTAAATTGAATTAGTTCTTTTACACGTTTGATTGCCTTGATTAGTCTTATTCCATAAAACTTAGTGCTTTTAGGGAGTTAAACTTAATTGTGCTTTTACACTTTAGGTTGCTTTCTAGGAAGAATTCACATATACATCTTTTAATGTGATTGTGATGAAATCGGGGAATTAGCGGGATATACTTGCGATCAAGGTATCCTAGGACTTTTAGTAAATGAGAGATTAAAATACCAATTCTAGTCATTGATGAAAATACATATTTGCGAATGATACTATCCCATGACCAATATCTTCATCTTATTGATTATTCCAATTATTTACTTTGCTTTCAATTATTTTTATTGCATTGATAAACAAAAATCCCCCATTGGTTACTAAGAAACTGAAATTTACATAACAACAAAAGCCTCTCCGTGGGAACGAACTCTTTCTTACCACTTACTTCATTTATTATAGTAGAGTGAGAAAGTGAAACTAATTTTGACGCATACGACAGCGATCAAATTTTGGCGCCGCTGCCGGGGAGGCATCGACTTGTTATATAGTTTTGGTATCTTATTTTTACGTTGTTTTTAATTTCGTTTTGAGAATTGTGTTTCAGGTACCTTACTGAAATACAAACTGAGAGAGGCAATGGGTGATGCAAATGGCACACTCAAGGAGCTAGCTTCTCAGAAGTTGGATCAACAACAATGGTGCATTGAAGCAACTTCCACATTTGATATTAAGCCAGGGTTAATCAGCCAAATACCAAAGTCCCATGGATTTGCATGGGAATACTCGAACAAGCATCTTATGGAGTTTCAATGGTTGTTGACAAACATGATACCTGAAATGGATGATGCAAATGAAGGAATGTTGCGTGCTTTTCCTTTCTCCTTACTCGATGCGGCTAAAAATTGGTCATATTATTTACCACCTGGTAGTGTTACAACATGGAATTGATTGAAGAAACTCTTCTTGGAGAGATATTTTCCTGCGTCAAAGGATACTCAACTTCGCAAAGAGATTTGTGGGATGACACAAAGTGTGGGGGAATCGTTGAATGAATGTTGGGAACGATACAAGAGATTGGTGGCAAGCTTCCCTCATCACCAATTCATTGACACAATGATTATCCCTTATTTCTATGAAGGTCTCCAAGCAAGTGATATGAATCTTCTTGATGATGCAAGTGGTGGTGCACTTATGAACAAGAAGGTGACACAAGCTAGAGAGTTGATTGAGAGCATGGCAGCAAATTCTCAACAATTTTCAAGTTGTAGGTCGGAGCCACCTATCAAGGGAGTTAATCAAGTTGACGAGAATTTTGAGTTACGGCAACAAATGAGCAATATGATGGCAATGATGCAACAAATTGCAGCGGTGGTTGTAAAACCATCACGCCCAGCTTATGAGAATGTAGAGCAAGTCAATACTATTTTCTCAAATCAGAGGTTTGATACTTACTCCAACTCTTGCGATCAAGGATGGAAAGACAACCCCAAATTTGGTTATGGTAAGGAGCAAGTTGCAAGTGCAAATTCTGTTTACAAGCATCCGAGTGAGTTCCAACAACAAGTGCGACAACCATAACAAGCGCAAAACCCAGAATTGGAAAAGATGGATACTTTGGTTGAGAATCTAATTTCCGTGGTACAACAAAATCAACAACTAGCGGACTTAAATCAGCAGAAAACGGATAATACAATTAAAGAGTTACAAGCACAAGTTGGTGAACCGCAACAACAACAATCAGCTCAAGGTCAAGGTTCCGATTTCGATGAAAAGCTTAGCACCATGATGCGAGGCATTTCTACTATGTTTCAATAAAGTCAACAAGAGACCAAGAGTACAATAAAGGAGTTGCAGACTCAAATGGGTTCCATGTCCGAGGAGATTAATCAGTTGCATGCACAAAATGGTGAGAAACTCCCTTCCCAACCTCTTAACCCAAGAGAGGTGTCAATGTTATTACGTTGGGAAGTGGTACACAATTTGTGCAAACCGAAGTTACTGATTCGGGTAAAGAAGAAACACCAAAAGAACCTGTTTTTGGAGGAAAAGAACGCTGATTTTCCCCAAACTCCCGAGGTAACTAATTCTAAGTCTAAACCTCTTGTTTCTACTTATGTTCCTCCTTTACCTTTTCCTGGCAGGTTCTCTAAAGCTAATAGGAAGGTGGAACAAAATAGAGATATTTGGGATGTTTTTAAGAAGGTCCAAGTGAATATTCCACTCATTGAAGTAATTAGGCAAACTCCTCGCTATGCAAAGTGTGTAAAGGAATTGTGCACTAACAAGCACAAGCTAACCGTTAATGAGGTAATGAGTGTGGAGGAGAATGCTTCTAAGTATATCTTGAAAAGAAACTACCACCTAAATTGAAGGATCCCGGTAGTTTTACTATTCCATGCACTATTGGTAAAACAAGGTTTACAAAAGCTATGCTAGATTTAGGAGCTTCTATTAATGTTATGCCTACTTCAATTTATGATGCTTTAAATCTTGGTCCTCTTAAGGAAACCGACATAGTTATTCAACTTGCTGATAGATCTAATGTTCACCCGAAAGGGATTGTTGAGGATATTTTGGTGCATGTAAAAGGATTAATTTTTCCGGTGGATTTCTATGTTCTAGACATGAGTGATGCAAATGCATCCTCTTCTACACCTTTACTGTTGGGTAAACCATTTATGAGTACCGCTAGAACGAATATTGATGTCCACAATGGTACTTTGACTGTGGAGTTCGATGAAGAGGTCATTCACTTCAACATCTTTGAGGCGAGGAGACACTTGAGTAGCATTCAATCAGATTTCCATAATGTGTTGGAAGCCGGCTAAGGCGTAAAAATCAAGGAGATAGTCGGGCTGACGACTTTAAACCAAGCGCTACATGGGAGGCAACCCATAGGATGAGTATTTCTTCTCTTGTTTTTAGTTTTTCTTGTCTTGTTTTTATTTTTTCTGATTTATTGTCACATATCATGTTAGAATTTTCCACCTTGACTTTTTTTTTTTTTTGGATGACTCAATTTATATTGAAGACAATGTAAAGTTTAAGTGTGGGGGAGTGGTTAAGCATTTGCATTGTAAAATTTTTAACTTTTTTTGTAAATTAGTGCATGAAAAACTCCAACTTGTAGTTATTTTAGAGTCACATAGTATACATGTCGCTAAGGTTACATCGAAATTCTCACAAGAGTGACTGAACTTAGAGATGCCACTGAACGTGATCGTGTTTCTTACTTGTATGAGAGTTAAAGTTGGATTTTACCATGCCGGTGGAAAATGAGGTGCGATCGAATTCGGTATTAGAGTTGTGGTCCCCTATAGTGGAAACTACCCATGTTATATCATGAGAGGCACCGACCTTCACATCTTTGTACGTATCTAAATTTGTGCTTTTAGAGTGTGTGTCACCGTACGTAAATTCCGGGTAGAATGGTGAGCTACCCAACCTCCCACCAATAGAAGCACTATTTTGATCTCTTGAGTGCTATTTTATCAATCATGATGGTGACATCGAATTGCTAACTTACATACCACTTGTAATCTTGTTCACAGTTAGAACCCTCCACTTTATCTCTCTCTACACCAACATGTCCATAGAAACACCATCATCATCAACAAGAGGAGCATCACAAATTCGAAGTAAAGTTGAAGACGTCCAAGGTTTACAAGCAACAGTACAGAAATGAGCAGATTTCAGATTCAAGTAAAGCAACAAGACAAGGAGCATAATTTTTACAAGTTGAAGACTATATGTACAAGAGCGAAGATTATCAAGATGAGAGTTCAAGAAGTTTATGATATCAAGACATACAAGTTGTGAAGAATCAAGCGGTAAAGTAATAATACCATGGCCTTTGTACTTGCATTTTCATTTTATCTCTATTTGTATTTGTTTTATTTTCTCTTGTCTCATCAAAAAAAAAAAAAAAAAAAAAAAGACAAGAGAAAATTTGTTAGGTTCATCATTAGTTTTATTATTTTATTTTGTATTTGATAACCATATTTTATTAATTTTTGGATAAAGATTATTACATGAAACTAGTTGGAAGCCTAACAAGCTAAGCTCCAACGACATACTAATACATTAATTGAATAGGTTGATGTGCTAGCCTACCAGTGGGCCTCATGGGTAACCTAGCCAAAGGAGCCGAAGCGGATAGGGGGGCTGAGATTGTGTCACAAGGGGGGCAAACTAACTCTATCTTCCATGTTAATTCCTGCAATATTACGCCATTGGGGGCTTGAACCTGGGACCTCCTGGAACGCATGAAACTTTGGGGAACGGGGATGACCAGCTGAGCTAGGGCCCGTTTTGTATTTGTTTTATTTTTCTTGTCTCAACTAAAAAAAAAAAGAGAAAAAAAAAGAGACAAGAAAAATGTGTTGTATCATATTTTGGTTCATTTTTAGTTTTGTATTCTTTCAATAAAGCCAATGGAGATAAGGAATATACATAATGAAGTTTCAGGCAACAAATATTTGAAGAAAAAGTTACATTGTCAAGATTTTACGAAGTTCAAGAGTTATCATCGACAATTGAAGACCGAAGACGAAGACAAGGATTGAAGACTGAAGACGTTTCTATGGATGCAGTGAGAGTGGTGCTAGCTGCACGTCGAACAGATAACGAGGTAAGTAAGCATATTCTCACCTTCTTTTAAGTGGTTGATTTCCTTTCTTAGAGATCGTCAGAAAAAAAAGGTATTCAAAATGAATAAAAGATGTGGGTTTTCAATACAATTCGGAGGGTTTTGCCTTCCTACCATTAAATGTGTCGCAGGATTCTCTCTTCATTCCTACCTGGACACATGTGTGACCCATAAAAAGCTATTTATTATTGAGAGCAACTTCATAAAACCCTTTCTTGTGAGGCAGAGTCGAGACTTTTCATCACTCCAAACCCGAATTTCTTTAGATAAGGGATGGTTATTTCTCTCTCAACTTTTAAGGATCAGATTGTGTTCATATATGTGCCTAACTTCTTATGACTAGTGTGCAGAATTTCTATGTCTTCTTAGCGCGTTGGATGCTATCATTATGGAGAACTAGTAAGTTGGAAAAGTAGGTTTTGTGGGTATATCTCTAGTAAACCCTCACGAGACTATAACTCGTCCACTAGGGACACCTAGGGGTTCAAAGGCTTGTTATACATGCTAAGTGTGACCGTAGCCTCGACGACACGGAGTTGTATGTTTTTTTTTTAGAATTATTTTTTTTATTTGCTCGAGGACTAGCAAAGTCTAAGTGTGGGGGACTTTGATAGGTGTTATAAACACCTTGATATTTATCTATTGTTTATGCTTTCTTTGCGAGTTTTCATGTAAATTATGTATCTTATGCGTGAGTTTGAGTTTATTAGGTGCAATGGAGTCCTTGGGAGCAAAAGAAGAAGAAAATGTCCATTTGGAGCAAAAAGGTCGATTCACTGGAGTGATACTTGGAACTAGCCAAGGTTATGCAGCAAAGGAGGTGAAGAATGAATTGTCAGTCCCCAAACTGACAATTAAACAGAAAGAACAAATAACTGACAGGCCAAATATCACTTCAATGCCCCTTATCTTAACGTGCGGAGTGCCAATATGAATTCCTTTTCTTACACAAACCTAAATATCAGAGAAACAATCATTTTCCTATTTATCATTGTTTTTCTCTCTTTCACTATGCTTGAAACCGAGAAAGCCATGGCGACTCCATTATAGAGATGAATAGAGGAATTGAGAAGATCATAGAGGGGTTCCTATGAAGATCGATTAATGATTCTATAGATAGGGTGTGCTAGGGAATTATCGAAATAAGGTTTGATTGAATCCGAAACAAAGATGTGAATCTGAAGGAGTTAGGGTTTGATCAATTGAATCTAAAATTGGTGAGGATGATGATTTGAGGTTGTTGGTTAAATGGGTTTTGAATTGATTAGTTGGTTCGATATGATATGGTGGAATTAGAATATAAAGCTGATATCGACTAAAAAAGTGAAGAAAACCAATGAAGGATTCTACTGGTAATTGAGTGTTCCTGAGATTGTGTTATTTTGAGATGGAGGAGAAGAACAAGGGAAAGCTGGATGCTTGCTGCTGGTGGAAGAATTGGCATGAACTACAATGGGTGTTCGGTACTGAGAAGTCCATGGGGTATTGATTATGTTAATGGAGCAGCTGCAGTTGAGTGCCTGAGATGAAATCGTAGGAGGTTGCAGGTACTGGAGTTGCTTATGGTAATCTGATGAAAAGAAGTGATGCTGAGTAAGTGGAGCTGGACCGAAGTTTGACAAGATTTAGAATGCTTGAATGTTGGAGCTTAAGGAATTGTGTATGGCTGAGCTATGGAGGGCAGTTGTTGTGGTTCGAATGAAGGAATGAAAGCTTTGCAGGCAAGGATGGAATGTAAAATTGCAGAGATGGCATGGTGGTTATGCAGTGAAACTGGTGGTATGTTGATGTTGCAGGTTAACCGAAGGATGGAAAGAATGGAATTGGGATATTGTAAAAAGGAGTAGAACTAAGCAGCAGGGACTGGTGGTGTATGAGTCCACAATGGTCAGTTGTGTGTAGGAAACTGCAGGTTGTGTTTGAATGGATTATGTGGGTTGAATATGTGTAGAATTGCAGAGGGAAATGAGCTGGAGTCTTAGTCTTGAGATATGGCTGTCATTGAAAGATGATTGCAGGTTGAGGTTTATGTGTTGCTGCCAGAGATGCAGTGCAGTTCTGTGATGTTGCAGTTCATGGATAAGAAGATGGAGATGCTAATGGTTTATATGAGAATGAGGTTGTGGAACTGGAGCTTAGATGGATGAAAGTGCACTTGAAATGAGCTCTTAAAGAATGCAGTGGTGGAGATGTTGCTGCGACTGAAATGGTAGGAATTGCGAAACCGGCGGTGCTGTTGTGTATGTTCTGAACTTTGTATCTGGTGGGGTTTGTTGACTGAGTTGGGAGTTGAGATTACAAGGAAGCTGAAGAGATTACATGTGATCATTTGGAGTAGTGTCTTTGCAATGGATGAACTTCGGGATGCGGGGTAAAATGTGAAAATGGGTTAGGCATGTGCAAGAGAAGCTGGCAGCAGGCCAAGATGGCGCAACAGAAGACTGTGGCCTGAGCCATTGGTCAGGCCTGACCTCACTCAGTCCAATCAGCCGAGTTAGATAGCTGACTCGGATCTGACTCAACCATGTTGACCTGACTCGACTTGACTCGGTTGACCCGATGACCCGACTCAGTTTGACCAGCGACCAGTTTGACTTTCCCGACCACCTGAGATGGATTCTGGTGAGTTTTCCGGCCAACTTCCGACGCCTTTCTAGGACTTCCGGCAATACTTTTTGAGCAAAATTATTTCATGGGTAATTTCTACGTATGGGCTTGGTGGACCACTTGGACTTTGAAGACTTGGACCTAATTTTGGAGAAAATCTACAAAAGAGAAGACTTCTACTTCTTTTGGGGTTATCACGTATTTTACACTACTACTTGGAGCTTTTTGGAGAGAGCGGCGACTAGGGTTTGCTTTCATTTGTTTTCCATCTTCTTCATTTTGTTATTGATTATGATGAACTCAAAAGCTATGAGTAGCTAAACAAATAATAATGGTTATGGGATAAAGTTGATTTCTCAAATATGATATTTGCATCAATGAATTAGTTTTGTCTCAATAATTTATTGTTTATGATTCATGGTTTATATTGTCATATGATTTGATTGTTTGTTTGGTTGAGTCCGGAATCAATTCGATTTGCATTCATTTCTAAAGCTATATTAGGTTTTTCAATACGAAAAAGTTGTTTATCCCTGATTCTTAGTAGCATAGTGTGGTTATTACTTGTAGTGATACATCTTTATAATCATTTATGAATCATAACCTTGGTTAAATTGAATTAGTGCTTTTAGACGTTTGATTGCCTTGATTAGTCTTATTCCATAGAACTTAGTGCTTTTGAGGGAGTTAAACTTAATTGTGCTTTTACACTTTTGGTTGCTTTCTAGGAAGAATTCACATATATATCTTTTAATGTGGTTGTGATGAAATCAGGGAATTAGCGGGATATACTTGCGATCAAGGTATCCTATGACTTTTAGTAAATGAGAGATTAAGATACCAATTCTAGTCATTGATGAAAATACATGTTTGCGAATGAAACTATCCCGTGACCAATATCTTCCTCTTATTGATTATTCCAATTATTTACTTTGCATTCAATTATTTTTATTGCATTGATAAACAAAAATCCCCCATTGGTTACTAAGAAACTGAAATTTACATAACAACAAAAGCCTCTCCGTGGGAACGAACTCTTTCTTACCACATACTTCATTTATTTTAGTTGAGTGAGAAAGTGAAATTATTTTTGACGCATACGACAGCGATCATGTACCAAATTCCAAACTGCAATTCTAGAATTATCGGACTGAGAGAGCTGCCAACATTGTATAGAAGAAATAACTTCTGCATGCATGGAATAAAACCGCATCAACTTACTCAAAAACTCCACCCAACTTGTCTGGCAAAGTCACAATGTAACAAAAAAATAAGAAGTTGTTTTGGGTCAATAGCACCAGTTGATCACATGATAGATTTCGAGTTACAGTAGTGCATTTCTTCTCAGGATGCAAACTCTAGTCTAGATCATATGGAGATGTTTCGATCACTATGATTTTTTGGGTCACAAGGTAAAAATTGCATTACTATGATCTAACGTTTGGGCCATTTGACAAACTCTAAGAAACGAAGCAACTTTTAGGCCAAAAGGCATTTTTGAGTCTCTTACTAAGGTTGGATCAATTTGCAAATTTTGAATCACTAGCATTTATAAATCATAATGGAATTTTGGGGCGATAGCTGTCGGCAGATTTTTAAGACACACGAAAAGCGTTCATTCACGATTGCTTAAGGCTGGTACTATTTTATGTAAGACAAAAATCTTATGAGTGATCCTGACAGTTTGACCATTCAAACGATACAAACCCCGGTAATGCTGATACTAGCCTTTAGTAATCATGCACTACAGAGTGAAGTTGATGAAACACAATACAAATGTTTAGTTCATTTTTTTTCTATAAAAGTTATTTCTTACTCCCTTCGTCCCAAATTAACTGAGCTATTTGTAGTTTCCACAATTATTAAGGCAAGAAGATAATGGGAGTATGTTTAAGTATTTTTACAATTATACCTTTTTGGATAATAATTAGTGAAACTTAGAAATGATTTATCTCTTAAACTATACCACGGTTTTTCGTAAATTTTGTATCATTGAAAAGCCTTTTAAAACACATACGTAACGAATATAAAGAAGAATTAATTGGGGGATATCAAAACTAATTGGGGGATAGAGGAAAAAGACAAAAATTGGATCCAAATATCAAATCGGGGTCACCCCTTATCTTAGTATTTTTTTAATTCCTAATCTAGCCCTTATTAATTAGGATTAGTGATTAATAATAATTAGTAAAAATCTTAAGTATTTGGGGGATAGATTAGTGTTTGTTTTTATTTTAATTTGTGTGAGTGAGGAGTAGAGGAGAGAAAAAAAAATTGAGTGGAAATTTTTTTTTGAAAATGGAAGATGATTGTGATGAGAGAATTCTTTGCTAAGAGGTTGAAAATTTGATTTTTTTCTTTGAATCCACCATTGTTGCAGACTGAAAAAGCTTGGTGTCGGCATGGTATTCAACCTATTTTTCCGGTTTTAATGGTCTACTTAAAACATGATTATCGATTTTCGAGCATCTTAGAAACTACTTAGGCATGGCTTTTGCTTAAATTTCTATCTTAGGAACATGATGAAAATTATCCGAGAAAATTGATTTTTTTCACTTAACTACCTAGGCATTGATAGATTTATATCGAGAATGCCGAGCATTTAGTTCGGCATTGAATTTCATCACTTAGGCGTGGTCTTCATCATTTTCGACATGTTCTTGACACTTAGGCGTGGTCTTCATCCTAAATAACCATGCCGGAACTCACTTCGGTGTGGTCTTCATCCTAAATTTCTATCTTAGGCACATGATGAAAAGTATTGAAAATTGATTTTTTTTTCACTTGACTACCGGCATTAATACATTTATATCGAGCATGCCGGAATTTAGTTAGGCATTGAATTACATCAATTCCTAAGCATGGTCTTCATCACTTAGGCGTGACCTTCATCATTTCCGACATGTTCTTCATCATCACTTAGGCATGGTCTTCATCACTTAGGCGTGGTCTTCATCATTTCCGGCATGTTCTTTATCATTTAGACATGTTCTTCATCACTTAGTGAGAGAAGGAGAAGAGAATTTGAAAGGAAATGGGGAAAATTTAGAATTTGAAAGAGAATGGGGAACATTTGGGTTTCAAAGTTTTAACCCTAAAAAGATTAATAAGAAGTGGAGATGGAAATGGGGAATATGATTTTGTTTTTTGATTTTAAGTTTTTTGATTTTTATTTTGAGGAAGGGTGTTTTAGTATTTTCGCCCCCAAAAATCACCCCTTAGCACACACCATGGGTTGGGGGAAGTAATTCATATCCCCAATTAATTCCCATATCCCCCAATTGCGCGTTTAATATAAACATGATTATCAAATTATACATATTTCTTATAGAACAATAATCAATTTAAAAGGTTGTTTTAAACATATCTCTTGATTAGTGAGATAGCTCAATTATTTGTGGGACAAAATTTAAAACCAATTAGCTCAATTAATTTGGAATGGGGGAAGTATAAGAAAAGAAAAAATCCATCTTATACTTTGGTGTATAAGTAGGACCCTGAAGAGCCCATGTGAAATTTCAGATTTTTTTCTCCGGAGTAGGCAGAAAGGTTAAGATAAATTGAAAAGGAAAAAGAGTATACAAGACGGAAAGAACGAACACCCAAGAGGAAACTGACAAAGGAGAGAGATACAGATAAAAACCCTATCTAAAACAATGCAAGATTGACGTAGATTTGAGATAGATTGACCCGGACCGTCCCAACCTTGGTTTTTCTGACTGATTGCACAAGAAATGAAAAAGAAAAAGAATTTGTCACGATTGTGACTGATTGCACAATCTTACCTCCACATTATAATTACCCTCTCGCTATGTTGTTTATCTAGTCTAAAGTCGGGCAGCTGTCTGTCTAGGCAATGACCTGAGATATATAATGGCCTCGATAATTCCACGCATTTTAGAGCTCCACATCTTAGAACGAGCAAGGAAGAAAGAAACTTAGATTATATATCAAAGTTCATAGTCCCACTCCCGCCTGCTGCCGGTCTTCTCCGGGGTAAGTAAACTCTATGGATTGCAGTTTTTGAAATTTTAATTTTGGATACGTTAGTGAAAGAATGAATTTTTTATCTTGGTCATTGGGATTTAAGATTCGTATTTCTTCCTAATTGATCGTTGAAGTAACACTCATTCTCTAGTCTACTTTTCACTAATGGTAGCTTCATGGATCCTTACAAAGTCCTCTACATCACTCCGAACGAAGACGGTTCTCTTACCCGATACTGGCCAGTTCCAGAGATACCACCAACCGGAATCGATAATGTCTCCGATGGCCCCGTACAATCAATCGATGTTCCTTTGAATCCCACAAACAAAACTTGGGTTCGAGTTTTTCGCCCTCGGAATTTACCTTCCGTGAATAATTCGAAACTTCCCCTAGTGATTTACTTCCATCCAGGTGGTTTTATAATTTGTAGTACAGCTTCTTTCCCATTCCACCAATTTTGTACTAAAATGGCCAGTGAATTGCAAGTTTTAGTTGTTTCCGTGGAGTATCGCCTAGCGCCTGAAAATCGTCTTCCTTGCGCTTACGAAGATGCTATTGATGCAATTCTTTGGGTTAAGAATCAAGCATTGATGAATTCTAATAATGCATTTATATGCGAAAATGTGGACTTTTCTCGGTGTTTTCTTATGGGTGCTAGCTCTGGCGGTAATATAGCTTACCATGCTGGTTTAAGATCATTGCATTTGGATCTAAATCCTGTAAAGATTACTGGGTTAATTTTAAATCAACCATTTCTCGGTGGAGTTGAAAGAACAAGTTCAGAGACGAAATCTGTACACGATAAGGTCTTGCCATTATGCGCCGCAGACTTGCTATGGGAATTATCATTGCCAATTGGATCAGATCGAGACCACGAGTATTCTAATCCGATTGTTGGAGCGTCAAAATGTTCTGGTGAACTCGGCTTGTTACCGGAGTGTTACGTTCGAGGCTGTGGTGGTGACCCGTTAATCGACCGTCAAATTGAGTTTGCGAAAATGCTGGAGGGGAAGGGTGTCAAAGTGGTGACGGAATTTAGTGATGAAGGCTTTCATTCTAATGAAATGTTTGATGAAGAGGTAGCTCAGGATTTAGTCAAGGGTTTTAAGGATTTTATTTACTCTTCCGGGATGCAGATTACAAGTAATTGAAATTCCCTTTCACTCTCTTGGACACTCTTTTGTAATTTTCTTCTGTTTTTTTTTTATTTTTTTTTTAAAGTTTTTATGTGTAATACTTTGGACAAATTAATCTTTAATAAATTAATTATTCCGTTAAAATAATAAAATTTTCAGGCCCCGACTAGGCACGTAAAAGTTGATCTTTAACTCGTTAAATTATTAGCTTTGTTAAAATAACAATTTTCTTTCCTTGTATCTAGAATACTGGCACCGCCGTTCCACAAATACCCCGGTGAGCGTAGCTGATCAATTATCTAAATGTTGCATGAAGTTGGCTCATTACTAAGTATAGGCTGTGGGTTAGTTGCATAAGAAGAAGTCAATATCACAGTTAACACCATCCTAATTGAATGGGGAACCCCATGAGCCGTTGACCTGTTTATGTTCACACAAAACATCCTAAAAAAAGGTACGGTTATCATCAACACCTTATAATCAAAACCTCGAACACTAATCATTGAACTTTTTTTCTTCTTCTGAATGAATAGCTAGATAGAGAAATTTTACTAGTTATCAACCAAAATGTCTGAGGAACCAAAAAGGAAACCACCAAACAATGAAAAGTCAGTGAAAGCGAGTAGTCCTGATGCTGAAGAATTGGAAGAGAAAGCTTCCCCGCCAATTGATCCATGGGCGATGCTCAAAATTGTTCAAAATCCAGATGGTACAATTACTCGACAAACCGACCTACTTACGGTACCACCAACAACGGAAGAAGAAATGTCAGTTCCGGGTCTATCCGTTGTTACCAAAGACGTCACACTCAATGCTGAAAACCGAACTTGGGTTCGAATTTACCGTCCTATGAAGATACCATCCAATGATACCAATGTTGCTAGACTTCCTGTCATAGTTTACTTCCATTGTGGTGCATTCATTATGTTTAGCGCGGACAATGTATTCGACAACGAACCGTGTACGCGGTTCTGTAGTGAAACACTTTCCATCGTGGTGTCTGTGAATTTCCGTTTGGTGCCGGAAAACAAATTACCAGCGGCATATGACGACGGCATCGAGGCTTTGCTTTGGCTAAAAAACCAAGCCGTGGATCCGAATGGCGAACAATGGTTAAAAGATTACGCTGATTTTTCAAGGTGTTACGTTATGGGTGCGAGCACTGGTGGTACAATTGCTTACTATACGGCATTACGTGCAACTGCGATGAATTTAGAACCGGTTAAGTTATACGGACTCATCTTAAACCAGCCTTTCTTTACCGGAACTAAGAAAACTAAATCGGAGAGGAAATCAGCAAATGATTCGGTGATACCAGGTCCAGTTATTGACGTAATGGTGAAATTAGCTTTACCAGATGGATCTGACCATGATCATGAATATCTTAACCCAATGACTAAATCTAAATATTCTGATAATATGAAGAAATTACCGAGGACTCTGGTAAGAGGGTTTGAAGGAGACCAATCATTGGATCGTCAGATGGAACTTGTAAGAGTTTTGATTCGGCATGGTGTTCCAGTTACTGCTCATTTTAGCGAGATTGGTTTTCATTTGATTGATTTTATTGATCCCAAAAGACATTTAACTATGTTAAAATATCTTAAAGACTTCATTATCTAAGTGTGTTTAAATTTGAAATCTCTTTATCTATCTTTTGTATTTCGTTTTTCCTTGTTTTCTTGTGTGTAATATTTTCATTCTATGGAGACATCAGACATACATTGGATCCTTTTTTTTTTTTTTTAATATGAAAGGAGAGAAATTTATTGACGAGAGTTTCCCATTTAATGCATCAATCACATTGCTGCAGTCTCCCTTTAGTTTTTTTTTTTTTTTTTAATAAGAAAGAAACTTTTTATTAAAGTTTAAGAAGTAACAGCATTGTTTTGGTCACTTAAGATCAATGTTGTGATCCAATTTGGCCAATCATAGTTCCAATCAATTTGGATTGAGAGCTTCCCTTGTTCCTTTGCCCACAAAACAGCTTCAAAAAGAGCTCTAGCCTCTGCTTGCTTCAGGGTCTAAGGCTTTGCCTGAGCCTCCTCGTAATCCATTGGAGTTCCCTGAAATATTTCTACAGATTAGTCCATAACCATAAGCACCAGTCTCCTTAGTATAAGCAACATCAAAATTAATTTTATCCACATTATGCGGTGAAATAGTCCAACAAAGAGAACTAATTCTGAGGATATTTGAGTTGGTCTGAACTGAGATTGTACTGGCAGACCAACTTCCCAGTTCAGCTAGGATGTTGTTTACGATTGAAGATACATTCACCTACACATTTTCAAAGTGTTTAGCACATCTAGCTTACCAAAAAGTTCAAGTAAGGAAACTTACCATTGTAAAAACCTGTGTATCTACCTGGATTAGAGAAGAGTTAACATTAAAAAAACTGCACAACCAAGTATAAAAGTTGATGTAGGATCAGAATGTCGCAACACCAACGCTCTTGCGAAATCCATAAATGACACATTGCGAAGACATCGCAGACGAGTAATATAAATGACGCAACGGGTGACGACAGCCAGAACACGAGAAAGACGTGAAGACCTAGCGAGATTTAGGAGTGTTGCGAGGGTTTACATTTGTACGCTTGCGAGAATGTCGCAAGTCAGATCCGAAAATAGGGGATAACTTAGCTGTCATCCATTATGTAATGTCCTATATAAAGAGTTGAATAGGCTTATGAAGAGGGGAGATCTTTCAGAGAGTGGAGAGAAATTTTAGAGGAGAGAGAAAGTCTAGAGTAGCAATAACGTTCTTGATTTCACTTCATTCTTGTAAAATTTCTAACTCAATTAATAAAGAGATTGGTTATTGATCTTAAATATGTGTTAGATATTATGAATTCTTGTGAGGTGTGTATTGTAGGATTTCCTGCAATTACATATGGCGCTAAAAACAGGGGCTGATCAAAGATTGATATTGTGATTTGAAAGAATTTGGAATAATAGGGAAGGAATTTCATATAATTTTCAACAATTCATTAAGATTGAAAAATGGATAGAAGAAGACATGCATCAAAACAACCAACAACTGTTAGAAGGAGTAGGAGACTTGCTGGAGAAAGGAGAGACGAGATGGGAGAATCTTCAAGAATGAATACAAGGAACAATAGGGAAAATCAAGTTCAACCACCAATTCAACGAACACCACCAATACAAAATAGAACTGTGGATTATGACAGAGTGAGTGTACATACTTGGCGATCAGATTCCGTAGAAGAAATGGGAGAAGAGCAGCAATTATAGGAGACAATGGGCAAGGGGAGAGAGATCAAGAAACAATTGGAGGAATAATTCATGGAAATGAAGAGATTGCAGCATTAGAGACATTGAGGCAAACAATACATGAAGAAAGACGGTTATAAGCAGAAGAACGTGCGAATTTGACAAGGCAAAATCATGAATTGAGGATGGAAAACATAAGATTACAAAATAGGAGGTCAAGAAGCACTACAAGATCACGTTCAAGATCAGTTAGAGAAGAAATAAGACAAAATTTGCCTATAGAAAATGCTAATGAAGAAATTCGAGAGGGAATACATAATTCAGGCGAAGAACGTCGCGAAGGAAGAGAAGTATTGGAAGATCGTTATATTCAACGTGATGAAATTCTTCAAAACGAACAGAATGATGGAATTCAAGGAAATAGACATCGCCAGGGGCGAAATAATCAAGATGGCGAAGAAAATCAGGAAGAAGGAAGGAGAATTTTACATGAGAGAGAAATACAAAGAAATGAACGAGCAATTGAGGATGAAATTGAAAGACACTATGTTGAACAAACACATTTAGCTCGCGAGAGAGAAAGACTAAGAGCAGAAATGGAAGAACAAGAACTACAAGAAGCAATTCGACAGAATAACCATGATAATCGAGAAAGGAGGCATGAGCGAAACCGCAATAATGCTAATATCAGTGAAGAATATGATAGAATACAAAGGAGAATTGAAAGGCGGCGAAGGGGAGAAAATGAAAGACGTGACGATGTGCGAATTAATGAAAGAATTGAAAGAGAAAATCGCATAGAAAGACGAGAGGAAAGTGATGAACAAGAAAACCAAAATAGAGATGAACACAGGAGAAGAGAGGCGGAGTTGAAAAGACCAATGGATCCAAATTTTGGTATAAATGAACAAATTTTGAGAGAGTTAGAGGAAATGAGAGGAATGATAAATAATAACAAAGGAGGAGGTAAGAGACAATTGGATGAAGCCATAGAGGAAGCTGCGAAAACTCCATTCACACAAGAAGTACAATTAGGAGGAATACCCCCAAAATGCAATTTACCTGCGTTAACCAACATTTTTGATGGAACAGCTTGTGCAGTTCAACACATCAAAGCTTATGTGAGATGTATGTTACAACGGGAGAACCATGATGCAATATTATGCAAATATTTCGCGTCAAGTTTAACAGGAGAGGCGTTAAAATGGTTTGAAGGTTTTCCAAAGAAAACTATAACATCTTTCAACCACTTGCAAGCTATATTTTTAGGAGCATACATAAGCAACAATTCCTCGCGACCTGGCATTGAAGATGTATTTGGGCTTAAGCAAAGGGTTGGCGAAAGTTTGAAGCATCTAACTGTGAGATGGAAGACAATGTGTAGTGATATAGATGGTCGTGTGGACGAAAGATATCTCATCCTATCATTCATCAATGCTATGTTCGCAACAAATCTGTTATACATTCAAATTTTCAGAATCAAAAATACAATCACAATGACTGAGTTGCGAGAATTACAGGAGGAGTATATTGCTCTTTAGGAAAAGCAAAATAAGATAGAATCATACCCCATTGTGAACACAAGTTCAAGAGCAGCGAATGCAAGCTTATTACCCAAGTTAATAAATACAGTGGAGAGCACCTCGCAAGGGCAACAAGAGAGGGTAATGGGATATGGACAGCAAAAGCTAGTATCTATGGGGAGCCGTGATCAAGAAAAATTTGAGATAGAGAGAAACTTCTATAGCCGTGGTGGAAATAACAAAATCCAAAGACTTGATCAGCAACCAGAAACATATGGAGGTCATCAGCCACAAGAAACGTATGGAGGTCATCGGCCGCAAAGGAACTTATGGAGGTCGAGAGGCAAAACTTTCACGGAAGAACAATGAAATCCTAAGATAATATGGGAAGAAATCAAAATGCCACCTTTGAATGCTAGTGTGGAGAAGATATCGGAAGCTATAATCCTAATGGAAAACATACCCGCACCATGGAGCATGGGGAGTGAACCACCTCCAAGCTACATAAGCAATGAATTTTGCTCTTATCATCATTTCCATGGACATACAACAAATGACTGCAGAAATATAAAGAGAATCATTCTCAGGATGATAGATCAGGGAAAATTACATCACTTTCTAATAGGACGAACGCAAACTCAAGCATTACCACCTCCTCCAGATACTCACAAACCAAACACGGCAAAAGAAAGAGAAACATTTGTGATTGAAGTTGGCGCAAAGGCAAAGAATCTGTTTTGTAACTCCATCGTACACTCATACAAGACGATTGAATATTTTCACGATAACACTCTCAGCAGGGTTTTCGCAAGAGATGCCAATGATAGAGAAATAATGAACATTGCGAAGACATCGCCACTGGAAGAATGACAAAATCAGACTATCTCTTTTACCGCAGAAGAAGTACCTGAGGGTGGAGAAATGCATGATAACCTATTGGTGGTAAGATTGGAGATCAACCCAAAACCTAGCGAGGATGAAGATGATGAAGTTGAGAATTCTTGGGCAATCAACAGAATTTCGATTGATACGGGGAGTTCCGTGAACATTCTTTTTTATCATATTTATAAAACTATGGGAGGGAAAGATGAAGATCTAATACCTTCAACGTACAAAATTTATGGTTTTAATGGTACTGCAAATAAGCCAAAAGGAGAAGTTCATATGCGAATTCCACTGAAAGGATTATCTTCTGAAATTTTATTTTGTGTAGTTGATGTGGAATCACCATACAACGCACTGATCGGACGACCATGGTTACATGAAATCCTAGGTGTGGCATCGACTTTCCATTAATGTATCAAGTTCCCTCATCCCACTGGTGTTAGAATCATAAAGGGAGATTGGGTTGAAGGAAAGAAGTGTTATGAAATCGATATAGAATCCTGCGAAGAAAGAGCTGCAAAGAGAAAGGATTGGAAACACAATATCAAAGAAATAAAAAGAGGTGAAAGATTAATGGTAGATGTAATAGAGCAAAGATAGGAAGAAATGCTATGAAACCAAAAAATGATGAAGATTGGAAGTGGCGAAGACTTCGCAACAGATAATAAAATGATAAGAAAATTCAAAAATGCAGAGGCATAAAGTGGCAGAAGTAAGAGACTTAAAGAATGAATGTACTTGTTGACTGCCAAAGAAGAAATGGGGAGATGAAAGAAAAATGTACGATGGGTGTGTTGTAAAAAAAAAAAAAAAAAAATATTATGAATAACAGAGATGAGGCTACGAAAGGAAGTTGATACGCAAAAGAAGAAAATATTTTATGAAATATAAAGACGTGATTGCGAAATTATAAAAGAATTTATATGCAGAAGAATCAACAAATTAATCAGACAGAGGCGAACCAACTATGGCGTACACCCTAGTTCGCGAAATCAAAATTTCGTAAGAGGCAAATGTAAGACCTAAAGTGCGTCATAGAAGGGGGTACCTATTGCATGGCTCAAGGAAAAGGTTACACCGCCCCTGGAACTTGAGTCATGGAGAATTGGGGTAAATAAAGCCCATCAAGGGGAGATACTTTGGATTTTCAATCTAATCTTAAGACTTAGATTGGATGACTGAGGGTCTCTTCTAAGGAGTCATCATATGACCAAGGCGCCGAGGTACATGGTTGAGCCAAGAGTGCCTGGGGCATTTGAAGTGTCTCGGCCATTCTTGGCAAGTCTCGGCATATGCTGTACTCGGCCCAAAGAAAACTCCACTTAGGGTGCAGTCTCGTAACCATAAGCCATATAGGCAAAAGGGATAAGAGGTTGCGAAAACAACTGGTTGTTGTTAAGACCGGATGGGGGGAGCTAGCCTTGTATGGCAGAAGTACGCCTCCTTGAAGGGGCAACCAGGGAGATGATAAGGGCGGCACCCTCCATTAGGGAGGCGATAAGTGTCTTAAGACGCAAATGTCATGAGGCTTTATTTTTCGCAAGAAAATTTAGGCTTGTCATATTTGTGCGACAATCTGAAGAGGTAATAATACAAAAAAATAAAGATAAGACGAGATCAATGGGTGAGGTACATGAAAATGTAAGGACGTCCTGCGATTTCGTCGCAAGACTTGGCAATGTCATGGGGCTTTATTTTCGTAAGGATTTTTAGGCGACATATTGTCGCAACAAAACTATCCTGCAGAGGCAACAATACTAAAGAAATGATAAGGCAAGATCAAGGGGTCATTACATGAAAGTGTAAAGACGTCCTGCGATTTTGTCGCAATGACAAGAGGTGGCACAATAAAACCTTTAACTAGGAAGGCAAAATAAGACCACACAAGAGAGAAAGAAAAAGTGAGATCTTGGAAACAACCAAGAAAAACTTGCTTGCTAGAATTCAGCAGCAACAGTTGCGAGATTGAGGCATGTTACCATTTAAAAGTTATTTGCTTAATCTTTCATTTGAAAACAAATAACAGAGGCAAGTATGGGAATGAATAGATTAAGAACATGTTATTTATTTTCATATGATAGATTTACGCACTCATAGTATGAAAAAGATTGATAATGTATTGATTAACTGTATTGCAAAAAAGAATTGCTCTTTTAACATGTGCAGAAAAGAACAACAAAAGTAGAGCTTGTATTTGAAGATCCAAGAAACTCACAGCGAAAGATTACAAAAGTAGAAGGGAAAAAGAATAAATGTACAGATATTACAAAAAGAGAAAGAAGAAAACGGAGCTATTTCTTGTTCGGTTATTCTTCTTCATCAGATCCTTCTACTTCGTCATCTTCATCAGATTCCTCTTCTTCGCTAGCATCGCTGTCAGAGATATCCAAAGAAGGAATATTTTCAGGGATTTCGTCAAGGAGACAAGGGTATGAAGAATGAGGAATGTTGTTGTCATCGCAGACTGTCTTAATAGTCCGATTGCGAAAGAGAACAACATCATTTTTTAAATTCGCTACAGTAATTTGTAGCTGCTTCTTTAAATTGGAATATTTATCATTTCGAAGAGAGAAATCCTTTGAGAGTTGTTTTTTCTCAGATTCAAGTTCTTCAATTCTTTTGCGAAATCTCTCCTCAGCCTCTGCGAACATATGACAATGAATCAGCAACTTAATTGTAGGACCATAATATCGCAATATACAGGACTCGCGGGGTTAATAAACAACGATGTCGCGAGGCGATGTGAAGAACTAAAATAAACGACGCAAAGAATAACGAGGGCGAGACATAAAGAAGATGTGAGATCGCGAGGATTAAGAAGTGTCGCGAGATTGAATAGTTGTACACTGGCGACACTTCGCGAGGCATTCCCGAAAATAAAGGATAGCTTAGCTGTCATCCACTATGTATTACCCTATATAAAGGGTCGAGTGAGTCTGTTGTAGGGAGAGATCTTTTTAGAATTGTTAGGCAAGTCATCAGGAGAGAGAAAGTTTAAGAGTGTTCTAACTTCTAAGTGTAATTCAATTTTCCTGTGTAAAGACTTCATGAATTCAATCAATAAATGTTCTTAATCTTACATCTTCTAATGGATTAATTAGGCAAAATCGAGTAAGGGGTGTAGTGTGGGAAATCCTGCTACTACATATGCGCTAGAAACAGGGACCTAATCTTGTTGGTTCAAGAAAGAAAATCGCAATTAAAGTTGTTTGGATCAAGAAAATGAGAAAGGGAAATCTTAGATCGGATGAAGCAGGGGAAAAAGATATAGCATGTGGCACAGATACAGGAGGAATGATTAGTGATTTTCATAAAAATATCAGAGGAAGAATACACAAACGGGATTTTGAAGGAAAGAAGATTACAGACAAAGAAATGACATCACCTTTGAAAGATTGGGAAAGACAAGAGATAACATTCACGGCGGGAGAGATATCCAAAGAAAATTTAGATCACCCCTCTCCATTAGTGATCGCAATTAACGCGTATAAGGAGGGAAAAGAATCAGAGAACACGGCGAAAGCATGGGTGGTAAATGGAGTTTTAATTGATACGGGAGTCTGGTGAACATAATGTTCTATCACACTTACAAAAAGATGGGATATGAAGACGAGGATATGACTTTCGCGGCATATAATATTCAAGGTTTTGGTAAATCCATAACCAAAGTTAGAGGGGAGATAAAAATACGTATTCCATTAGGAAGAATCGAAACTCGGGTGACATTGAGTATAGTAGATATGGAATCACCGTATAACTTGTTACTAGGAAGACCATGGGTACATGCAATAAAAGGCTGTGGCGTCGACGCTTCATCAATGTATCAAGTTTCCAACACCAAGCTGGAATAGGCGAGATCAAAGGGGATCTTTGCTAAAGGAAGAATATATTATCAAAATGAAGTGAAATCTTTGCGAGGAACAAGTAAGCAAACAAAAGGATATATCTAAGCATCGCAAAAAGATGGCGAGGAAGCTAAGAAAGAAGAAGAATTCGAGTTTACATGATCAAAGCGAAGGAAGGAAAAGGCATACTTAGCGAGATCTCGGGAGAAGAAAATGATCCGCGATGGAACCGAAAGGACCAACTCCTATGGGAGAACCGAAGGCCGATTACGTTGCGGTGAACAAACTAAAGAAGTGAATATTGGAACTAAGGAAGAACCTAAGATGCTAAAGATTGGAACTAGCATGGGGAGCGGATGAAGAAGAAAGAAGCTGCCCAGTACATTGCGAGAATATAAAGATATCTTCGCGTGGGATATGGATGCAATGCCTGGCATAGATCCATCGGTAGCTTGTCACAAGTTAGAAATTGATAAAAATGTGAAGCCATTTAAGCAAAGGATTAGAAAGATAGTGACATATCATTCTCGAGATAGAAGAAGAAGCTGAGAAGATCTTTGGATGCGGGAATTATTAGACAAGCAAAATACCACTGAGTGGATAGCGAATATGGTTATAGTTCCAAAGAAGAACAAGGGAATAAGGATTTGCATTGATTTCACCGATTTAAATAAAGCTTGCCCTAAAGACAGGTTTTCCATTACCGGACATCCCTGACTAGTCGAATCGGCGGTAGGGAATGAAAGGGTATCCTCGCTGGATGGATATAAAGGTTACAACCAGATCCCACTCGCGAAGAGGATCAAGAGCACCTTTGCTTTCTTCGCTCCAAGAGGATTATATTGCTATACTAAAATGCCATTCGGTTTGCGAAATCTTTGGAGCGACATATCAAAGGATGGTAGAAGAGGTATTCGCGAGAATGGATACATAAAACACTGGAGGTCTATGTAGATGACATGCTAGTAAAAAGTAAGAAGGCAGAAAATCACGTGCGAGATTTGAAAGAAATTTTTGAGCAAATGAGGCGTTTCAACATCAAAGTCAACCCGGAAAAATGTACCTTCGGAGTTGCGTCAGGGAAGTTCTTGGGTTACATTATATCAAAGGAAGGAATACACGTTGACCGGAGAAAGTAAAAACGATTCGCGACATGCCGAGCCGCGACGACGAGGTAAAAGATGTTCAAAAGCTAAATGGATTGTTAGCATCACTAGGAAGGTTCATCTCGCGGTCGTCGATAAATGTAAACATTTTGATGGTATTCTAAAAAGGGATCAAAATTCGAATGGACGGACGAATGTGAAAGGGCTTTACAAGGAATTAAGGAGCATTTAATGGATATATCCATTATGCGAGAAAAGCGAGAACACAGGGAGGAATTATTAATATATCTCGCGACTACTTCGCACGCCTTAAGTGCGGTTTTATTGCGAACGGACGCGGGAGTAGAGAAACCAATCTATTATATTAGTAAAACTTTTAATGCCATGAAAGAAATTATTCAAAGATTGAAAAATTAATCCTAGCGTTAGTCTATGCGTCATTTAAACTTCGCATATATTTTGGGCACATCTTTGTTAGGGTGGTAACAAAGGTACCAATTGAATCGGTAATGAAAAATTCAAAAAGATCGGGAAGAATCGAAAGATGGAATGCTCAAATAAGTCATTGCAAACTCAAATATGAAATATTATCTTCAACCAAGTCACGGTCGTCGTGAGACTTTCAGCGAAATTTCCCTTGGAGGAAGATGAAGCGGTGGATGAAATGATGGATGTAGAGGAAGAACATGGAGACCCAAAGATTTGTTAAACCGAGCCAAACCGGTGGGAAATATTAGTGGATGGATCATCAAATGGAGAAGGTAAAGGAGTGGGAATTGTTATGATTTCGTGAGGAAGGCAATAAGTTAGCTTTTGCTTTTAGATTGGAATTCGAGTCTACCAATAATGAAACGGAATACGAAGCCATAATACATGCTTTACGATTTGCAATAGAAATGGCTGGAGAGTGTGAGAATTACCAGCGACTCGCAATTGGCAATTCGTCGGATAACGAGAAAAGTATGCTACAAATGATCCATCCCTACGAAATACGGGAAGCTTGTAGAAGTGTTGTCGGCACTGGAATCTGAAAATAAAATGGAGGCACATATCAAGAAGAGATAACTTGAGATTTCATGAGGACGCTTTTGCCTTTATATCAAGTATGATGACAGACCCAACTGCGAGGAATATCAAAATACAGACGCTACTGGCGCCATCAATTAATAAAGAAGAGGAACAAGAAGCAGATATAATGATGGTGGTAGATGAGATACAAGGCTGCGAGGAAGATTGGAGAGTAGAACTTCACGCGTACTTAATGAAAGGCGAGGTACCAAGAAATAGATTAGAAGCACACAAGTTAAAGAGCCGGGCAACAAATTATGAATTGCGAGATGGCGTACTTTATCGGCGCTCTTTTGATGGACCTTCGCTTCGATGTCTAACAAGGAAAGAAGGAGAAACCATATTGAAGATGCTGCATAGTGGAGATGCCGGAAATCATAGCGGCGGAAGATCTTTGGCATATAAAGCAAAGACGCAAGGATATTATTGGCCATATATGCATGAGGACGCGAGAGCAATAGCAGACAGCTGCGAAGATTGTCAAAGACACGGGAAGAAGATACATGCACCGGGAGCACGGTTAAATTCTTCAAAAAGTGTGTGGCCTTTTGGAAAATGGGGTTTAGATATCGTGGGACCTTTTTTACCGAGGCTGAGACGAGAGAAGATACTTAATTGTCGCAACGGATTATTTCACAAAATGGTCGAAGTGAAAGCGGTACAACATATTCGCGACAAAGATATTTTTACTTTCATATTCGAGAATATCATATGCAGATTTGGGATCCCTTACGGTTGGTATCGATAATGGGAAACAATTCGAAGGACAAAACATAGAGTTGTTACTTAATGCATTTAAAATAAGATGTGGGAAATCAACTCCATTGTATCAAGCTAACGGTCAAGGCGGAGGCAACAAATAAGACAATTGCGGATATATTGAAGAAGAAATTAGAAGGACACAATAGAAGATGGTGCGAACAAGTACCCGGTGCGGTATGGGCATACAATACAACAAGAAGGAGGCTCTTTGGAATGTCACCTTTTTGCTTAACATACGGAGTTGAATTTGTGCTTCCAACGAAGTCGTGATCCCGACAACTAAAAAAGAAGTTTGGGAGAAAAATCTTAGTGCGGAAATATCCTAATCAAATTGGATGAATTGGAAGAGAAAAGGGAGAAGGCGTTGCGACACATGGAGAATTGCAAGGCGGCTAGAGAATATAACAAGCGCGTCAAAATACGTGAATTCCAACCGGGAGACTTGGTCTTTGCGAGAAACCCCAATATACCAACGAGAAAGTGGAGGCAAGCTGGCGAGAAAATGGGATGGACCTTATATCGTCAAAGAGGTAGTTAGTACGGGGGCATATAGATTGATGGACCACGAAGGAAGAGATGTGGGACAAAAATTGGATAGACCATGGAATAGATTATATCTAAAGAAATATTACCCATAATAACGAAAGATGAAAAAGGAATCAAGATGAAGTACTTCTTCGCTAGATATTTGCGACGTTCAATAAAATGCGAGAGAGAATCCGCGAAGAGATCGCGATAAGAATAGCAAAAAAGTCATGAATAGCTTAACAAAACAACAAGAGATGAGGAATGATTAAATGAATAAATCGGCGAATATCTCATGAGACAAAATAGCAAGTGATGAAGAATGATTGAATAAAAAGAATGAATGAATGGGACGAACCTTTATGGCGTACACCCTAGTTCGCGAATTATATTTCGTAAGAGGCAAATGTAAGACCTAAAGTGCGTCATATAAGGGGTATCTCTTAACATGGCTCGGGTGGAAGGTTACACCGCTCCGAAACACTGGGTCATGCAGATTTTGGGGCCCATGAAAGCCTATCCGGGGAGATACCTTGGATTCCCAACTATATATGTAGGTTATACCACTGGTTGGGCGACCGAGGGTCTCTTCCAAGGAGTCGGTGTATGCACAAGGCGCCGAGGTACAGTTGAGCGAGTGCCGGGATGGATGAACCTACCTGGCCATTCTTGGCAAGTCTTGGCATGCGCGGCACTCGCCCAAAGAAAACTCCACTTAGGGTGCAGTCTCGTAACCATAAACCCTATAGGTATAAGGGATAAGAGGCTGCGAAAACAACTGGTTGTTGTTAAGACCGGATGGGAGGAGCTAGTCTTGTATGGCCGATGTTTCGCCTCCTTGAAGGGGCAACCGGGAGATGATAAGGGCGACGCTCTCCATTAGGGGGTGTCAAAGCAGACGCAAATGTCATGAGGCTTTGTTTCGCAAGGAGACTTAGACTTGTCATATTTGTGCAATGATCCTGCAGAGGCAATAATACTAACGCGAGGGTAAGGCGAGATTAATGGGTCTTTACACGAAAGTGTAAGGACGTCCTGCGATTTCGTCGCACGACGGCAATGTCATGGGACTTTATGTTCGCAAGGATATCTAGGCCTGTCATATTGTCGCAACTAAAACATCTGCGCAGAGGCAAAAATACTTGAAAAATGATAAGACAAGATCAATGGGTCTTTACATGCAAGTGTACGGACGTCTGCGATTTTGTCGCCATAAAAGGTGGCGAGGGAAGACCTCTAATTAGGGAGGTCTAACTCGGAAGACCACACAAAATTGATAAGGCAAGGTCAATGAGCCATTGCATGAAAATGTAAAGGCGGTCTGCGACCTTGTCGCCACAAGAAGAGATAAAATAAAGACTACCAAAATTCGACATCAGCGAAGAATACAATACAAAGGTGATGATGACTAAGTAAAAATCATTTCATCAAAATGTAAGCGAATAAGCTTGCGAGATTATAGTCATAATTAAGAAGAAGAAAATAAGAGGATTATCCAATAAGGGATTTAATCTTTCAAAACAACGGAGACGATTGTAGCAAGAGTTATCAAACAGTTAATTCTCTACATCAATTTTATCGTCTTCACCAATTACTTTCTCAGCTTCGATTGATCAATGGACGTTCTTCGAGATATTTTCAAGCATCTTTATTCTCGCCAATTGGTGGATTCTCATCGAGAAAACTTTTGATCGAGATCTTTGTTGATAACTTGATGTTAGCAACGTCTTCGCCGCTTTCATAGTCATAATCACTATCCTGGAGCATCGGGAACTTCATCATCACTTACTTCCAAAGGAGCGACGTGAATAAGATCAAGAGACTTAGACACAAACAAAATGTTATTCACAAGAACTTCCGCCTTTAGAGGAACTGGCGAAGTAATGCTTTTGACGATTCTTACTATCAATGTCCTTACAATGAGACATATAATCAAGTCTTCGCTCTGCGCACGGTCACGAACGAGCAAGATGCGAAGAGAGTAGTCCATTTTCCTTGCGAATTTTGAATAATCGGACACGAGGGTGGAAATAGTGGGCGAAGCTTTCTCTCGAGAATCGCATAACAAATACACAAGATCGAGAAAATTCTTATCGAACATTATCGACATTTTCAGGGTAGTAAAGCATTCATGGAATAAACACATGAACTAAGATAGTCAAATAAATTGACTACCTTCCTTTTGAGAAGAAAGATGTTGAATTAAAGGCTGCGAAATTATTCCCCAGGCGGTCCATGACATCATCAAATGAATCTCCCACTAAACCTTTCAATCGAGAACGCAAATTCTTTTCATTGGAAACAAGTATGGAGTTTTCGTTCGCCAGAAGAGAGTTGGATTTTTCTATATTGACACATTGTTCTTGGAATTGCTTCGCTTTTACACTCAAAGTTATTCTACCTTGAATAAGTTTATCTCTCTCGTGATAATTACTTCAAGTTGGCTTTTCAAAGAATGATTGGCTTGCTCTTGGTCTTCACATAATTTTTGGCAAACATCATACTGCTGCGAGTAGCTCGCCACCTTATTCAACAAGAGAACGTTTCTCTTGTGAAAGAGTTCGATTCTCATCGATAAAGTTTGCAACTCCAAATCGATTTAGTCAAAGCATAAGAGGCGAGATAAATCATTACTTAACAAGTCTTGCTTTTGCGATAAATTAAAGTTTTCTTTCGACAAGTTATTTATTTGATCGTTTGCATAAGTGTGAAGATTATCTAAGAGATTATATTGCTCCATCCAACCATCTCTCTCAACTCGAACTTCTTCAACAATGGATTCCATTTGATATATCTCCATTATTCGTTTCTGGTTTAATGCTTGGAGAACGAACAGGGAATTTGAGTTGTAAAAAAAAAAAAAAAAAAAAAAAAAAAAAAAAATGGAGGGACGGCAAGAGCATACCTTTTAATTCCTCATTCTTCTTGCGAAGGTTATCACGATCTAGCGAGATGTTGTGAAATTTTTGATTTTCAAGGTGAAGATTATTACACTTCGCAGTCATAACTTGGAGATCATCCTTCAGCTTATTAATTTCTTGAATCAAAGAAGCTTGCGAGGTTCTGTCAGGACCAAGGTGCTTACTTAAAATCTCGCAAACATGAGATTTGATAGGGTCGTGAAATCATTTGGCATCACTCACGAGATCAGAAAGAACCTTAAAGGCCACATCTATCCCCTCCAAATTTTCTGCAGTTAGAGGAATTTGTTCAAACAAAGAAGATGAGTCGTCCTTTGTCAAAGGAACCTCGTGAGAAGAGGAAGTTTCAGGAAGAGGAGTGATTGGAGAAATGGCAAGGACAGTGGTAACAGGAGGAGGTATGGGATCGTTTGTAGTAGGGGAATTATGAGGAACTTGGTCTATGCGGAGTTGAGGCATAGAAGCTTTGTCGCAAGTAATGATATCAGAAGAAAGAGGCATGAAGCTATCCTGCGAAGATTTCGCAGAAGGAGAAGAAGGTTTGAAAGAAGGAAATGGAACACTGGGAGTAACAGGCTTGGGTTGGCGAAGCCTTTTAGGAGTTCTGTCAGTATTTCCATCATCCTGCGAGTAACAAGTTAAGTAAGAAACAGAGGCAACAATATATTGCTCATAAAAAAGAAATGTTTCTTAAATACCTTGTCACTCGCAGGCTTTCTTTTGGTAATTATAGATTTTGTTCGCGAAGTAGGCTTTGGCTGCGTAGGAGATTCTTGTTGCGAAGAAGGTTAGATGGCGAGCCCAAAGAAAGAAAAGGGTCCTTCACGGTAAATCTGGTTTTGGGTTGGTTCTTGCTAAACAACAATGGCAGAAAAAGAACTATAAAGTTAAGCATACCAGTGTGATTTCAACAAGAAAAACTAACTTCAAAGCAATTAACCACAAGATCAAATTAGATATGGCAAGATTAACAAACCTGGATGCCATGAGAGCAACAATTGATAGGAAGTAGCAGAAGAAGAGAAGAGGATGAAGAAGGAAAACAACAGACAAACACTTGCAGAATGATTGCAGAACGATGAAGAAGAGAAATGCTTGCAGACGATGAAGAAGATGAAAGGGAAAAAGAAATTTCTTCACAAGGAACACTCCTATAAATAGATGTGAAAAAGATATTACGACCGGATAACATTAAATGCGCCGGTAAAAGAGGCAAATATAGACACGTGTTAACGGTCATTACCTAAATCCAAGGAAACTTGATGAAAAGAAATTTAGCAGAATTCAAATATATGACATATTTCCTAATAGGCGAGAAGAGATTGCGAAACCGATTATTCTCTGCAACACATGAGGCAAGAAATGACACTTCGAGTATAGGAGCTTCGGAACATCGCAAAAGAATAGAGGCAAGTACGTACTTTTCAAGTACAGTATTCTTCTGCTTGTTCCTTCATCAGCGAAGACCAAAGATCATTGCAACAACAGATTTTTCCTTAAAGATCGCTCTCCAAGCAATATTCAAGGAAAAAGAGGCAAGATGTAGGACCATAATATCGCAATATACAGGACTCGCGGGGTTAATAAACAACGATGTCGCGAGGCGATCATGAGAGAACTAAAATAAACGACGCAAAGAATAACGACAGGCGAGACATAAAGAAGATGTGAGATCTGGCGAGGATTAAGAAGTGTCGCGAGATTGAATAGTTGTACACTTTGGCGACACTTCGCGAGGCATTCCTAGAAAATAAAGGATAGCTTATTTGTCATCCACTATGTATTACCCTATATAAAGGGTCGAGTGAGTCTGTTGTAGGGAGAGATCTTTTTAGAATTGTTAGGCAAGTCATCAGGAGAGAGAAAGTTTAAGAGTGTTCTAACTTCTAAGTGTAATTCAATTTTCCTGTGTAAAGACTTCATGAATTCAATCAATAAATGTTCTTAATCTTACATCTTCTAATGGATTAATTAGGCAAAATCGAGTAAGGGGTGTAGTGTGGGAAATCCTGCTACTACATTAATGACAGCTTCATAAAAAACAAACAATTAAATAAAGAAGAATGATCAACAACCTTCTCTGTCAGAAATCATATCCCTAATCAAGGCCGTATGCTCAACTTGAAGGATAACGTTAACACCTAAATTATTTCTGGCGTCATCTAGAACCTTCGCAGCCCAAGCGAATTCATCATCATTGTTTATGAGAAGAAGGGAACGAATTTGATTCTCTCTTTCGCTAAGAATAGCATTTTTGCGGATAGATTCATCCCGTTCAATTTGAACCTCAAGAAGAGTCTTTTGGAATTTCGCTAATGCTTAAGCACCTTGTCTAGCAATGCGATCTTTGTCATCTATGAGATCACTAATTTTCTTCCTTAAAATACTAATTTTCTCTTTAGAACTAAGATACAGACGTTTAAATTGGTTGGCTAAGCTTAAACTAGATCTATGATCAAGTTCTAAGAGGCGAAATTTGGATTGAAGTTCGTTTAGAGGAAGAGATTTAATCTTGTTATTTGAAAAACTATCCAAAGAATCGTTGAGATGAGCAAGAAGAGCATCATCATCCATAGGTTCAGGAAATGAATGAAGAAGAATGGCTTCATCAAAAAGGTTATAAACGTCTGCGAAAATGATAAGTCAGATGAGGGAAGATAACAAGAGAACAAAACAAAGGAAAAGGGAAAAGGGAAAAGTTTCATACCATAAAGCTGTTGGTTGGAGCTCTGAAGGCTAGAAATCTTATTCTTCTGAGTGGCAGAATCAGCTTCTAATTGCTTGGTCTTCTCGCGAAGAGTGGCAGCTTCAGTTTCCAATTCTTCATTTCTCTTGCGAAGAAGCGGTAGCTTGACTCCCAATTCTTCATTTTTCTTGCGAAATTGAAGATTCTTCTTTTCGAGAATACTGCGCCTCTTCTCAAGATCTTAGGCAACAGCAAAGGAAGCTCTCCCGGACTGTAAAGGAAAATAAAGAAATTAAAAAGATATAACTCAAAATCAAAACTATGAAGAAATAGGGGAATAAAGACATACGAAAACACCAAGTGAATTTAGAAAGCTGGGAGTCACTGATCTGGAGACCCCCTGAAGAGATTCGTCACTCTCTAACAAAGGAGCATCGCAGATACTCGCGAGGTCTTGGCACGTACTAGAGAGGCGATCATCTCCCATCCCTTGCATGGAATCGAGAGAAGATCTTTGGACAGGTTGTGCCATAGAAGAGTCGGTTGGAAAATTCTCCTTTGTGAGAGAAGTATCAACATCATCATTATCCTCATTATCAGAGCTTTCGCTGGATTGAGGATTTGAAGGAGAGGGAGAATGGATCTTTTGTTTCTTAGAAGGTGGGGCAGTAGACTTCTCCTTGCGAAGAGGACCCTTACTCTTGCCTTTGGCCTTCGCAATCTCGGAATTTTCTTCTTCTCCAGCGATCTCATCACCAACCTTTGCACACAAATGAAGATAAGAAACAGAGGCAACAATATTGTTAAGAATAATAAAGAAAAGTATTTCTTACTTCATCCGTGATCGAACGGAGTGCTGCTAGGGTACTCTCCTTAGCATTTATTTTATAACTCCTCCTCAACTTGATAATCTAAAAATTTCGCAAGGTTAGTAGGTATAAAAAGGAGAGAAGATTTCAAATTGAAAGAAATTTAGGAAGCACGCCTCTTTTGCTCTCTCAGGCCTATTAAATACCCAAGGCTGATAATTGGCGAGATTCACGGGGAGCACATTTGAACCTGAAATATAAGGTCCATTCAAAAGTAGTGGAAAGACGCACCATTTGTCGTCTTTGGAGTGGCGAGGAACATTGTTCTTTCCAGAATGCCAATCGATATCCTGCATAAGTATTTTGTCGCTGGGAATATTTTCTCTTCTCTTCAAACGTGCACCCCAACGAGTTCTATCGTTCTTCATATTTATTACTTCATAGTTTTCAAAGAAACTCTCTACTGAATACTTTTCAGCGAATATCTCTAAGTCCGCAAAATTAGGATCTTTAACTTCATTGGGGTAAAGAGATCCCTTACAAGCACCACGGTTTGCGAACTCAAGCATTAAGCGGATACAATCTCCGCTTAGTTGGTAGATGGCTCGCGAGAATTTCGCATGAGCAAGAATTTCATAAAACAAGGGAAGATCAGGGTTGTAGATAGGAATGGGAAGACCAGCGAGAATCTGACCTAGCGAAATTATGATTTTTTTATCATCACAATGATGATCAGTAAACAGATTGGCAGAGAGAATGGATTTAGATTCTTGATTGGGAATAGTGGATAATGTGAAACCTCTCTCTAGCAAACCTTTTTGAACTTTTTCCAAAAGAAGTTCATATCTACGACCAAATGGAGGCATCCTTCAGAGTATGGGAATGAAGAGAAGACGAAAGATCAAAAGAAGTAAACAGAAGAAGATTTACAGTAGCAGGAGCGGAAGTTACGGAGAGATGAAGAAAAGAAATTGCAGAGAAAACAAGAAAGAGAGTAAAAAAGAAGAAGAGAGGATTAAGAAAAATATATATAGAGAGAAGGATTCTCGAAAAGGCAAACACATTTAATGCGAATAGTAGACACGAACGGTTGAGAAAGGACGGTTGAAAAAGACGTGTCAAGAAATGAATGGAAGAAGGGATATGTGTAATAAATTTTGTGTAAAAGTGCGGAGTCATGTCAAAACAGATAAGGATGAACAGTTGCGGCATTTTGAGTAGATTAGTTCTCATGACATTCTCTCCTTCGCAGAGAAGACATGAGAAGAGGCAAGATGTAGGATCAGAATGTTGCAACACCAACACTCTTGCAAAATCCATAAACGACACATTGCGAAGACATCGCAGACGAGTAATATAAATGACGCAACGGGTGACGACAGCCAGAACACGAGAAAGACGTGAAGACCTAGTGAGATTTAGGAGTGTTGCGAGGGTTTACATTTATACGCTTGCGAGAATGTCGCAAGTCAGATCCGAAAATAAGGGATAACTTAGCTGTCATCCATTATGTAATGTCCTATATAAAGAGCTGAATAGGCTTATGAAGAGGGGAGATCTTTCAGAGAGTGGAGAGAAATTTTAGAGGAGAGAGAAAGTCTAGAGTAGCAATAACGTTCTTGATTTCACTTCATTCTTGTAAAATTTCTAACTCAATTAATAAAGACATTGGTTATTGATCTTAAATATGTGTTAGATATTATGAATTCTTGTGAGGTGTGTATTGTAGGATTTCCTGCAATTACATTTGAGGTTCTTCAGAGTATTGTAAATGTTAGGATTTATGCCATTGTAAATCTTTTCAGTGATTTCACATCCAACAAAGAGGTGATGAACAGATTCAGAATACTTACCACACAAACAACAAGTTGTATTATGGTGTTGGATATATCTAGCTAACCATTCTTTTGTGGGAACACAATTATGTAAACACTTCCACATGAAGTATTGAATTCTAGGTGGCAACCTAAACTTCCAAAAAGAGTTCCAAGCTATATTAAGATTGTTCTTAGTTGGATGTCTAACTAGATGATCATTTAGGATGACTTTGTAAGCAGACTTCACATAGAACTTTCCATTAGCAGCTGGCTTCCATCTAAGTTTATCTTTTCCATAAAGAGGAATCTCGAGATCAGTAATAGCAGAAATAGTATTTTGATCGAAAAGAGCATTCAGGGTTTCCAACTTCCATGTTTTAGTATTACTATCAATAAGTTGATTAACATGAGATGGGTTCATGGATCTAAATTGAGAAGTATGAGTACCAGGAATTTCTGGAAACCAATTATCCCTCCAAATTTTAAAAGTACTACCCTCACCAACTTCTAAAATATAGTGTTTCTTGATAATTTATAATCCTTGACAAATACCTACCCATATCCAAGATCCTTGTGTAGGCATGATATCTAGCAGAGGGTTTAGATTGTTAAAGTATTTACACTCTAGAATTTTGACCCAAGGAGCATCAGGGTTTTCTAACATTCTCCAAGCAAGTTTGGATAACAAGGCTTGATTTAAAAGATCAGATCTTCTAATGTTTAAACCACCAAGGACTCTAGGTAGTTGAATGTCACTCCATCTTTTCGGGTAAAGGCCTTTGCCATTTTCCTGTTTTCCCCACCAAAAGTTTCTTTGGATTGCATCCATTTTGTCAGTAATACTCTTTGGCATGGGGAAAACAACTAAATGGTGATTTGCCATACTTCCTAGGACAGACTGATTGAGGATAGTTTTACCTGGAGGAGCAAGAAAAATGGATTTCCATGGAGCAAGCCTACCAGAGTAACTTTCCATGAGGTGAACAAAGGATTCAGCTTTGTGTTTTTGCAAATGCAAGGGTACACCAAGGTATTTTTCCTGCAGAGACATTCTCTTAATCTGCAAAATGTCATCTAAATCATTTTTCATGTTAGGGGGAACTTTAGAACTGAAAGCAAGAGAATATTTATCAAAGTTCACCGCTTGGCCAGAGTATTTGCTAAATTGTTCAATGATTGAAGCTAAGTTTCAAGCATCATTTTTTCTAGCCTTAATGAAGATTAAGCAGTCATCTGCAAAAAAAATAGGCGGGTTATAGCAGGACAGTTCTTAGTTACTTTGAAACCATTTATGAGGTCTTCATTTTCAGCTTTATTCAGATTCCTAGACAATGCTTCCATACATAAAATAAACAAGTAGGGAGACAAGGGATCACCTTGTCTTAATACCCTTTCAGGGTAAAAGATATTACCTGTAGCACCATTTAGTAGGATAGAAGTTGAAACCGTAGAAATGCATTCTTTAATCATCTCACACCAAGCAACAGAGAAACCAAGATTTTTCATGCTTTCAAGTAAAAACTTCCATTCTATCCTATCAAAAGCCTTTGACATGTCTAACTTTATAGCTATTCCACCATCCTTAGCCTTAGTTTTTTTCATAGAATGTATGACCTCATGAGCAATTACAATTTTATCCTGGATCTGTCTACCAGCAACAAAAGCAGTTTGGGAAGGTTATATGATCTTTTCCAAGACACATTTCAATCTATTAGCCAAGATTTTAGTAATAATTTTGTAACCTACATTACAAAGGCTTATTGGCCTAAAATCTATAACTTTTTTAGGACATTTATTTTTAGGAATTAGAGCAAGGAAATTGTGATTTATCTGTTTGAGTAAATGGTGAGAGTGGAAAAAGCTTTTTACCATGTTAACAAAATCAGGTCCAACTGTATCCCACATTAGCTGGTAAAAGCCGGGTGGAAGCCATCCGGTCCTGGTGATATCCAGGGTTTCATATCAAAAATTACTTTTCTTACCTCCTCATCAGTTGGGGCTACAGTTAGCATTTCGTTTTCAGCATCAGAAATACAAAAGCTATTATTTCCTAAATAAATACCTGCATCAGGGGGGTTAGAAGATTTGCTCATACCGGAAAAATGATTATTAAGTTCATCACAAATATCCTCTCTTTCAGTAAGACAAATACCCATATTGTTTTGTAAAGAGTCTATATTGGTTCTCCTCTTCCTAAAATTATCTTTGTGATTGAAACTAGCATCCTGACACGTGCTTCTCCTTTGCTCTCTCATGGGCCCTCTTACACGTGACGTGACCCGCTTTATCTTATTGTCTGCTTATTTGTTTTTCTCCCACTTTTAACTTTTTAACCTTATTAAATTCAGATAGTAATTTTTAATAGAGTTACACTAAGGGCAACATTGGAATATAAAAAATTCTAGCTTCTCATGTGCTTTCCTACTGCTCTCTCATGGGACCATCGCACACCCACTCTCTCTACTTTTCTCTCTTGATTTGATTTTTTTATTTTTACCTTTTTACGCTCACTTAATTTAGATAGTATTTTTGACAAGGCAATAAAACCAAGGGAAAATTCGGATTTTTAAAAAGTGCAGCTTCAAGTACTGTTCATGAACATTACTAAGGGGAGTTTGCTTTATAATAGTTATAGATAACTGGTATTTCTATCATCAAATTTCCTAGCTTCTTCTTTTCCTCTTTGTTTCCAAAAATCCTCTTCAGCATCATACCAGAACTTTAAATTGTTGGTAGTTTCCATTATCCTAGCACTATTTTGGGGACTATGAATTCTGGTTAAGTTAGCTAATTAACTTTCCAGTTTAGCTATTTGGGTGGATATGTTACCAAAATGTTTATAGTTCCACTCCCTCAAAATGTGTTTGGTTTCAGCTATACCTCTAGTGAGTTTAAAACCATAGGAGCCTTGCATATTACAGTTCCAGTTATCTTTTATTAACTGAGAGCAGCTAGGGTCCCTAAACCAAGCTCTATTAACTCTAAAAGGTTTTTGGTAGGGTTATCATTTTTAGAGGAAACAAGTAAAATTGGGCAGTGATTACTCCCCATGACAGTTAGATGGTAACAAACAACATTAGGGAATTTATTAAACCAATCTAGAGTTGCAACAACTCTGTCAAGCCTTTCAAGAATTAGTTCATCTCCCTGTCTCCTATTGGACCAAGTATAGGGGTTACCTATATAGTTCATGCTATGAAGATTATTGCTAGCAAAAATAACAACATTAGCATCAAGCTCAGATTGAGAAACTATATTACCTCCCTCTTTCTCATTATTATTGAGAATGAAATTAAAATCTTCTATTACTGTCCAGGGAACATGATGTTGGTTCTTTATGTCACTAAGATAAGTCCACTGAGTTTTCCTATCATCATTGTTCAAAGCTCCATAAATGCAACTTAGAAGGGTACTATCATTATTATTATCCATTTTAATTAGACAATTAATAATATTGCGATTCATATCAAGAACTTCCAAGTCAATTCCATCCTTCCACAACAAACAAAAACCCCTTGAAAGACCAATTGGCTCAAAAAAGATCACATTAGGATACTTAAACCTAGCAACAAGGTACTGCATTCTCTTGAGTTTGTTCTTTGTTTCAGACAAAAAAATTATATTAGGATTATGAGATCTAATAAGCATGTGGAGGTGATTTCTAGTGGTGCTATTACCAAAACCATTAACATTCCAGCTCAGGATTTTCATATTTTTTAAAATATAATTGCAAACTGGGTTAATTAAAAAAGTAATGTAAAGCAGATATTTTCAAATGTATAAAAATATTTAAATGCAGAGAAAGATGATGGTTCAGAGGTCTATTAATGTATACCTTGTTTTCTCCAGTTGTGTTTCCAGTAAGTGACCCTCTTGTTGTGTCTCTATGAGTTGTATTGATCACCTGATGGTTGCCAGAGTTACATTTGGGTTGCTGTGTTACTGAATCAGAAATTTGAGCTCCAGGTTGCATATCATTCCTTTGCCTCTTGCCTAGTCTTGCACTAGCATCATCATCTTCCTCACTGACCAAATATATTGGGGTGTTTTTGAAAATAATTGCTCCATCTTTTTGTGGGATGAAAGGAGTTTTCTTTGTGACTTTCCTTTGTATAGATTTTGGTACTTGGTTGATTGGTTTAGCATGAACTGAGAAGTTTTTCCTCATTCCCTCAAAGTTACCAAACATGTGAACTTTTTTGTGAACTGCTTCCAAATATTCAGTAGATGCTTTGCAAGCTCCTTGACATTAATTAAGGATGTAACAGTTTGGGAAAATATATGCGGTTGTTTCTCATAAAAGAACCGGATCCACTTTTGTAGGAGCAGAATCTCGCACAACACATCTTCTTACCAAGCGAAATTCATTTCCTTAGCACGCCTGCGAGAATGTAGCAAGAGCCTGCGAAATTATCAAGAGCCTGCGAAATTATGAGATGTACTCCAATATGTATGAGCTGTCATCCAACATGTAAACACTTATATAAAGAGGAGAGCAGGAGAGAGAAAAGGAGGATGGACACAATTTTGTAAGAGAGAGAAGATACACAATTAGGAGAGAGAGAGACTTTATTTTCTTTATTATCTTCTCCCCCAAAACTAGATCTAGAGCTCTATCAAATATCCATTAATGGAGATTCTAAATGTAATATTAATGTAACCTCAACAATCATAGTGAAGAACCATGGATGTAGATCACATTGATCGAACCATGTAAAAAATCCTTGTGTCCATTTTATAATTTTAACACTTTAATCTTTATTTTGATTATGAAATAGATTTAGATCTAGAAAATATTATAAGGGGTGTGTTGTAGGAAATCCTGTAACTACATTTTTGGCGCTAGAAACAGGGAGGAGTAAAGGATTTATCCTTCCTGTAATTTGTTGGTTCAAGAAGTTTCCATGAAGATTAATTATTGTTCATATTTTTCTAGATCTACAAAGTTTAGGTTCAAAAATGGAAATTTCATGGAAGAAATCACACTTTGAGGGAGTAAACGTCATCAACAATTCAAAGACATGAAAAGAGTAAGAGAAAAACTTAGTTGTTGTGGTGAAATTAAGGGAAGAAAACTAAAGTTTAAATGGAAGATTTCCATGTTCAGGAAAAAAAACAAGAGGCAAATTGTTGAAGGAAATAAAGGAAGGCGAAGAGAAGATAAGAGGCAAACACTGTGATTTCTATAACAAATAGAAATTCGCACAGATGGTTTGAGTTGGAGCGAATAAGCAATAGGTCACGGGTTCGAATTCGCACACATACATATTTTTCATTTTCTTCTTCAAGGGAGAATAAAAGAATAAGGAAAAAAGTTATGCGTAAATTTCGCAGAGAGGTTCTTGAACAGTTGGTCCAGAGAGCAGTATGTGCGAATAAGCAATAGGTCGCAAGTTCGAATTCGCCTGCAAGCATAGTTTTCTTCTTTTTACAGAGGGCGAAAAAATGAATAATTTCGCAATATTGTTTCATTATTTCGCAAACAAGAGGCAGCACAGTTGGTCATCTGCGAAGTTATTGAGTTCATGGTCGCGTGTTCAAATACCAACGAACGTGTATTTTTCTCATGGATATTTCGCAAGGGTATTTTGCAAGAAGAAAGTAGGTGATTATTTCGCAGATACACTTCGCAGAGGCAGGGTTGGCATAGTTGGTCAGAAGGCGTGAATGCAAGTAGCAGGTCGCAGGATCAATTCTTGCCTCTCACATATTTGTTTTTGTTACGCGAAATTCATACAGAACTGCTTCTCGCACGGTTGGTCTTTGATTACTTCGCACATTCTTTGATTATTTCCCAAGAGAGGGTTAGCACAGTTGGTAGGGTGCGAGAATATGGAAGCAGCAGGTCGTGAGTTCAATACTTGCCTCTCGCATATGTTTTTGCTAAGTGACATTTATACTTCATGCAACGTATTTCTCACGCGAGATTGACAACGACAGCAAACCACAAAAGCTAAGTACCACTTTCCTTGAACATTTTACTTTTATAGCAAATAAAAAGATTTTTGATTTGATTTACAAAATGCGATACAATCGCATAATTACAAAGATTTCACAATTACAAAGATTTCACGATTACAATGATTCGAGAAAAATCTCGCAGATATTACAAAAGAGACCGAGAAAAATCTCGCACAGATTAATTTATATATTTCCCTTAAATATTTGCTTTGTCTCAAATGAGAATGATATCTAACATGGAGAGTAGTAGGAGGCAAAATAAGACCTTCCATCAACAGGCTAGTAAGACCTTCCATCAAAATAAGACCTCATTTGAAGTAGCAATTAAATGAAAATTTTTGATAAAAGAAATGTTGAATACTAATCTAAATTCTTATTTGTATTACAGCATTGCATGAGGCAGAGAACGTGGAGTAATAATTTCACAATACTTATTATTCGCAATCAAGGACGGATACTTCTTATACTTCTCAAAGGATACTTCATACTTCTTATATATTTCGAGGATTAAGTACTTATTATACTTCTTCAAGGATACTTCATACTTCGCATACTTCAAGAGATGATACTTCTTATTTACTTCGCAAAGCTCCGGAACTTCACAAAAGAATAGAGGCAAGTAGGTACTTTTCAAGTCCAGTATTCTTTCGCTCGTTCCTTCATCAACAAAGGTTAAAGACTACTATAACAACGGATTTTTTCTTAAAGATCGCTCTTCAAGCAATATTCAAGAAAAAAGAGGCAAAATGTAGGAGCAGAATCTCGCACAACACATCTTCTTACCAAGCGAAATTCATTTCCTTAGCACGCCTGCGAGAATGTAGCAAGAGCCTGCGAAATTATCAAGAGCCTGCGAAATTATGAGGTGTACTCCAATATGTATGAGCTGTCATCCAATATGTAAACACTTATATAAAGAGGAGAGCATGAGAGAGAAAAGGAGGATGGACACAATTTTGTAAGAGAGAGAAGATACACAATTAGGAGAGAGAGACTTTATTTTCTTTATTATCTTCTCTCCCCAAACTAGATCTAGAGCTCTATCAAATATCCATTAATGGAGATTCTAAATGTAATATTAATGTAACCTCAACAATCATAGTGAAGAACCATGGATGTAGATCACATTGATCGAACCATGTAAAAAATCCTTGTGTCCATTTTATAATTTTAACACTTTAATTTTTATTTTGATTATGAAATAGATTTAGATCTAGAAAATATTATAAGGTGTGTGTTGTAGGAAATCCTACAACTATATTTTTTTCATGTTGAAAGAAGAAAAAAGAATTATTTCTTGTTCGATTCCTCCTCTTCATTTTCTTCGTCTTCATCAGATTCTTCTACTTCTTCACCTTCATTTGATTCATTTTCTTCGCTAGCATCACTGTCAGAGATATCCAAAGAAGGAACATTCTCAGGGATTTCGTCAAGGAGACAAGGGTATGAAGAATGAGGAATGTTGTTGTCATCGCAGACTGTCTTAATAGTCTGATTGCGGAAGAGAACAACATCATTTTGAAATTCGCTACAGTAATTTGTAGTTGCTTCTTCAATTTGGAATATTTGTCATTTCGAAGAGAGAAATCCTTTGCGAGCTGTTCTTTCTCAGACTCAAGTACTTCAATTCTTTTGCGAAATCTCTGCTCAGCCTCTGCGAAAATATGACAATGAATTAGTAACTTAATGTCAACTTCATAAAAAATAAACAGTAAAATAAAGAAGAAGAATTAACAACCTTCTTTATCAAAAATCATATCCCTAATCAAGGCCGTATGCTCAGCTTGAAGGCTAACGTTAACACCTAAATTATTTATGGTGTCATCTAGAACCTTCGCAGCCCAAGCGAATTCATCGTCATTGTTTATGAGAAGAAGGGAGCGAATTCGATTCTCTCTTTTGCTAAGTATAACATTTTGGTGGATGGATTCATCCCGTTCAACTTGAACTTCAAGAAGAGTTTTTTGGAATTTCGCTAATGCTTGGGCACCTTGACTAGCGATGCGATCTTTTTCATCTATAAGATCACTAATCTTCTTCCTTAAAGTATTAATTTTCTCTTTGAAACTAAGATACAGACGTTTAAGTTGGTTGGCTAAGCCTAAACTAGATCTATGATCAATTTCTAAGAGGCGAAATTTGGATTGAAGTTCGTTTAGAGGAAGAGATTTAATGTTGTTATTTGAAAAGCTATCCAAAGAATCGTTGAGATGAGCAAGAAGAGCATCATTATCCATAGGTTCAGGAAATGAGTGAAGAAGGATGGCTTCATCAGAAAGGTTATAAACGTCTGCGAAAATGGTAAGTTAGATAAGGGAAGATAATGAGAGAACAAAACGAAGGAAAAAGAGAAGAGTCTCATACCATAAAGTTGTTGATTGGCGCTTTGAAGACTAGATATTTATTCTTCTGAGTAGAAGAATCAACTTCCAGTTGTTTGGTCTTCTCGCGAATAGTAGTAGTTTCATTTTCAAATTCTTCATTTCTCTTGCGAAGAGCAATAACTTCAGTTTCCAATTCTTCATTCTTCTTGCGAAGTTGAAGATTCTTCTTTTCAAGAATGCTGCGGCTTTTATCAAGATCTGAGGCAACAGCAAAGGAAGCTCTCCCAGTATAAAGGAAAATAAAGAAATTATCAAGATATAATTTAAAATCGAAATTATGAAGAAATAAGGGAATAAAGACATACCAAGACACCAAGTGCATTTATGAAGCTTGGAGTCACCGATCTGGAGACCCCATGAAGAGAATCATCACCCTCTAGTAAAGGAGCATCACAGATACTCGCGAGAGCTTCGCACATACTAGAAAGACGATCATCTCCAATTCCTTGCATGGAGTCAGAGAAGATGCTAGAAAGTTGTGCCATAGAAGATTCAGTTGGAGGATTCTCATTTGCGAGAGAAATATCAACATCATCATTATCTTCATCAGAGCTTTCGCTTGATTGAGGACTTGAAGGAGAATAGGAATGGATCTTTCATTTCTTAGAAGGTGGGACAGTAGACTTCTCCTTGCGAAGAGAACCTTTACCTTTACCTTTGGTCTTCTTAGGATTTTCTTCCTCTCCAGAGATCTCAGCACCAACCTTCGCACACAAATGAAGATAAGAAACAAAGGCAACAATATTGTTAAAAATAATAAAGAAAAGTATTTCTTACTTCATCCGTGATCGAACAGAGTGCTACTAGAGTACTCTCCTTAGCATTTCTTTTATAACTCTTCCTCAACTTGATAATCTGAAAATTTTGCAAGGTTAGTATGTATAAAAAGGAGAGAAGATTTCAAATTGAGCAAAATTTAGGAAGCATACCTCTTTTGCTTTCTCGAGCCAATTAAATACCCAAGGTCGATAATTGGCGAGATTCGCAGGGAGCACATTTGAACCTGAAATATAAGGTCCATTCAAAAGTAGTGGAAAAACGCACCATTTGTCGTCTTTGGAATGGCGAGGAACATTGTTCTTGCCAGAATGCAAATCGATATCCTGTATAAGTATTTTTTCGCTGGGAATATTTTCTTTTCTCTTCAAACGTGCACCCCAGCGAAGTTCTATCGTTCTTCATATTTATTATTTCATAATTTTCAAAGAAACTCTCTCGAATACTTTTCACGAATATCTCTAAGTCCTCAAACTTAGGATCTCTGACTTCTTTGGAGTAAAGGGATCCTTTAACGGCACCACGGTTGGCGAACTCAAGCATTAAGCGGATACAATCCCCGCTTAATTGATAGATGGCTCGCGAGAATTTCGCATGAGCAAGAATTTCATAAAACAAGGGAAGATCAGGGTTGTAGAGAGGAATGGGAAGACCTGTGAGAATCTGACCTAGCAAAATTATGATTTTTTGATCATCACAATGATGACCAGCAAACAATTTGGCAGAGAGAATGGATTTAGATTCTTGATTGGGAATAGTGGATAATGTGAAACCTTTCTATAGCAAATCTTTTTGAACTTCTTCCAAAATATGTTCATATTTACGACCAACTGGAGGCATCTTTCAGACTATGGGAATGAAGAGAAGATGGAAGATCAAAAGAAGTAAAAAGGAGAAGATTTACAGTAGCAGGAGCGGAAATTACAGAGAGATGAAGAAGAGAAATTGCAGAGAAAATAAGAAAGAGAGTAAAAAAGAAGAAGAGAGGAGTAAGAAAAATATATATAGAGAGAAGGATTCTCGAAAAGGCAAACACATTTAATGCGAAGAGTAGACATGAACGGTTGAGAGAGGACGGTTGAAAAAGACGTGTCAAGAAATGGATGGAAGAAGGGATACGTGTAATAAATTTTGTGTAAAAGTACGGAGTCATGTCAAAACAGATAAGAATGAAAGAATGAACAGTTGCGGCATTTTGAATAGATTAGTTCTCATAACATTCTCTCCTTCGCAGAGAATACATGAGAAGAGGCAAGATGTAGGATCAGAATATCGCAACACCAACGCCATTGCGAAATCCATAAACGACACACTGCGACGGATGACGACAGCTAGAACACGAGAAAGATGTGAAGACCTAGCGAGATTTAGGAGTGTTGCGAGGTTTTACATTTGTACACTTGCGAGAATGTCGCAAGTCATATCCGAAAATAAAGGATAACTTAGCTGTCATCCATTATGTAATGTCCTATATAAAGAGCCGAATAGGCTTATGAAAAGAGGGGAGATCTTTTTAGAGAGTGGATAGAAAGTTTACAGGAGAGATAAAGTCTAGAGTAGCAATAACATTCTTGATTTCACTTCCTTCTTGTAAAATTTCTAACTCAATTAATAAAGAGATTGGTTATTGATCTTAAATATGTGTTAGATATTACGAATTCTTGTGAGGTGTGTATTGTAGGATTTCCTGCAATTACAACTTTGTCATTCCAGCTGCAGTGATCACCATAACACCTCTCATCCTTGGATTGTTGATGTTGACTCTTACACAAACCTTCACTGGGTACCCTGGATATGGTATGGCATTTGGTGGTTCAATGGATGTGACCTCCCCAACTAGTTTCCCTATGGCTTCAACAACTTTGACATTCATGTGCTCCGGTAATATGTACTTTAGTTGGATCCAAAACTCTTGGTGCTCCTACTCCATTTCATGAATAAGAGTTAGTGGATTGTAATCATGAAGAATAACCAGGTGTCCATCAATACTCCATGGTCTTTCTTCGAACACCTTCTTCAGAATATCCCAATTTGGGAACATTGATGAGTGCCAAATAGTGCATATTTATACACCTTTTTATTGGCATTTTACTCATCTTTTGCGCTTAGGAATCAGATATTATCCCAGATTCTGTGTTTTCTTTGTTTTCAAGAATAAATATTTGTATTAATTAATTTTGTGTTTTTAGGTAATAAATAAAGCTCGGAGAATTTGAGGAGCCAAAGAGCGAAGAATTGGAGTCGAGCATCTATGGAGCATAAAGCCAAAGCCCGCGCGCGCAACAGTTGCAACCCAACAAGTAGCAACTCATCTACAAGACATGGGCTTGAGCTAGTCCCGACCCGCGACCCGGATCCGAGCCCGTCCACTCCAAGCCGTCGAGATTTCGATCTTCTACATCCTACGGTCGCTGCTCCCACTAGCATCGATGTTCGATACTCCGCTCAACACCAGATCACACCAAAACCGCTTACCATCCTCGGCCGTTCAGATCTCCATCAGCTCCATCCTACGCTCGCTGAGGCCTTCCCATCGTCCGTCGTTTGCACACGCTCAACACTGTATCGACCTATACCCTATACCCTCTCGACTCACCTCATTTCTCCTCTCCTTCTTCTCTTTCTTCCCTTCACCCGACAGAAACCTCTGCAACACCTTCATCTTCTTCCCCGACCAAAGTTGCAGAGCAACCCATCTCCATCACCTCCTGACACTAGCCACACCACCACTACACTCCAACAACTCCTAAATATCTTTCCCTCTCTGTCATAGCTTCTCACCCTAGGAGCTAAGATCGAGAAAGAGAGAATTAGGGTTATTTCACAGTTGGGAGAAAACCAAAGCAAGGAAAGCCCAGAGACGATGGAAAGAAAGCGGACAACGATTCAGTGAGCGACGTGGGTGAGAGGTTTAATGTAATTTTAATTTCGATTTTTGAAATTAGGGTTAGGGTTTTATGTTGCATGTATAAATTGAAGTGGTCTGTGTATGTAGAAGGGTACGCCTGGATTAGCCAGTGCAGTCAGTTAGTTTTAATTTGGTTTAATTTTATTCTCTGTTATGTTCATGATGTTTTAATTACATTTGGCTAGGGTTGAGATGAAACCCAAAAATCTGTTGCTAAGAGTTGTTCAAAAATTGGAATTGTTCTTGATTGTGCTTAATGCTTAGGATACATTTAATCTTAACACCTCAGCATGTTACTTTCACAGTGGATGTCATGCATCCACTGTAGTCAGATTATTTCCATGTTATGTGTGTGCAATTCATACTTCATTGCCTGTGATTGATCCTCAGACTAGCTGTGCCCTGAGAAGACAGCTAGTGCTTGGGAGAGATACTCTAATTGTGATTAGATATCCATCTTAGGGTAAGTTTGATCATCTAAGTAGTAGAACTGATTTGTGATTAGTTGTACTATGATAAGACAGCTAATACTAGGAATTAGTAATCGCTTTAGTTGATAGTAAGCCACCCATTGATGACCCTGGATGAATGGCAGAATTGCCATGACAAGGGACAAGAACTTTACCAAACATTGAGCTGACTTAGCTGGGATTAGAAGGTGGATTCGACACCTTAGTCCTCTCTATCTTAGTACAATCTTCTTTTGCCTTAGTTTAGGTTCATTGTCATTTCAGCTCAGCCGTATCGGCACAAACCCCATTTTGTTACTCTGTCACCTTTGAATTTCAGTTGAAGAAGCCTTAGATCATATAAGAGCACACCCTCGTCTCTGTGGATCGACCCGTACTTGCCGCGTCTCCAATAGACGCCGTGCACTTGCGGTATAACCCGTAGGCCGTAAATTATTTACCCATCTTTCAGGCCTACCAAGTTTTTGGCGCCGCTGCCGGGGACTTGGGTGTGCCCTGCTGATTTTTGTACTTGCTTTACTGATTTTCACCCTTGTACATATTCATTTTACATTGTTGCTGTTAATCCTGTCTTAGTATCACTTAGTTTCATTTTTTTATAGCTTTGCATCTCAGAATTTAGTGCATCCGCATCTACATTTGCATCTTGAGCATACCTTAGCCATCTGTTGCATTATAATCGTCTCATCTTAATCATCTCGCATTGTCAAGTTAGTGTAGCTTTAGCTCATTTAGCCGTAGTTAGCATCAGTTGTGTGCTCTTGTCATATGTGCGCAGCCATTGAATGAATGCACATTATTGTGTCTTGAGCTGTGAAATTTTGAGAATCTAATTCCTTGTTGAGCTAGCAGGAACCACCTGTGTGTGTTTGTCTTCCGTGTCTTCTTGAGCAAACCCGAGGGAGTGGGAGAAAAAGGTGCAATGCCTTGAGCGCCACCGCAACTTATCGAATTCAGTGAGTGGCCCCTTCGCAGTTGAATGCTTTTGTGCCTCATAGCTGAATGATAAACTAGTTGCCTGGTCCTTGCAACTTGGTTAACCAAGGCTCGTGCCGTAACCCCGAGTCAATCGAAATTATATTGCCCCGAAATTTATGCTTGTATCCTAGTGAGTCACCTGCCGTGTGCTCCGTGCATAGTGAGTGCTCGTCTGTCCTTAGCTACAGTGCCCACAGTAGCTGTGAGCTTGAGTTGCCATCAACTCACCCTGTTGACCTGAGCATATATCTCGTGAGAGCTAGTAACTTGTGTAGTGCACATTTGTAAGTCATGTCTTCGTATCCGTCATTGTTTCGTGAGTTTGCAAAAGCCTGGGTTTGTCTTGTGAATGTTTTCTTGTGCTTGTGACTGATATGTGTCTTTGTGTAAATTGCCAATGTGCCAATTTGTGTAACTGTGCGTGCTCGGTCTTTGTGAGACAAGCCAACCTAGGTCATCAACCCGTGACTAGCCCGTGTACTTGTGCACACTGCCAAGATAGGCTAAACCGAGGTTGCAAAGACTCGATTATCTTGTGCCTGAGAACCGAGACGGCCTAGCCAGTGCACAAACTTCAGCCTCTACTCCTGGGCTGCCAACCCACATAAACCAAACCATAACCTGGGCTGCACCTGACTAAGCCCACATCTGGCTGCACCTGGGCTGTACACACAGCCCCCTGAAGCTGTTGGGCCCAACTCAACCCAACCTGGGCTGCCAAGCCTTACTGTGCACCTGGGCTAACCCAACTGCTGGGCTGATCAACTCAACATAAACTGTACCTGCCGAGCCCATAGCCTGCTAGACTAAGCCCCCGTCGGCTGGGCTTTTCACCAAAACTCAGCCCAACTCAATTCATTTCTGGGCCAGACCATCTAGGCTAGAACCTCTACTTCTGGGCCAGACCATCTGGGCCGCTTCTGCCTAAGCTGAGCCCACTGTCCACTAGGCTTTGCACAACCACATAAGACACACTGCTGGGCCTAAACAAAACTGAGCCCACAGTTCCACTAGGCTTTACACAAACCTAGGCTGTTTAACAAAAACCCCTAGGCTGTCTGCACAAAACTAAGTCCACACACTTGGGCTGGACTTCCCACAACTACTGGGCTTCCCACATAAACCAAAGCTCCCAACAAAACCAAATGAATCCCATTGAAACCAAATCCCAATAAACCAAAGCCCACATAAACCAAACTGGACTTTGAGTTCAATTTGCGTGATAAATCATGTCAGGATCTTGGTCCGCAATTGGGGATATAAACCAATCCATTAGAGAGCTTGCTTACGGGCATGCTCCACATTATGAACCCCCCACAGACCATAGTGATTTTAGGGAATATTATGAGCCTTCTCAGGGCCCTGACCTTCAATATTCATACCCTAATCATTATAACCACATGTATCAGTCATCACAGTGGGGAGATGAACAATTTTATACTCCCCCAACTCCTTGCTTGCAATCAATAATGGAAACGCTCATGGAGCAAAATGCTAGACTTGAATTGAATGCAATGCATGATCATCCGTATAGCAATATATCTGAATTTCCCTTCTCTAGTGAATCACATGCACAACCATACAATGAATATCCATATGAGGAATGCATACCCACTAGTGAAAACTCTCCTTTCATTGAACAACATAATGAAATTCTAGAATTGACTCAACACATTGAGCAATATCAAAAGTCAACTGACCAAAGGTTTGCGAGTTTAGAATTCAAAATGAGTCAAATCCTTGATGCACTAAATGAAGAAAGGGAGGAATTTCAAGGTGAAATGAATGTTAGGGAAATGCAATTGTGCTATGATGATGATGAGGATGAATATGATATGTTAGAAGAGCATGTGTACACTGAAAATGTAGTAGAATCTTTTGGTTCAGAGACGTTAGACGTCTCTTCTGTGAACCCTATGAATGATGCCTCTTCTGATATTCATACATGTGATGTTGATGTGGAACCTGTGGATTTGTTTTGTGAAAGTGACCATGATTTACCCTCTTTTGACTTTGGGAAAGTGTGTGATGGTACAAATGATTTTAAAAATGAAAACAACTTAGATGTACCTAACCTCTCTCCTAAGTCACAAATTGATACTTCTCCACCAAACCTAGGTGTAGTTTGTCACAAAATTGCAAAACCAACTTTTCTAAAAATGCCTAACTTAGGCTTAGAGCTTTGTGCTTCCCAAGTCCTCTTGGACTATTTTGCATCAAAGTATAACACTTTTAAAGAGCCACAGTTGGAATGCGTATATCTGCTTTGTTATTAGTAAAACTCATTTTGAGTTAGACCTTTTGCATGATGTACCTTTAAAATTGCAAGACTTTGTGCTTTCAAACACACCCGTTCACAAGTTTAGGTTTGGGGGAAACTCATTCACATACACAGTCTTACGTGCACTCTCATATTATATTTGTGTAAGGCTGTTAATGTGTGTACATATTTTCTATTGGGTTGATCCTCAACTCTTTAGACTGTTGGTTTATGGTGAATTTTTGTATATAATCCAGTAGGACTTGTTAAATTTTATTTTCTTGAATCGGTTGAGTCTTCATGCGCATATATTATGCTAATCCGATATGATCACCGTTGAGAATATTGGATTCTAGCCTTGACTAGTGAAGCTCCAACCTTGCTTCCGCCGACATTTCCGGTAATCTCTTCCCTTTTCTCTTTTCAGCATAGTTCTCATGGTATGTGACTGTTTAAATTTTTCCTATCTGTTGACACATTGAGGACAATGTTTGATTTAGGTTTGGGGGTGCATTTGCATTTAGAGTTTTTAGTCTTTTTAATCTTTTATTTTAATTTAAAAAAAAAAAAAAAAAAAAAAAAAAAAAAATTCAAAATTTCAAAAACTTTTTGCAAATAAAAACCTCCAACTTTTAGAAATTTTAGAGTCACTAGCATGCTTCTAGCTATGTTTACATAGAGAATCTGACCGAAATAACAGAACTTGGAAGTACCGGAGAACACAATCGGGTTCCTTAGTTGATTAAAGCGTTAAAATTGGATTTAACCATACCGGAGGGCGAATTAGGTGATGTTTAGATATTCGGTAGTAGAATTGTGATCACCCATAGTGGAGACTACCCATTTTACATCAAGCGAGGTACCGACCTTCACTCTTTGTGACTTTCTAGAAAAGCTTTTAGAGTGTGTGTCACCGTACGTCAATTCCGGGTAGGAATGGTGAGCTACCCAACTTCGAACCACTTTCAGCACTACTTTTGATCTCTTGAGTGCTAATTCAGTCAATCATGAGGGTGACGTCTAAAGATGAAAACTCCTTCTAAATATCGATTTGCAGTTAGCATCTCTCTCTCTCAATCAGCAAGACCCATAGAAACACATCATCGTCAGCAAGCGGAGCATTAGCAGAATATTTGAAAAAAAAGTTGATATAGTCCAAGGTTTATATGCAACAAAACAAAGAAAAGAAAATAGGATGAGAATTAATGAAGTTTGTGGAAAAAAAAAAAAAAAAAAAATTGAAATTGAGTTTATCGTTTATTGTAAAAAAAAAAAAAAAAAAAAAAAAAAAAAAATTCAAGTTTTTGTAAAGTTCAGAAGTTCGTCATCAACAGTTGAAGACCGAAGACCGAAGATTGAAGACGTTTCTATGGTTTCTTATGAGAGAGTGATATTAATTGCCGATCGGGTGAGAAGTGAGTGAGTACTCCCACCCCTTACTAATGGTTGATTTCCTTTCTTAGAGATCATTAGAAAAAGATTCTTTTTTGTCCACACTTCTGTGGAGTCTCCAGATTTCATTTCGGAAGGTTATCCTTCTTACCTACAACGTGTGCAGGATTTCTCTCTTATTTCCTGCCTGCACACATGAGAGACTAAAAAAGCGATCTTTTTGAGTGCAATTATCATAAAACCTTATTAGTGAGGCAGAAGTCGAGGCTTATGATCACAATCGAATCCGAATTCTTTCATATGGTATGGTTACTTCTCGCTCAGCACTTAAGGATGAGAATGCGTTCTTCGATAGTTCTAACTTCTGTTACTAGCATGCAGAAACTCTATGTCCTCATAGCTTCTTGGAGGCTTGAGACTCTTTTACACTCTGAAGTTGGAGAAGGTTTTGTGGGTACACCTCTGGTAAACCCTCACGAGACTACAACTCGTCTACTAGGGACACCTAGGGGTTTAAAGGCTTAGTGCATACGCTAAATGCATTCGAGAGACCTACGACAGTGGTATAGTTAGGATTTCTTATTTTCTGTTTCACTTGAGGACAAGTAAAATTCAGGTTTGGGGGTATTTGATGAGTGCCAAATAGTGCATATTTATACACCTTTTTATTGGCATTTTACTCATCTTTTGCGCTTAGGAATCAGATATTATCCCATTCTTGTGTTTTCTTTGTTTTCAAGAATAAATATTTGTATTAATTAATTTTGTGTTTTTAGGTAATAAATAAAGCTCGGAGAATTTGAGGAGCCAAAGAGCGAAGAATTGGAGTCGAGCATCTATGGAGCATAAAGCCAAAGCCCGCGCGCAACAGTTGCAACCCAACAAGTAGCAACTCATCTACAAGACATGGGCTTGAGCTAGTCCCGACCCGCGACCCGGATCCGAGCCCGTCCACTCCAAGCCGTCGAGATTTCGATCTTCTACATCCTACGGTCGCTGCTCCCACTAGCATCGATGTTCGATACTCCGCTCAACACCAGATCACACCAAAACCGCTTACCATCCTCGGCCGTTCAGATCTCCATCAGCTCCATCCTACGCTCGCTGAGGCCTTCCCATCGTCCGTCGCTGTACCTGCTCAACACTGTATCGACCTATACCCTATACCCTCTCGACTCACCTCATTTCTCCTCTCCTTCTTCTCTTTCTTCCCTTCACCCGACAGAAACCTCTGCAACACCTTCATCTTCTTCCCCGACCAAAGTTGCAGAGCAGCCATCTCCATCACCTCCTGACACTAGCCACACCACCACTACACTCCAACAACTCCTAAATATCTTTCCCTCTCTGTCATAGCTTCTCACCCTAGGAGCTAAGATCGAGAAAGAGAGAATTAGGGTTATTTCACAGTTGGGAGAAAACCAAAGCAAGGAAAGCCCAGAGACGATGGAGCAGAAAGCGACAACGATTCGGAGCGACGTGGGTGAGAGGTTTAATGTAATTTTAATTTCGATTTTTGAAATTAGGGTTAGGGTTTTATGTTGCATGTATAAATTGAAGTGGTCCGTGTATGTAGAAGGGATACGCCTGGATTAGCCAAAGGCGATCAGTTAGTTTTAATTTGGTTTAATTTTATTCTCTGTTATGTTCATGATGTTTTAATTACATTTGGCTAGGGTTGAGATGAAACCCAAAAATCTGTTGCTAAGAGTTGTTCAAAAATTGGAATTGTTCTTGATTGTGCTTAATGCTTAGGATACATTTAATCTTAACACCTCAAAGATGTTACTTTCACAAGTGGATGTCATGCATCCACTGTAGTCAGATTATTTCCATGTTATGTGTGTGCAATTCATACTTCATTGCCTGTGATTGATCCTCAGACTAGCTGTGCCCTGAGAAGACAGCTAGTGCTTGGGAGAGATACTCTAATTGTGATTAGATATCCATCTTAGGGTAAGTTTGATCATCTAAGTAGTAGAACTGATTTGTGATTAGTTGTACTATGATAAGACAGCTAATACTAGGAATTAGTAATCGCTTTAGTTGATAGTAAGCCACCCATTGATGACCCTGGATGAATGGCAGAATTGCCATGACAAGGGACAAGAGCTTTACCAAACATTGAGCTGACTTAGCTGGGATTAGAAGGTGGATTCGACACCTTAGTCCTCTCTATCTTATTACAATCTTCTTTTGCCTTAGTTTAGGTTCATTGTCATTTCAGCTCAGCCGTATCGGCACAAACCCCATTTTGTTACTCTGTCACCTTTGAATTTCAGTTGAAGAAGCCTTAGATCATATAAGAGCACACCCTCGTCTCTGTGGGATCGACCCGTACTTGCCGCGTCTCCAATAGACGCCGTGCACTTGCGGTATAACCCGTAGGCCGTAAATTATTTACCCATCTTTCAGGCCTACCAAACATAAAAACCATTATATTCTCCTCAAGTTCAAAAACTTTGATATCTTCTTCCGGTATGAAGGTCCAGGTAAACTTGATCAGATTTTGCACTTCCTTGTATGTCATTTTTCCTTCAATAATGATTTTTCCTACCAAAGAGACTTCCCATTCATTTTCTTCACCCTCATTGTTGCTCCCTTCAATTTCATGAAAAATTGGATCTGAAGATTCACCTAGCTCCAGGGTAGCATTCTTAAATTTGTTTGCTAATTCAAGCACACTAGATGATTCTGGAGCAGCCATAATTGTTTCGTGTATATGACTAATGAGTTTACTTTGGATAACAACTTCTATGCGGCAGAAACATATATAAGATTCATTTTGGGTTTCTTCTACAGTTAGGTTTTTGACTAGTTTCTTGAAAATCCTTCATTTTGAGATATTTTTGGGTGGAAAATATTTGATTTAGGAGGAAAGAATACAACTGGTTATGATAAGAGAGAGAAGAATTTTGAAATTGAAATTTGTTTATGGGTGAAAACTACTCCTGCAGAATTTGGTAATTTGGGGTGTGGATGAGGAATGAATTTAAACCTTTAAACAAATGCACTGCGCGGTGAGTGCTTGTAGATTCGAGAGATCAACTGCAAGTCCGGCCTAAACCAAGAAATGGCCGTTCCAGACTTGTTTCGGTCACAAAGTGAAGGAGATGGGGTTGATCTTAGGGAGGGAAGCGAAGAAGGTGTTGAGATTGTGAAGGTGTTGGCTTGCTTATGACTTGTAACAGAAAGATGAGCAGGCTTGCGGTTGATGCAAGCAGTCTCTGGGTGTTTGAATACGATTTGTATTAACACTTGGTTTTTCTGTCTCGTCTGAACTTGTGTTGTTGTTTGAAATAGGGCGGAGAACCTATTTATACAAGTCATTGAGCCTCATTCACGTCTCTCGTGGGAAGTGGAGGAAGTGGAGTGATGAAGTAGTGGAGTTGTGTGTCGACCAGTCTTGCCCACTTCTCCTGTTCATCTCTAACCGTCCATGACTTCCTAACACGTTCTTGTGATGGCGCGTTGCACGCTATAAACCGCCAGACCAATACCTGAGTATGTATCCCCGGTTTGTGACATGATTGATGTTCGGAATGTGTGGATCGTGGATCCACGAAAGATAGCATGTAATGCTGAATTGAATAACTCGTGTTATTCGGGAAGTCGATACTTGTGAAGTATCGTGTGTATTTTATGTGCATTGCATTACGGTGTGGTAAAGTGATGGGTAATGACTCCTCACTAACCAAATAACTCCTGACCAGGGTTGTATAACCAAGCGGGTGAAGTTGGACGGATGAGATGAGTTTTGAGACACTCATCTGCGACCGTTAATGAATACTAGGTTTCTTGAAGAGGAGCGCAAGCATGACTCTTCAGCTTGGTCGAAACCAAGCATGGGAAGAATTTTGGGGAACCCCGACCGGACGTGTATGTAGATGGCATGCTGGTGTACACGTCCATGTCTCACCGTCCCATGAAAGTGCGATCTAGGCCACTTAATTTGACCGTCAAAAAGGAGTGGTTGAGATCGGTTTGCGGCAGAAATCCCTTGCCGCAAAGGAGTTGGAAACCGGCGTGACATCCCTAGTTTGGGAACGCATTTCAAGACGACACATCTTGGTCGGTCTTGGTCGATGGGTTTGACGGGAAGATGGCAGGCCGGTGATCATGCCTATACCTGACTATCCCATGAAAACGTGATCTAAGCCATTCAAATCATCCGGTGAAGTTGAGTGGTCGAGATCAGTTTGCAATTTTGGAAGTGTAATCACGCATGTTTGGGCGGGCGTTTTGGATTAGCCGGGCATGGGATGCCTTGGCCGTTCGCATGAGGAGGTAGATGGGCGCACGGTGGTCATGCTGGTATGACCGGCCCTTGCTTAATCTAATCTGTGACCCTCCATTCGTGCCGGAGAAGATGGACGCGCGTGATGATTTGAAACTTTAATTTTGGCTTTCAAAAGCCGTGCGCCACTTCTTGTTTGGGTAACGATTCTATCACGGCCAAACATTGTTGGTCTTGACCGATTGGTCAAGTGTGTAGGCGGGCCCACGGTGATCGTGTTGACATGCTCTGGGCCCTTTGAGTCTACATCTACACCCTCCATCTATACCTGCGAAGATGGATGGTTGAGATTATTTTGCGACACATGTAATATGCCGCAAACCCTTATTTAGGGTTTTAGTCCATAATGCTTGGTATGAACGTCTTTTGGCAAGCAACGGCCAATGGTGACCATGCGGGGTCGGCCGTGGGTATTCCATACCGCTTGGGGGTGATGGAATTGATCCGGGGTCATCCAATCATGCTTGTGGAGTTGGATGACTGCGATCGAGATCATATCCGGACCGATACGGTCGGTCAGGATGCTCAATCGGGCTAGTATAACACACCGAGAGGGGCTCAATCGGGCTAGTATAACACACCGAGAGGGCTCGGGCTAGTATAACACACCGAGAATCAGCTGACGGGTATTTCGTACATGGTTTCATTATAGTGCTTGGAGGTTCGTGTTACTCTGTAAGAGTAACACTCGGTCGTCATGCCATACCGATAACGAGTACCGGAAATACAAGGCCGATATGAAATTCACAGGGAAGGGATTGTTGCCACATGCTCCAACCTGGAGGAATTTCATGTATTCACAGAATGGGATTGTTGCTACATGCTCCATTCTTGGTGAATTAAGTGAGGGAATATCCAACACTTATAAATGGCTTTATCTTTTACAAGATGTCAGCGCACGATTTTCTGGTTTTTACAATTTTAACCTTAAACGAAAATCCACCATCAACATTAAGTCCCCTGCCTAGCACATAATGGTTACACTATTGTGTGGTAGGCATGAGATGGTGACATACATAAACGTAAGAAGACAAGATAAAGAAAGTCTACCCTGGAGGGGTTCCGGCCGTGGGTAATCCTCCATACCGTGTGGTCACAGGTCTTGTGACAAGCTTCCTCCCTTAGGTGCTTGAGCTAGGGTAGGATTCTTCTTCAGCTGGAACTCCAGGTGTGGGTGCTTTACACACTGCCGGTTGAATCGCTAGAATCCGGATGACCTTCTGATTCTCGATTAGGGTTCACAACAAAAACTGACTCGGTCGGTGTTGAATCCTCATTCATCGGGCGCCACAATCGTTTTAGGGTTTCATCAGCATATGTGCAGGTGTAGAGAATTTTGAACCATTTTTACGTTTTTTTGCAAAGAGAGCTTTCTTGCTAAAATTTTGTTTCCCCATCATGTCTAACAACGGTGGATCGTCTTCTTCATACCATCCAGGATCTTCCGTTAAACGTGCACGACCCGCGTCCCGAGCTTCATGATCACCCCCGTTCGTGTTCTCCGAGTCAAGAAGATCATACCGGTTTGTCTTTTCTTCCTTTTCGAACCATTGTTTGTTCTTCATAACGGTCGTGCAAATAATCCTTTCATTCTTGCAGAGGTATCCTTAGGAACATGTGTGACGATCGTTGATGACGATGACTTAATCACTCCTCTTCCTTCAAACTCAAATACGCTTACCCCTCGTGAACCTTGAAGACGCCGACTTGGGTATCTCATCTTATGAATATCCAAATGCGGGTCTTTCATTCGATGTCCGCATGAAATGTTTATCCTCCGGCCTACTGAGATGTCGGTGGATTCTGGTGCGCAAGGAGTTTGTGCCTTTGTACACAAAGTTATGGAGGAAGTACGACCATATCGCAACCAGAAACGTGGTCCGACACAGTGTTCTCGCTTTGGTCACCGCGGTAAACCGCCTTCTTCCCATGATTGCTTTGAGATGGAGAGTATTTCTATCCGCAACGTTCTTGAATCAAGCCTCGAAAAGTGGGAGAATATGGTATCTACCCGTGAATCCATGGAGTTCAACGTGGGCTGGTTGCGGCAGCGTCTTGATATCATCAAGGTTGATCGAGCCGGTATCCTTGTAAATGTTGTTCCCGCTGCGAAGGCTATTTTGGAAGAGGAGAAGGCTCGGCTGCGAGAATCGGAGAAGGTAGAGCGGCTGTGCGGGACTTGAAGAAAAGAACGGAAAGATATCACGCTAGACCGGAGATGATGCTCTCAAGGAACTATAATCTTCTAGACGGCCTCTTCTAAGCTTCATTCCTTTATTGTTAATGACGTTTGTGTCAAAAGTTTTTAAACCTCTTTGCGGAATAAACTTCATTGGTTTTTTGATTGGTGAAACAGGTTTTTTCATTGACACATCTCTGAATATAATTGATGATTCAAACATGTAATGAAAATAAATGCCCGTATTGTTGACACGATGAGGACAGGTGGTCAGGCATGATATGCCTTGAGCCACTTTCCATTGATAATCGCTTTCATTTCGCCCCCGTCTACCTTAATGATATTGTAGTAGCCGGTATTGTAAGCCTTGGTGACTGCGTAGGGACCTTCCCATTTTGGTGAGAATTTTGGTGGAGACATGTCTTGTTGGATGTGTTTGGCCGTTTTCAGAACCAAATCTCCCACGCGTGGTTTCACAATTTTGTTGTATGCCCTGGAAATCCGATTCCTGTACACCTGAGCGTGTTCTTCTGCTTTATTCTTTCTAAAATCCAGAGTGTCTAACTCTACTATTCTAGAGTCAGAGACTTCAGCCTCGTTCCAATGGATCCCGGTTGCTGCTGCAATCCTGGATGATGGGACTCTGATCTCTGCTGGGAGAATTGCATCCGCTCCGTAGACAAGTGAGTACGGTGAAACCCCGATGGAGCTTCTGGGTGACGTACGGTACGCCCATAGTGCCATTGGCAACTGCTCATGCCATTCCCTAGGATTGTCGTGTACCGTTCGGCTGATGATCCGGATCAATGTCTTGTTGGTACTCTCAGCTTGACCGTTACCTTGAGGATAGTAGACGGTGGAGAAGACCTGTTTAATGCCATACTCCTCAAGTAATTCCCGTACCTGCTTGTTGGCGAAGGGAGTGCCATTATCAGTGATGATGTGCTTGGGCACGCCAAAACGACAAATGATGTATTCTTTAATGAAATCCGCAATTGTTGCTCTCTGTGGTTCCTCGTAGGGGAATGGCCTCTACCCATTTGGTGAAGTATTCCGTCGCGGTTATGATGTACTCGTGTCTGCTTCGATGACGGTGGATTGATTTTCCGATAATGTCCGGTCCCAGTGTAAAACGGCCATGGGCTGCTTATAGAGTGCGAGAGGGGTAGAAGGCGCATGAACAAGGTTCCCATGGATTTGACACTTGTGACGACTTTGAACAAAAATGGCTGCATCGTCCTCCATGGTCGGCCAATAGTATTTCTCATGTATTTGGAGAAACAGTTTCCTCTTCCCTTGATGTTCTCCTTCGTGTGTCTGTTTCGGCTTCAAAGATGACGGGATTTCTTCTCCGGCCGGGCATCGTGAAAGAGATAACCCCAAAACTCTTGCGATACGGGATCCCTTCATGGAATATGAACCTCTTGGCTCTTTGCTTCATCTTAATGGCGTCCTTTTAACCGGCAGGAATTATGCCATCACGGAGATAGCTAATGTAGGGTTTTCTCCAGTCCCCGGTGCGGTTCACATTAAAAATCTCCAATTGGTGTGGTGGTGCCTGGCAATTTGAGCAGGACTTCTGAAGTAGTCTGGATTGAGCCTCCATCTCTGGCCAGTAATAACCCAAGCGTTGAAGTCGCCGGTAAAGCGTTACCACCGGTGATTGTCCACAAATTTCATTGTGAATACGATCCATTTGTAGTTGTGCTTCGTCACCTCCCGGACATCTTGACGGGGAGCCATACGGATTCCGATAATACAAAGATACCATGAAGCATGAAGAAGTTTTGCGGGGTTTTGAGACCGACCTTTCCTTGGGAGAGTGAGTTGTTGAGCTCTCGAATGATCGGAGTTCGCCAATCGTCGGTCTTGATGTCTTTGTGTTGCGCGCAGCCAAGTTGATTCTATGGTTCTCCTCTTCAATCGGGGTTTCTTCCGCTCCTTCAAACTTCAGTTTGGAAGCCAATGTTGCTAGGCAATCGGCGTGTTTGTTGTTGCTGCGACCAACATGGGTTATGGTTGCATCGGCAAAGTAGTTTAGTAACCTCTCGTGCTTCGATCGGACGGGGCTAGTGTTACTTCTTTCAGTGCATATACTCCATTCATTTGATTCACCAGTAACTTGGAATCACCTCTTATCTCCAGACGTGTGACTCCTGCTTGTTTAGCTATTGAAAGCCCTATGAGGAAAGCTTCATATTCTGCGGAGTTGTTGGTGCATTCGAAGTCTAACTTGAAGGAATGTGAAAATACTTCTCCGGTTGGAGAGACTAACACCACGCCTGCTCCTCCAGTGTTACTGCTAGGGGTAGCGGAGCCGTCAAAATACAAGAGCCACACTTCTTCTTCCAGAATAGAGACGTCCGGAAATTCTCCAGGGAGTTCTTCATGTAGTCCCGTAGTGTCTTCTCCGGAAATGCTGCCAGTAAGTCTGCAAATCGCTTAGCCCTTGATAGCTCTAGGCGATGCACACGTTATGTCTAATTCTGACATTTGGAGAAGCCATTTGCCTGTCCTCCCAGTCAGGACCGGTTTTGAAAGTAAAAACTTTGCCGGATCGGATTTAGACACGAGTATCACCCTATTAGACAGCAGGTAATGCCTAAACTTCTGAATGGAATGAATTATGGCTAAACACGCTTTTTCCGCTCTGGGGTATCTGAGTTCGGCGTCTCTCAATATTCGGCTAAAATAGTATATGGGACGTTCGATTCCCTCATCGTCTTCCTGAGCGAGTAAAGCCCCTACGGCGGTGTCGCCCGAAGGCGGTGTAGAGGACCAGTGGCTTCCCTTGTACCGGAGACTTCATGACGGTTGGAGATGATAGTATTCGTTGAATTTTCCGAAAAGCCTCTTGTTGGGTTGCGGTCCAAACAAAACTGGATCATTTCTTGCAGCAAGGTGGTGAATGAGGCGGTAAGTTGGGCTAGACCGGGTATAAAACGTCGAATGTAATTCACCTTTCCCATGAAACTCTGGAGTTCTTTCACGGTTCGGGGAGGTGGCATTGTGAGGATAGCCTGAGTTTTGGACGGGTCTACCTTTATTCCTTCTGCGGTCACCTGGAATCCCAGAAATTTACCTGAAGAGACACCGAAAGCACATTTCAAAGGATTCATCTTCAACTTGTATTCTCGACACCTCTTAAACACTTGCCTCAAGACATTTGTGTGGTCTGCTCGAGCTTTTGATTTGACCACAATATCATCCACATAGTCTTCTACTTGTTTATGCATCATGTCGTGGAAGATTGCCGTCATAGCACGTTGATATGTTGCGCCGGCATTCTTTAAACCGAATGGCATAACGGTATAATAAAAATTGCCAAGAGGGGTTCGGAAAGCCGTCTTACTCGCATCGTGCTCATACATCCTTATCTGATTGTATCCGCTATAACCATCCATGAAGGAGAACATGCCGTGTCCATTTGGTGGCGTCCACTAACATGTCGATGTTAGGTAGAGGAAAGTCGTCCTTGGGGCAGCACTTGTTCAAGTCTCTCGAAATCTACGCAAAGACCTTGGATCTGTCCGTTTTTCTTCTTTTGGGACCACATTGGCTAACCATGTTGGATGATGAATAGGCCTGATGAAGCCAGCAGCTAGCAGCTTCTGAATTTCGTTCTTGATTTGGTCCTCTACTTCATGTCTGAATTGCCTCGGAGATTGCTTGATTGGCTTGGACCCAGGTATGACATGTAAGTGATGGGTGACCAATTTTTCATCCGCACAGGCATTTCCTCGTATATCCATGCAAATACATCTTGGTACTCTTTGAGTAGTTGAAAAAGACTCGTACGTTCGTCTGTGGATAGAGTCGAACTGATAGAGACCGGCCTGGGAGTTTCTTCATTCCCGATGTTAACAGTCTCGAGCTCGTCAGTTGTGGAATTGGTTCCATCTTGTAGTTGTTGCGGGGCGTCTGGTACTTCGTCTTGCGTTTCATCATTCTTGCAGCATTCAATTGGGCGGAGAGGCTGGGTTCCAGTCTCTCCTGCTAATTGCTAACAGCGGCGCCGGTATATTGTTCTCCCCTTCTGATCACGTTTCACCTCGAAAGTGCGTCCCCTTTTGGTGTGAGCATGAGTTGGAGTCTCACCGGATAGAGATGGACGCCTCGTTACAGAACATGTGCTGTAGTGTTTGGCCTCCAGTGGTGTGAGTCGGTCTCCTTCCTTGATTGAAGCCCACGTGGGTAGTGGGGTGCACAGGACTTTGTCTGATCCTCCCTGTGTGGTACCTTTTGGCTCGAAACAGCTCCACTCCGCATATTGGCGCATACGGAGACAATGATGCGGGAATGCGGATGACTTTCTCGTCTAGCATGGTCTTCAGGCACTGGTGATACGTCGAGGGAATGACCTTGTTGTCATGAAGCCATGGTCTCCCTAGTATCATATGGTAGTCCGGCTCCCTTTCTTTGACTTCAAACCTTGCTTTTGACCGGACAGGTCCACGATAAATTGATTGACATACCCGTATGTGCTTGGTTTGGTTTCCTTCGAAGTCCGTCATCGTGGTAGGCTGCCGTACGATCTTGCATGGGTTAACCTTGGCTGTCCCGAGAGTCTTGAGAGTGATTACGTTCAAGATGCTCCCGTGTCGACGAGGGCTCTCTGAACTCGAGCCCTTGATGTGCGCGGTAACATGTAGGCCCGGTTGTGACCCGCCTCGCCATCATGTCGTCTTCCGTAAATGTGACATTGTTTACAGATATTTTCGACGCAGCCTAGGACTTACGGACGAGAAGGAGTCAGGTGTGCATCCAGAGCTATTTTATTAATTGCAGCAAACGTCTCTGCCCGTTGATTCCTCGAGAGGTGCAAGAGTTCACACAAGCTTTCTACTAGGGATGCCGCTTCCTGATCAACTGGTCTCTGGTTTGTAGTAAAACTGTTGATCTGAGGGGAATTAGTCCCCGGTGTAGAAATCCCCGAATGCTCATTTCTGACGTCATCTTGATGAGGAGATCAAGTATGCCGTTTACCGCTTCTTTGATCAGCTCCATGTTCTTCGTGTGAATCTCCTGCACCGTGCTAGTTCGCTTAATGTTGGAAGTCTTCGAGTATGCCGTCGGATACACCGTTAGGAGGGGGTATCTCCGTTGGAGGAGCCACCAGGATTTGAGACTGTCGAATCGGCCCTAAGACCAACCATCTCGGAATTAATTGAACGGTATTGAAGAGATTGACTTTACAACCGAAAGATCAACCTCCCACTGTGGTCGCCAATTGTTTATGGGTGAAAACTACTCCTGCAGAATTTGGTAATTTGGGGTGTGGATGAGGAATGAATTTAAACCTTTAAACAAATGCCTTTGCGGTGAGTGCTTGTAGATCCGAGAGATCAATCTGTGCAAGTCCGGCCTAAACCAAGAAATGGCCGTTCCAGACTTGTTTCGGTCACAAAGTGAAGGAGATGGGGTTGATCTTAGGGAGGGAAGCGAAGAAGGTGTTGAGATTGTGAAGGTGTTGGCTTGCTTATGACTTGTAATGAAAGATGAGCAGGCTTGCGGTTGATGCAAGCGGCTCGGGGTGTTTGAATACGATTTGTATTAACACTTGGTTTTTCTGTCTCGTCCGAACTTGTGTTGTTGTTTGAAATAGGGCGGAGAACCTATTTATACAAGTCATTGAGCCTCATTCACGTCTCTCGTGGGAAGTGGAGGAAGTGGAGTGATGGAGTAGTGGAGTTGTGCGTCGACCCGGTCTTGCCCACTTCTCCTGTTCATCTCTAACCGTCCATGACTTCCTAACACGTTCTTGTGATGGCGCGTTGCACGCACGCCGTAAACCGCCGAGACCAATACCCCAGTATGTATCCCCAGTTTGTGACATGATTGATGTCCTGGAATGTGTGGATCGTGGATCCACGAAAGATAGCATGTAATCTTTGAATTGAATAATTGTGTTATTCGGGAAGTCGATACTTGTGAAGTATCGTGTGTATTTTATGCAGTACGCACTACGGTGTGGTAAAGTGATGGGTAATGACTCCTCACTAACCAAATAACTCGACGAGTGGTTGTATAACCAAGTCTGGTGAAGTTGGACGGATGAGATGAGTTTTGAGACACTCATCTGCGACCGTTAATGAATACTAGGTTTCTTGAAGAGGAGTGCAAGCATGACTCTTCAGCTTGGTCGAAACCAAGCATGGGAAGAATTTTGGGGAGGAACGACCGTACGTGTATGTAGATGGCATGCTGGTGTACACGTCCATGTCTCACCGTCCCATGAAAGTGCGATCTAGGCCACTCAATTTGACCGTCAAAAAGGAGTGGTTGAGATCGGTTGCAGTAAATCCCTTGCCGCAAAGGAGTTGGAAACCGGCGTGACATCCCTAGTTTGGGCACGCGTTTCAAGACGACACATCTTGGTCGGTCTTGGTCGATGGGTTTGAAGGAAGATGGCGGGCCGGTGATCATGCCTATACCGACTATCCCATGAAAACGTGATCTAAGCCATTCAAATCATCCGGTGAAGTTGAGTGGTCGAGATCGGTTGCAATTTGGGAAGTGTAACCACGCATGTTTGGGCGGGCGTTTTGGATTAGCCGGGCATGGGATGCCTTGGCCGTTCGCATGAGGAGGTAGATGGGCGCACGGTGGTCATGCCGGTATGACCGGCCCTTTCTTAATCTAATATGTGACCCTCCATTCGTGTCGGAGAAGATGGACGCGCGTGATGATTTGAAACCCTAATTTTGGCTTTCAAAAGCCGTGCGCCACTTCTTGTTTGGGTAACGATTCTGTCACGGCCAAACATTGTTGGTCTTGACCGATTGGTCAAGTGTGTAGGCGGCCCACGGTGATCGTGTTGACATGCTCGGGCCCTTTGAGTCTACATCTACACCCTCCATCTATACCTGCGAAGATGGATGGTTGAGATTATTTTGCGACACATGTAATATGCCGCAAACCCTTATTTAGGGTTTTCCGTCCATAATGCTTGGTATGAACGTCTTTTGGCAAGCAACGGCCAATGGCTGACCATGCGGGGTCGGCCGTGGGTATTCCATACCTGCTTGGGGTGATGGAATTAATGGGGTCATCCAATCATGCTTGTGGAGTTGGATGACTGCGATCATATCATATCCGGACTGATACGGTCAGTCCGGATGCTCAATCGGGCTAGTATAACACACCGAGAGGGGCTCAATCGGGCTAGTATAACACACCGAGAGGGCTCGGGCTAGTATAACACACCGAGAATCAGCCTGTACGGGTATTTCGTACATGGTTTCATTATAGTGCTTGGAGGTTCGTGTTACTCTGTAAGAGTAACACTCAGTCGTCATGCCACACTGATAACGAGTACTGGAAATACAAGGCTGATATGAAATTCACAGGAAGGGATTGTTGCCACATGCTCCAACCTGGAGGAATTTCATGTATTCACAGAATGGGATTGTTGCTACATGCTCCATTCTTGGTGAATTAAGTGATGGAATATCCAACACTTATAAATGGCTTTATCTTTTACAAGATGTCAGCACACGATTTTCTGGTTTTTACAATTTTAACCTTAAACGAAAATCCACCATCAACAAAATTGAACCGGGCTTTTGAATAACAATTTTTACGAAAATTTCGTTGAATTTGTTTCCCAATTGAATGGGCAGCAACCCTGTGTGATGAAGTGCTACTCTCTAGAACAATGGCAACCCAGGAGATCATGACAGCTTCAAAAAGCTTATATACAACATCTGCAAACGCTACGCTATAGCCACAAGTAAACACCATGAAAACGCCATTAGAGGGAACACAAACTGTAAACACATGGAGAAAGAAGGAAGATTAGTTAGACATAGAAAAAAGAATAAAAACGATTCAACTTGAAAAACTATAGGATTGAATGAATTAGAAACTCTTAATACAGAAAAAGAAGAAAACAAAACAAAATTCTAAGAACAATTTAAGATTTCAATTTAAATTTAAATTTTCATGATTTTAGATGAAAATCAGAGCATGAACCTAACCACAAGAAAACTGCTTCCTCCACAAGTTGAAGGGGCGGAATATCTCAGCTCATATAGGTCCTTCACATACATTGGATCCTTGTTTTATCCTAGAACCAAATAAGTGACCCCTATTGCCTCGGAAATGAAATCGTGGCCTCTACCGTCTTAGCCATTTTATTTGTTACTTTGTGTGTGTTTCGAGTCTGAGCTACCTCTTTGAGCCCTGAGTCATAAATGCTTCACTAGATAATTTCCATTTGAGATTATACAAAATTCCATCGTCAATTATTCATGGCATCCTTGAGTATTAGCTTGCTCATAGTCCAACTAAATGTTAGAGTCATAACAATATGGCTCATTTTTAGGCTCGCTAAAATATAAGTCACTAGAGAGGCTCAGTGTCACTCCAGTGAGACTTGATACTAATCATATTACGCTGAGATGACACTTGGTTCAAGCACTTTAAATTGTCGCTTGGCCAAAAAAATAAATAGTCCATGACTCCATTAATTCCTACGAAACATCAAAACATGTCACATGGAGTGGTTGTTATGAGATATTGATATAGTGGTTTATAACAACATGCAGCGGGGCAACACCCCGTGATGAAAAAGTAACAAATAGTGGTGATGGTTAAGAGCGGTTAAAGGAGTGATGGAGTGACGGTATCGAAGCTTTCAGAAACTTCCCTGGTATAGCGGAGGTGACTTCATCATTACATTACCTCTACGATTTTCACTTTTCCATCCCTTCACTACCTCTACTACTTACGAGGAAACAATGTGTGTTCATAAAAACTACACATAGACTCCTTCGTACATTCAGAACAATTAGAATTGAACAAGCTTATCATTAAATCTCTGTTTTTTGATAATTTTTTGACAACTCCACACTAAAAAAATATATCACCACTAATTTCCTCAACTTTCTCTGCTTCCCTCCCCCTAAGATGAACCTATCTTCTCTCTTTGTGACCGGAGCAAGAATGGAACAACCATTTTCTTGGTTTAGGCTCATCTTGTACGATTTTAAATTTTGAAATTAAAGAAAGTACTTCGACAGTATATTGTTTTATCCTACTACCAAATATTAGGTACAAACATCAATATTCTTCTTCATATCTGGAACTATAACTTAACCTAATTGTCAGTTTTGTGGGTAAACCCATCGATGATGGATGATTACTCAATCAATAAAAATCGACTTTTAAATGTAAGAGTGCTTGTTGAAATTGCTTTGGTTGTCAATCCCCATCGTTAATCCTCAGTGGATTGAAGGAAAATTTGTGAAGCATCTCCCAGGGAAACATCATGCAAATCACAAAAGTGTATACTCCGTCAATCTTTTGGTCACTCTAACAACAGATGGCCTTTGAAGAAAACTAACACAAAGCTCATTGGACCCCTAAGAAAATGCGAAATTCCAATATTTTGGAAAGGACTCGACCATTATCAATTGTTTTTTTTATTTATTCTTTTGGAAAATGAGGTTTCTTTTTTATATTAATAGGTTACCAGAAGCTCTTAAAGCAAGTCTTATGATGGAATCCATCCATCTTCCATCTTCCACGCCACCTCGGCACTTGGAACTGTGGATGGAAATGCAAGTGTAATGGTGGAACACAGAAAACGCTAATAAGAATAGCGTAAAACGCTAATAATAATAGCGCAATGAAAACGCTAATAACAATAGCGCTTGACTAAAGTCAATGGTCAAAGCGCTATTAGGAATAGCGCTAAACTCTATTGTTAATAGCGCCTAACGCTATTCTTATTAGCGCTTTTCATTCTTTTATCCAGTTAACACCATCGACCCCTTCTTCTTCCTCACAGTTCAGTTCTTCCACTCGTGGAAAAATAAAAACAACCTAAAAACCCCCTTGTTTAATTCTCAGTGCATGGTTCAAATTAATGAAATTGCTTCAAAGGGTTTGTTCTCTGCTTCATAAGGAATCGAAGGATACTGAAATTTCTCAATTTGATTGAGAATCCAAAGAGAGGTTAGTTGAATTATAATTTCAGTTTATTTTATTGTTTGATGAAATGTTAGGGATTTAGATGATATTATTGTTGATTGTATACATGATACTCGATTGTATGATGAATGATAACAATTTTGATTCTAACAATGACGAATTTGACATGTAATTAGGGTTTTAGATGATGAACATTGTGTAATTTAGGGTTTTAGATGATGAACATTGTGAAATTGCCATGAGATAATGAATTAACATGTTTTACTTACATTATGTACACAATTTAAGTTCATTGTGTGACTGTATTGTTTTTATTTGATGATTTTGTATAGATATGTATGTGTGTATGACCTTGAGTTCAAAAGAACCGGATGAGAAACATATATCTACAAGTATAAACCCACTTGATACACAACATGATATCACGTTTAGAAGTAATCTAGAAGACCTTGAGGATTTACATAACCGTGTGGTGGTTCATGAAAGTGCTAGTCAAGTTCTTTATAATTCCGGCCTTGCTAGATTTTTTGAAATTAGCATTAAGAGAGCTGATCAACAACTAGCTTATGCAATCATAGAGAGGTGGTGGTATAGCACCAATTCGTTTCATTTCCCAAACTTTGAAATTGGTTTCACTCCTTTAGACTTTGTTCACTTAACCGGAATTCCTATTGGAAATGGTCGTAGAAGATTGGAACACGGCGCTACAAGTAAATGGAAAAGTATAGAAAATCAACAACTTGAGGATACCTACTTTAGACCTATGCATGGGTATGCTAACTACAACAAGCACTCACCTGATTTTCCTATTAGTTGCCTCGCAAACTATATTAAGGACAATCCAATTAATGATGAAAATTGGGAGATTGTGACTCGATACTTCTTATTATGGGTGATTTCAAAAGTTTTATTGGCACGTAGCACTACAAGAGCAAGCAAAGGTTGGATCGCTTCCTTGCGTGATTTGAATGCGATTAGTAATTATGATTGGGGTTCGGCTGGTTTTAGTCACTTGTATAGTAGCATGAGTGTGGTTGCTAGAGGTGAAAAAAACATGTGTGGAATGGCGATGGTTTTAGAATATTGGTTTTACATGTATTTTCGTACCTTGACGCCTTTTCTCCAAGAAGGTGTACCGACTGATGTATGGCCTGCAATTATGATATTTAAGAAAAATAGTCTATTGAAGTTGCAAAGGGGTACTTCCAAACACTCTCTTCATACAGCTCGGCAACAAATTGAGTTGAGGACAATTGTTGGAACGGAATGGAAACCATGGTCTAACAGTATGTATAGAGATCATCCTGATATAGTGCATGCTCGTGAAATATCCATTCAAAGAGTGGCTTTCTATAATCCGGAAATAAATACTAGTATCATGTATCTTGGTGAACGGTTTTTAAGGCAAACAAGGGGATTAATAACAATTCCAAGAAGTCCACTTGAACGTTTGGAAGACCTTTCTACCCCCCATGATCCTATTGATGTGGTTAAAGGACGAGACTATAAGCATGTTGATGAGAGCATGTATGATCGGTGGTGGAAAGCACAATCTATTGGATTTTTGCTCCTAGAAATATATCGTCAAGAAAACAGAGATGAAGTTGGAGCTGCAAGTACTCAAGATCCGACATTTCTGGTGAATCAGGTCCCCCCAATACATCCATCACGGTATAAGTATGACAACGTCTCACAAGCTTCACCTCCAATTTCCAAGAGTTTCTTTTCGTACCGTACATTCGAGACAAGTGAAGGCAACCGTGTTCAAGTGGCTTTGCAAGCACCCGATCCTCCTCCATTTATGTATGATGCTAATTGGGGAACAAGGGTTAGTAATTTTTGGTTTTAACTCCTTCAATTATTTTGTTTGCCATATTATTATGATTTTCTTTACACATTAGAAGTTCCTTAAATAATATACTTGCTATCTTGATGTTTCTTTTCAGGAACAATGGAAAGATTTTGCGCATAGGTTGGCTATGTTAAATCTTGCAAAGGACCATCATTGGTTTGAAATAGATCGTGGACGTGCTCTTGGGGAAGGATCGACGTCAACCCAATCATGTTATGATCTTGAAGACAACTCTCAATGGTCAAGCCGTAAAAGACCAGCCACAAGTCAATCAGATGATGCACATGGTCATTATGTTCCACAAGATGAAGTAGTTCCAGATGTAGTTCCAGAGTCACAAATAACTCAATTTATGAATAGTGGTGGGGTTGGTTTAACTGAACAACTTTAGTCTTTTTTCGTAAGATTTCGAATGAACTTTCAATATGTAAGCAACTTGGTTGCAATCCTATGATTTCTAGATTTTAAAATTAAGAACTATTAAGATTTTCATTGTATTAATTTTGGTTTTCATTGGTTTCAAAAGAGAAGAAAAAAAAACTAAAAGAGAAGAAAAAAAAACTAAGTATGGAACTTGAGGAATTTGCTGAGGTTCTGGATGTTTTTCAAGAAAAGCGCTAATAAGAATAGCGTTTGGCGCTATTAAGAATAGCGCTTAACGCTATTAAAAATAACGTTTCATTTATAACCATTAGATATTTAACGGCTCCTTCTAATCAACGACTCACAAAAAACGCTAATAACAATAGCGTTTCAACGGCTATTTTTTTGAATTCGAAAATTTCCCTATAAATTGATCACTTCTCAGCTCAGACCAAAACCTTTCAATCTCTAGATTTTTTTCTCATCTTCTTAAACTTCATTGCAATTCAAATTCAGATTTTTTTTTTTAACCATGGCAAAATATACTACACCCGGAGATGTTGCAATCACCAAAGCTTGGATAAGCATTACACTTGATGGTGTTGCCGGAGTTGATCAAAGATCTAAACAATTTTGGGAGCGGGTATTCGATACATATGTAAGCAACTTTGGGAATAAGTATGATAGGACTGTTCATAAGTTGCAAAATAGAATTGGTACCTTAAAAAAAGATGTCAAAAAGTGGGTTGGTATCTGTTTATGGGTAAAAATCGTTTCTGCCGATTTCGGTAAATTCGGTAGGTGAGTGAGAAACTGGTTCAAACCCTAAACAAATGTGCTACACGTGAGCACTTTATAGATTCGAGAGATCAATTTGTACAAGTCCGGCCTAAACCAAGAAATGGCCGTTCCAGACTTGCTTCGGTCACAAAGTGGAGGAGAAGGGTTGATTTGGGGAGGGAAGCAAAGAAAGGTGTTGAGGAGAGTAGTATCTCGACTTGTATCAGAAAGTGAAAGCTTAGGAAGCTTGCAAGAGATGAAAGCTTTTTGGGAGAGCTTGCAAAGTTGCCTTTCGAGAGTGTAAGTGTAGTATATTTCTCCGACCGAGACTTGTTCTCCGGTGGAAATAGGTAAGACCTATTTATACAAGTCGAGATTGAAACGTACCCACTGGCCTCATGAAGGAAGAGAGTAAAGGGTGAAATAATGGGAGGAGGTGGTAACCGCATGGTTTAATGGGTGAAAACGTTTTTCACCTTTATTTCCTCTTTTATTTGACCGCTTTATTCCTTTTCACGCTTTCTTAATGTGAGCGTAGTGTACGCCGCATGCTGTGACCGCCAAACCAAAACCCTAAAGAAGCATCCCCCAGTTTGTGTTGATGTCTCGAGTGTTGGTTGCATCTTGAGTGCAAGTGGCGCTGCAAGTGGCGCGTGTGGCATGTGCCAATGGCATGTGCGGAATGCCTTGGTGGTAGTTTGCACGGTTTGCAAGTTGGGCTGGGCGTGTGTGTTTGGCATGTGCCGATGGCATGTGCGGAATGCCTTGGTGGTAGGTTGCACGGTTTGCAAGTTAGGCTACCAGCGTGTGTGTTTGGCATGTGCCAATGGCATGTGCGGAATGCCATGGTGGTAGGTTGCACGGTTTGCAAGTTAGGCTACCGCGTGTGTGTTTGGCATGTGCCAATGGCATGCGGAATGCCTTGGTGGTAGGTTGCACGGTTTGCAAGTTAGGCTACCAGCGTGTGTGTTTGGCATGTGCCAATGGCATGTGCGGAATGCCTTGGTGGTAGGTTGCACGGTTTGCAAGTTAGGCTACCAGCGTGTGTGTTTGGCATGTGCCAATGGCATGTGCGGAATGCCTTGGTGGTAAGTTGCACGGTTTGCAAGTTAGGCTACTAGCATGTGTGTTTGGTATGTGCCAATGGCATGCGTGGCCATTAAGGCCGTGACCTTGATAGGGAAACTAGCTAGCGAGCATGTTGGCATGTGCCAATGGCATGCGTGGCCGTTAGGGCCGTGATTTTGCTAGGGAAACTAGCTAGCGAGCATGTTGGCATGTGCCAATGGCATGCATGGCTTTTAGGGCCGTGACCTTGATAGGGAAAATAGCTAGCGAGCATGTTGGCATGTGCCAATGGCATGCATGGCTTTTAGGGCCGTGACCTTGATAGGGAAACTAGCTAGCGAGCATGTTGGCATGTGCCAATGGCATGCGTGGCCGTTAGGGCCGTGATTTTGATAGGGAAACTAGCTAGCGAGCATGTTGGCATGTGCCAATGGCATGCGTGGCCGTTAGGGCCGTGATTTTGATAGGGAAACTAGCTAGCGAGCATGTTGGCATGTGCCAATGGCATGCGTGGCCGTTAGGGCCGTGATTTTGATGATAGCGAGCATGTTGGCATGTGCCAATGGCATGCATGGCTTTTAGGGTCGTGACCTTGATAGGGAAACTAGCTAGCGAGCATGTTGGCATGTGCCAATGGCATGCGTGGCTTTTAGGGCCGTGATTTTGATAGGGAAACTAGCTAGCGAGCATGTTGGCATGTGCCAATGGCATGCGTGGCCGTTAGGGCCGTGATTTTGATAGGGAAACTAGCTAGCGAGCATGTTGACATGTGCCAATGGCATGCGTGGCCGTTAGGGCCGTGATTTTGATAGGGAAACTAGCTAGCGAGCATGTTGGCATGTGCCAATGGCATGCGTGGCCGTTAGGGCCGTGATTTTGATAGAAAAAGCCGCTAGCGAGCATATTGGCATGTGTCATTGGCACGTACGGCCAGGTTGACCTAGTTGCACGTTTTGCAAGCCTAGGGCGCTATATTTGGCATGTGCCAATGGCATAGCGGCTTGGTTTGGCGTTGTTGCCATGGTGCGCAGAGTGCGGCTTGGTTTGGCATGGTTGCCACGGTGCGCAGAGTGCGACTTGGTTTGGCATGGTTGCCGTGGTGCATGAGCGCGGCTTGGTTTGGCATGGTTGCCATGGTGCGCAGAGTGCGGCTTGGTTTGGCGTGGTTGCCATGGTGCGTAGAGTGCGTCTTGGTTTGGCATGGTTGCCATGGTGCGCAGAGTGCGGCTTGGTTTGGCATGGTTGCCATGGTGCGCAGAGTGCGGCTTGGTTTGGCGTGGTTGCCATGGTGCGCAGAGTGCGGCTTGGTTTGGCATGGTTGCCATGGTGCGCAGAGTGCGGCTTGGTTTGGCATGGTTGCCATGGTGCGCAGAGTGCGGCTTGGTTTGGCATGGTTGCCATGGTACGCAGAGTGCGGCTTGGTTTGGCATTGTTGCCATGGTGCGCAGAGTGCGGCTTGGTTTGGCATGGTTGCCATGGTGCGCAGAGTGCGGCTTGGTTTGGCATGGTTGCCATGGTGCGCAGAGTGCGGCTTGGTTTGGCATGGTTGCCATGGTGCGCAGTATGCGGCTTGGTTTGGCATTGTTGCCATGGTGCGCAGTATGCGGCTTGATTTGGAATTAGGGTTCTGTGTTGAAAACCCTAATCTGGTATTTTGAAAAAATACCCCTATTAATTATTTACACCTGAGTTAAATTCTCTTAGTTAATGTGTTGCGGGTAACGCTAGGTCATGGGGTTTTACGATTTTACCCCTTGTCTAAAAACCACCATCAACATTAAGTCCCCCGCTTAGCTCGGAACGGGGGCTTTGTTGCGAGGTAAGCATAAGATGGTGACAAACTATCAACAAAGAAACCGTAAAGAGAATTGAGGAGGCTTGTCGACCTTTTATAAATAGGATTTGGAATCCTTGCCTCCGGTAGTTTTGCACAAATCGGGAGGTCTGGCACAATTGGTGGGGCCAGTGCAGCTTGGGCGACGTTGGGAAGTTGGCGTGAGTTGGGAAACTGAGTGTGCTAGCTGGTGAGACCGGCGCAATGTGGAAGTTGTGCGTGCTTGCAGGCGTGACTTGGGAAATTGTGTGTGCTGGCTGGTGGGGCCGGCGCAATGTGGAAGCTGTGCGTGCTTGCAGGCGTGACTTGGGAAATTGTGTGTCTTGGCTGGTGGGGCGGCGCAATGTGGAAGTCTGTGCGTGCTTGCGGCGTGACTTGGGAAATTGCGTGTCTTGGGCTGGTGGGCCGGCGCAAAGTGTGGAAGCTGTGCGTGCTTGCGGGCGTGACCGATGTAAACAAGGAGGGAGTTTCTTCCGATAGCAAAGTTTCCGTATCTTGCTTTCCTTCACGTGCGGCTTCAATTAGGGCATTATTCATGGTAAAACTGGAAGCGTTATGTCTCTCATTGCTTCCTTTCCCTTTTAAGATTCCGTATTCATATCCAAAAATAATTGCATCGTCTCCTCGTTTGAGAAAAGGGTTCTTCTTGTTGGATTTCTCTCTTTGTCATGTCGCGCAGATTCGAATCATCTTCTAACCAATCGGAGTTCTCCGGATGAAGGTGCGAGGTCGACTCTCGTATGAGCATCCCAACAAAGGTTATTCGGGTTAAGAAAATCATACCGGTATGTTTTCTTCTTCTTTGGCAGACTGACGTACACTTTAACGCTTGTTGTATAAATGGAAAATTTCCCTTTTGTGCAGAGATATCTGATGGACGCATTTATGTGTCTATTTTAGTCTCAATTCTCTGTATTGTTAGTTCTCGATTTTGCACTTATTTTGGTATTTTATGTTTTTGTAGGTGTTTTTGGAGAAATAAGCTTTTGCGGCGAAATTGGCCCGAAAAGTGGTTTTTGCGCTCGTGGGAGAAAATTACTAAAAGCACCCAGAAGACACACTACAAGCACCCCGGAAGTATGTTGCAGACTCCCCAGAAAAGTCATAAGAATTGCTAAAGGGAACCCGAAAATGGATAAGGGGTACCCAAATTACTAAGGGGTAACCCCAGGGCATGTACTATTCGCACCCCTACTGCGGTTAGGGGCATCCCTTCTTCAACATTTGAAATACCAAATTTGGCGGGAAAACTTGGCGATATCTTGCGAATTTTGGGTCGATATTTGGATGTGATTTAATGAGATTCAAGTGCGGATATCTCATGAAATTTGGACTTATAATGGCCAAACGGGGTTAACACAAGTGTTCTAATCGAAAAACTTGGGCGGATCGTCGGAGTTTGGGTTAAACAGGGTCTCGGGTTTTCTTGGTTTCACGGAAATAATATTTAGAGCAACAATGGATATATGTGGAAAGCACGTGGAAGAATGGGAAGGAAATATTCACTGGAGATTTGTTTGCATTCGGTGAGAGTTTTGACGCGTAAACCGAGATAAAAAGGAGATATTCACGTGACCTGTTGGAGAAGAAAAGGAGGATTTACTCGAGTTATAATCGGCCTGTTGGGTATATATAGGGGCTTTAAGGTTAAGAGAAGGTTGTCGAGACTTTGGGGGTACCAACGAGAGGCATAGAAGAGGAGAAAATCAAGTTCAGGAATTGTTCTTTCTTGCTTGCAGAGTCAAGAACACGAAGAACATTGTCTTTGCTCTGAGGCAAGTCTCAAATAAATATCGTAGTATAACGACACAGAAGACAGTCGTTAACGCAGCAGACTTATTTTATCTGTTACCTTCGTAACAGTTGATCTGTAACGTTTATAATAGTTGTAGTTTCTCTGTTTTCTTCTTTTTCATATATTTCTTCAATAAAACACCTTTTTGAGCAATGGATTATTATTTTGGGTGTGTTTTCGACATGAGGAGCTAAACCCCAACACTGGGATGACGGAGGAAGCCATATTTCATGCGTGTGGTAATTATATTTAATTCTTTTATGACTACTTGCACTTGATTTAATTATTTTATGATTTTCACTAATTAGTTGTGATTTCGTTTGATGACGTATGCTTAGTCTTAGTACTTTTGATGCGTCATGCTTGTGACTTACAATTAATCTTTTCAAAAATCTACCTTGGCAAAGAAACATAGTCAATATTTTATTATTATTTGAGCTATAATTGTCTAGAATAAATATATAAATCGCATGAATGAATTTTATGGTGGAATCCGAAGTCCCAGTTCTCTCGATATTTGTGACAAAACTTGTATATATATTTTCTTTGTTTTTAGTGTTTTCTTAAATCGAATCTTTACAAGTCTGAGTGAACGAAAACCTTACTACCACTTTACTACAAACTTTTACAATCTGGAAGCGTTATGTCTCTCATTGCTTCCTTTCCCTTTTTAAGATTCCGTATTCATATCCAAAAATAATTGCATCGCCTCCTCATTTGAGAAAAGGGTTCTTCTTGTTGGATTTCTCTCTTTGTCATGTCGCGCAGATTCGAATCATCTTCTAACCAGTCAGGTTCTCCGGATGAAGGTGCGAGGTCGACTCTCGTATGAGCATCCCAACAAAGGTTATTCGGGTTAAGAAAATCATACCGGTATGTTTTTTTCTTCTTTGTGATCGACGTACACTTTAATGCTTGTTGTATAAATGGAAAATTTCCCTTTTGTGCAGAGATATCCCGTTGGAGCATGCGTTACTGTTATCGACGAGGATGACCTAGTCGTCCCCCTTCCTTCAAGCCCGACCTTGTTGACTGCTGCAGACTTGGAGGATGCTGATTTAGGGATCTATCTTACGAAAGGGATGCAGCGAGAAGTCCCCGGTCATACTTCGGTTTGATATGATGGAATGTATGAATACGTGAATGTAACCTTCTGGCGTGCTTTTGGAGTTTTAGGTGTACATGTACGGATTCATGTTGAGAAATTCCCGTGGCTCGTAAAACCTCGATAGTGATGATGTTGAAATCAGTAATAACCTGGTTGAGGGGAGTGAAAGCATCTTACGCTGGTAGTCTCCATGCATGACCTACTTTCATTATATCGCCTTGAATCCCCCTCCACGGGATTTGATATAAGCCTATCGTACTCTTCCGGATGTGACACTTTGGGATGCTCGAAATTACATGATGACATATTTCGGATAGTGCAGGCTCCGGGATCCTCCGCGGCCTCGTAAAGTGTTGAAGGCGTCTTTATACGAGAGAGGTGATGATGTTCTTGCGCTGCACCCTTGAAGAGTAGAGGACCTTGTTGTGGGTACGGATTTTTGGTGGACATTCTTCGTAGCTTTGACGGTGAAGGGATCCACGTATATCTTCCGTCCTCAAGTATGGTTTACGTGTTTCCATCCTTGTAGTAATTGCTACTGCGGTGAAGCTCTGGCTGGGGAGTGTGGCGGCATGACCCTTTGCAGGAAGGAGTGGCGTTGAAGCGAACGTTGATGCAAAGCCGCTGCTGGAGAACGTTGATGTGTAGCTACTTCTGGAGAGAACGTTGACGTGTAGCTACTTCTGGAGAGAACGTTGATGCGGAGCTACTTCTGGAGAGAACGTTGAAACAACGTCTTGCAACTCTCAGAGCCTTGACGGTTACCATTTTGAAGTCGGAGACTGCGTCACGTTCTGTCAAACTCGACATCCCTCAAAAGAACAGAGGTTAGGAGTCCCCAGTCCTATCTACCGATCATGCTTCCTATGAGAGGTTGGGGTTTGGGAACGGCTTCCCTGGATGGAAACGCCTTCTTTCCTGATGTAGTGCAGTTGAGGGGTGCAAATATGTCTTGACGCTACGCCTTGGAGAAACATAGAATCTCACACAATTGTTTCATCATAGACTGTGCGACTTTGTGGGCGAAGTTCCCATTATGGGGGTCTTGACGAGGGGAGGGTCTCCGTGAACTCAGGAGAGTTGTTGATTTCCCTTGCTTTCAATTTTGGAGAAGTCTTTGCTGATCTTCACGTGTGACGAAATTGGATTGCTTATCCCCTTCTACTGGTCGCTCAAGAGCAACGCGAGCCTCTTCATCTATAAACGCGCGTCCTGCTGAAGTATCTTTCGTCTTTTCATCGAATCAACAGTGCTAAAAAGGAGGTCGGCTTCTTCCGGATCTTCCAGTATCTTGCCCTGATGGTGGAGTAGCGTCTCTGGTGACGGTTGGAGCTTTAATGCTTGAAGAACCGTTGGGGTGGCGGAAGTGGCTCTGGTTCTGGTGATCGTAAATGTATCGTGCAGAGATGACATGGTTTTGATCACGAAGTGCTGGAGCCATGGCGCTGTTTCGAAGGGCGAGGATGGTGCTGGAAGGGCGCAAGATGTTAGCGCTGGAAGGATGCGAACTGTTAGCACAGAGTGTGGTACTGCGGCTGGCATGCGTGTGCGGCATGTGTGCCTGGCAAGCGCGTGCGGAAGCGCGTCGGAAACGCGCCGGCAGCGGCATGCGCGTGCGGCAGCGCGTCGAGGTAAAGCGCATCGAGGGAAAGCGCGTCTGGTAGGCGCTAGATCGTCTTGGATTGGGCGCTGGCTTGGATTTCTGTATGGTGTGGACCATTGGCTTGGCACGGTGCTGGCTTGGACTTGTTCCTGCGGGCCCAGTTGCCTCTTCCCATACGTAGCTCAAACAGGAAATCCTTTCCTTATTCAAATTCAAAAAGTGTTATGCTTATGAAATGGGTTGGCTCCCCTTTTTACCTCGTATCTTTGTTATCACGCCATGGTGTTAGCGGTAGCGTGGTAGTGATAAAGTGGGCAAGCATATCCCAGCTATGTACTCCAGCGATTCTATTTCAATTTGTTTTATTGTTTTCTTGTGCTGGTGTAAACCGTAGCCATAGGTATGCCTTTCATAAACTTGTGGAAATGCTTCATCATAAATAATTCTTCAAATGTCACTGTAGTAACGTCTGCTAATAGTGACGGGTAATTATTATTGTGCAAAGTAGGTATGTACGGGTAGGTGAATTTTTTTTTTTTTTTGAAAGGCAAACAAAGCGCTGGTTTATGGTTTTGTCTTCTGGATTTCTTGGGTTGATAGATAAATGTTAGCTTTTGAGGATATTGGATTATTTCTGGGATGAATGGTTTTGATAATGTAACTCGATTATGTTTTTGGGAAAGGAATATTGCTTTTATGAAGGTGTGTGCTAGCAATGGGCAAAAGATGATGAGTAGTATGACGGTTTTATTAAGAACCAAAAACAGATCGTATATCTTGCCCAATCTAAATTTACTCACTTCATAGGTATTTGCAAACACGCCTCTCTCCAAGTAAAGGCGGCTTTCTTTGGTAGCATCGCCCGACAAGTCCCCAATCGCGGTAGCATCTTGGCCGAGTCCCAGATTTTCTGGTGTAGTTTTAACAAGCGTAAGTAGGGTTGTCTCTGGCGGTTGAGTCGGATTGAGTCGCAAGTCCTCAATCGCTGGTAGCATCTTCAACGAGTCCCAGATTTTTAGGTGTAGCTTTTTTACAATCTGTAGCAGGGTTGTCTGGCAGTTGAGTCGGACTGAGTCGCAAGTCCCCAATCGTTGGTAGCATCTTCAACGAGTCCCCAGTTTTCTCGTGTAGTTTTTGCAACTGGTAACCGAGTCGTCTGGTAGTTGAGTCGGATCGAGTCGCCTTCCCCTACCATCTTGACATCTGGGTCGAAGAACGATATCGACTTGAGTCGACATTGTAGCCGATAGATCAATCCTCGGCTTTGTGGTCGCCAATTGTTTATGGGTAAAATCGTTTCTGCCGATTTCGGTAAATTCGGTAGGTGAGTGAGAAGCGGTTCAAACCCTAAACAAATGTGTTGCACGTGAGCACTTTATAGATTCGAGAGATCAATCTGTACAAGTCCGGCCTAAACCAAGAAATGGCCGTTCCAGACTTGCTTCGGTCACAAAGTGGAGGAGAAGGGTTGATTTAGGGAGGGAAGCAAAGAAAGGTGTTGAGGAGAGTAGTATCTCGACTTGTATCAGAAAGTGAAAGCTTAGGAAGCTTTCAAGAGATGAAAGCTTTTTGGGAGAGCTTGCAAAGTTGCCTTTCTGAGAGTGTAAGTGTAGTATATTTCTCCTGACCGAGACTTGTTCTCACGGGTGAAATAGGTAAGACCTATTTATACAAGTCGAGATTGAAACGTACCCTGGCCTCATGAAGGAAGAGATTAAAGGGTGAAATAATGGGAGGAGGTGGTAAGCATGGTTTAATGGGTGAAAACGTTTTTCACCTTAATTTCCTCTTTTATTTGACCGCTTTATTCCTTTTCACGCTTTCTTAATGTGAGCGTAGTGTATGGCGGCGCATCTTTGTGACCGCCAAACCAAAACCCTAAAGAAGCATCCCCGGTTTGTGTTGATGTCTCGAGTGTTGGTTGCATCTTGAGTGCAAGTGGCGCTGCTAGTGGCGCGTGTGGCATGTGCCAATGGCATGTGTAGTGGAGAATGCCTTGGTGGTAGTTTGCACGGTTTGCAAGTTGGGCTACCAGCGTGTGTGTTTGGCATGTGCCGATGGCATGTGCGGAATGCCTTGGTGGTAGGTTGCACGGTTTGCAAGTTAGGCTACCAGCGTGTGTGTTTGGCATGTGCCAATGGCATGTGCGGAATGCCTTGGTGGTAGGTTGCACGGTTTGCAAGTTAGGATACCAGCGTGTGTGTTTGGCATGTGCCAATGGCATGTGCGGAATGCCTTGGTGGTAGTTTGCACGGTTTGCAAGTTAGGCTACCAGCGTGTGTGTTTGGCATGTGCCAATGGCATGTGCGGAATGCCTTGGTGGTAGGTTGCACGGTTTGCAAGTTAGGCTACTAGCATGTGTGTTTGGTATGTGCCAATGGCATGCGTGGCCATTAAGGCCGTGACCTTGATAGGGAAACTAGCTAGCGAGCATGTTGGCATGTGCCAATGGCATGCGTGGCCGTTAGGGCCGTGATTTTGCTAGGGAAACTAGCTAGCGAGCATGTTGGCATGTGCCAATGGCATGCATGGCTTTTAGGGCCATGACCTTGATAGGGAAAATAGCTAGCGAGCATGTTGGCATGTGCCAATGGCATGCATGGCTTTTAGGGCCGTGACCTTGATAGGGAAACTAGCTAGCGAGCATGTTGGCATGTGCCAATGGCATGCGTGGCCGTTAGGGCCGTGATTTTGATAGGGAAACTAGCTAGCGAGCATGTTGGCATGTGCCAATGGCATGCGTGGCCGTTAGGGACGTGATTTTGATCGGAAAACTAGCTAGCGAGCATGTTGGCATGTGCCAATGGCATGCATGGCTTATAGGGCCGTGACCTTGATAGGGAAACTAGCTAGCGAGCATGTTGGCATGTGCCAATGGCATGCGTGGCCGTTAGGGCCGTGATTTTGATAGGGAAACTAGCTAGCGAGCATGTTGGCATGTGCAATGGCATGCGTGGCCGTTAGGGGCCGTGATTTTGATAGGGAAACTAGCTAGCGAGCATGTTGGCATGTGCCAATGGCATGCGTGGCCGTTAGGGCCGTGATTTTGATAGGGAAACTAGCTAGCGAGCATGTTGGCATGTGCCAATGGCATGCGTGGCCGTTAGGGCCGTGATTTTGATAGAAAAAGCCGCTAGCGAGCATATTGGCATGTGCCATTGGCACGTACGGCCATGTTGACCTAGTTGCACGTTTTGCAAGCCTAGGGCGCTATATTTGGCATGTGCCAATGGCATAGCGGCTTGGTTTGGCGTTGTTGCCATGGTGCGCAGAGTGCGGCTTGGTTTTGGCATGGTTGCCGGGGGTGTGCGAGTGCGGCTTGGTTTGGCATGGTTCTTGAAGTGGTGCTTGTGAGCGCGGCTTGGTTTGGCATGGTTGCCATGGTGCTTGAGTGCGGCTTGGTTTGGCGTGGTTGCCATGGTGCGCGAGTGCGGCTTGGTTTGGCATGGTTGCCATGGTGCGCCGAGTGCGGCTTGGTTTGGCATGGTTGCCATGGTGCGCGAGTGCGGCTTGGTTTGGCATTGTTGCCATGGTGCGCAGAGTGCGGCTTGGTTTGGCGTGGTTGCCATGGTGCGCAGAGTGCGGCTTGGTTTGGCATGGTTGCCATGGTGCGCAGAGTGCGGCTTGGTTTGGCATGGTTGCCATGGTGCGCAGAGTGCGGCTTGGTTTGGCATGGTTGGCATGGTACGCAGAGTGCGGCTTGGTTTGGCATTGTTGTCATGGTGCGCAGTATGCGGCTTGATTTGGAATTAGGGTTCTGTGTTGAAAACCCTAATCTTGTATTTTGAAAAAATACCCCTATTAATTATTTACACCTGAGTTAAATGCTCTTAGTTAATGTGTTGCGGGTAACGCTAGGTCATGGGGTTTTATAATTTTACCCCTTGTCTAAAAACCACCATCAACAGTATCTTAAGAAATATGCATAGAAACAATGCAAGCGGATGTGGAATTGATGATATTGTAAGTTTTATTAAGATTTCTTAATGTATATCATTTTGTTTTATTGAAGGATTTCTAACTTGGGTTTTGTTTGTTTTTTGTAGGAGAGAAAAGCTAGATTGGAATATAGTAAGGTTAGCAATGGAAAACCTTTTAGAAATGAAGAGGTGTACCGACTTTTCAAAGCCCATGTTCCCGGATTCAATCCCGAAGAATTTGATCCTACCCAAAATGAGGAAGATGAATCGGAGGCTCCTAGTGTTAATGCTTCAACAAGTAGTGCTCCGACAAGAAGCGACCCAAGATGGTATGAAGAGGATGGCCCTCGTCGACCAACGGGAAAAAGGGTTCAACAAAGGGAAGCTTCGGAGCTATCGGCCATCAACGACGGAACCGACCGTATTTTGAAACATTTTAGTGAAGAGAATGCAAAGAAGATGGCAAGGTTGTATGTACAAGAAGAATATTTGTTAAATGTTGCAGAGACAAACAAGAAATCCTTGGATTTAGCTTTGGAGAAACATGAACTCGAAGTGTTGGATGTGGTGGTTGAGACCTTGCCGGAATGGAAGCAACAATTTATGTTGGATAAACAAAATAAGATTTTGGAAAAACATGGTTATCCTCCTAGAACAATTGGTGCAAACTATGGTTATCCTAGCACTAGCAATGTTCGTCATTTCAATATATGAAACCATGTAGCTTCAATTATGTTTTTTTTTTTTTTTTTTATTCAATTTGATGTAGTGGAATCAATGTAGTTGAAGTATTTTTAGTATCAATCAAGTTTCAATTTCATTCAATTTTATCTTCTTTTGATTCAATTTCATTCAATTGTATTCAATTTTATCTTCTTTTGATTCAATTTCATTCAATTGTATCAACCAAAAAACTAGTTTATTCTAGAGGAAAAAATGAGAGACTAGAAAAAAAAACTAAGTATAGGATTGGAGAAATCGAGTGTCTCCTGGATGTTTTTTGTGATTAGCGCTATTAAGATTGGCAGTTGGCGCAAATAAGAATGGCGCTTCACGCTATTCTCATTTGCGTTTTTTTCTACACCATTGGATTCTCAACGGCTCTTTCTAATCAACGACTTAAAATAAACGCCATTAAGAATGGCGTTTCAACGGTCAGATTTTCAAAATTAAAATTTATCTATAAAATTGGCTTCTTCAACACAAATCAAACCATCTCAAAATTTTCTTTGCTCCCATCTCTCCCAATTTTACATTTTTAATTCCAAACCTAATTTCAATCAAGTTCAAGTATGGCATACACTACAAATGAAGATGTTGCTCTCACCAAAGCTTGGATGAGAATTAGTCTCCAACCGATTGTTGAACAAAATCAAGGAGTCCACATTTATTGGGAAAGGGTGCTTCAAGCCTTTGTAGAAGAAGCGGGTGGTAATGAAAACGGAAGAACAAGACAAAGTATTGAAAATAGGTGGTCGGTGATGAAAAAGCAAACCAAAGTTTACATGAGTTTCATTAAATCAATTTATGCAAATATGCCCGGAGGAGGATGGACATTAGAAGAAGTTGTAAGTATTATTCAATGGAACCTCTTATTTTCAATTCTCTACATATTTTAAGTCATTAATTTTCTAAATGAGAGATTATATTTATTTATTTTGTAGGAGGCACATGCTAGAACTCTATATTCTCAACACAACAACAAAGATTTTGCATTTGATCATGTGTACCAAATTCTTAAGAACCATCCCGCTTTCGGAAATTAAATATCGTGATCTTACAATGATGAAGTGAACTTTGAGAAATGATGGAAGCTTGACAATCAAAATCGGATAATGTTAAATTCTAAATATTAGTTATTTCAATCCATGTAATGTCGCTTTTAATTTTTTAAATCCATGTAACTTAATCTATGAAATGAAAATTAGCTAATTAATTTTGTTTTGTAATTTTAAAGTTTTTTAATTTTTCAATTATAGGTAAAAGAAACAGGAGTGATGTGAGAAGAGTGTTAAAAAAATAAATAAGGCGAAACGCTAATGTTAATAGCGCTTAACGCTATTCTTAATGGCGCTAAGAAAACGCTATTGTTAATAGCGCTGAACGCCAATGTTAATAGCGCTTGACTTACGCTATTTGGATTAGCGTTCAGCGCCATTCATATTGGCGTTTCTTGTCCTCTACCGCGCCATTCTTATTGGCGTTCAGCGCTATTCTTAATGGCGTTTCTATGGATTCCACGAGCCCTTCCACGGAACCATGGAAAGTTGCTTGGATTTTCTGTGGAAGACCCCAACTTGGAAGCCATTAGACTTGACATTCCATGGATTGTCCACACTTGGAATAGCTTGGATTCCACCATAAGACTTGCTCTAAGGAGAATTCTGATGGATTATTATATCGTTGTTCCAAGTTTAAATATGCATATAGTGTACATAGGATTTCCCATAAGTTATATCATTTCCAATGGTACTTAATTCCATACTTGTTACAAAAACCTACTACTACTTTAGCTGCCCATATTATGTCTATTCTCCCATTAAAGTAAAACATTCGCTCAAAAATTTATAGGAAATTTCTTGTTGTTGCCAAAATTCTCACTAATTGTGTATCTTTGGTTCCTAGCCTCTGTGTACATTCCGATCAGAAACATGAGAGTGTGTTGAGAGTCACTTCTGAAAGTTATCATGTGGCCACTCCAATCTGTTGCCAAACAGAAAGTTGTTTCTGTCCCTTCAATTGCTAGATGTTCTGTGGTGGTACAAACACTGCTTAGTCCTCTTGCTTCTATGATGTTTCTTGAATAGTCACACAAGGTTAGTGTAGGAGCAGAATATCGCGACATCAATACTTCGCGAGAGTAATAAACGACTACATTGCGAAGGCGTCGCAAGTAAGAAATATAAATGACGCAATAGATGACGACAGCCAAAACATGAGAAAAGTGTGAAGACTTGGCGAGATTTAGGAGTGTCGCAAAGAAGAATGTTTATAACACTCGCGACACTTCGCGAGTTATTCCCGAAAATAAAGGATAGCTTAGCTGTCATCCACTGTGTATTACCCTATATAAAGGGTTGAGTTAGTCTGTTGAGGGGGAGTTCCTTTTGAATTGTTAAGCAAGTCAGGAGGAGAGAGAAAATCTAGAGTGATTGTAATTTCTTTAGATTGGATATATCTATCCTTGTAAACATTTCGAGAAGATTATGAATGAAAGTATATAATTAATCATCTTCCAATGTGTTAATTAAGCAAATTCTAGTGAGGGGTGTAGTGTGGGATTTCCTGCAACTACATATGCGCTAGAAACAGGGACTGAGTAGAAGATCAACCTTGTGAATTGGAAGAATCAAGTGTAACAAGAAAGAAATCTCGAATAATTCCCAACAATTTACTAAAATTGAGAAATGGCTAGAAGAAAGGATGCATCAGAACAACCAACGATTGTAAGGAGAAGTGGGAGATTAGTTGGAGAAAGGAGAAATGAAGTAGGTGAACCATCAAGGATAAATGCAAGAGATAGAGAAGAAGGTCAAATTCAACCACCAATTCAACCACCAATTCAACCACCAATTCAACCGCAAATTCAACCACCAATTCAACCACAAATTCAACCACCAATTCAACCAGCACTGAATAGAGTAATTGATTATGATAGATTGAGCGTGCATACATGGAGATCAGATTCTATGGAAGAAAGAGAAGAAGTGCAACAACTGATGAATAATGGACAAGAAGGGAGAAATCGAGAAGAAATGGGAGAAACAGCTCATAGAAATGAAGAAATTGTAGCATTAGAAACGTTGAGACAAACAATACATGAAGAAAGGCGTCTAGAAGCAGAAGAACGCGCAAATTTAACGAGGCAAAACCACGAATTAAGGATGGAAAATAGGAGGCTGCAAAATAGAAGATCGAAAAGCAATAACAGATCAAGAATCTTCGCAGAAACATTACCTGCGGAAAACGTTAATGAAGAAAATTTAGAAAGGGAACTAAGTTTTGACGGAGGAGGTCGTGAAGGAAGAGAAGTAGTAGAAGATCGTTATATTCCACGTCCTGAAGATCTACAGAATGGTCAAAATGACGGAAATCAAGAAAATAGAAAAGCGTCAAGGGCATAATGATCCGATTAATGAAGAAAATCAGGGAGAAGGAAGAAGAATATTACTTGGGAGAGAGACACGAAGGAAACAAAAGGAAATTGAAGATGACATTGAAAAACATTACATTGAACAAACGCGTTTAGTTCGCGAGAGGGAAAGATTGAGCGAGAAATGGAAGAACAAGAATTGGAAGAAGCAATTCGGCAGAACAATCATGACAATCGAGAGAGAAGGCGCGAGCAAAATCGCAACAATGGAAATATCAACGAAGAATATGAAAGAGTACAAAGGAGAGTTGGTAGACAACCAAGAAGAGAAAACGATAGATACAATGGTGTGCACATTCGCGAACGAGATGAAGGAGAAAGTCGCGAGAGAAAGAAGAGAAGAGAATGTTGAACAAGAAAATCAAGATAGGCGTGAACGAAGGAAGGAGAGAAACGGAGCTAAAAAGACCAATGAATCCGAACACTGAGGTAAATGAACAAATTCTAAGAGAGTTGGCGGAGATGAGAGGAATGTTGAACAGCAGAGGAGGTGGAGGAAGAAGACAATTGGATGAGGCAATCGAAGAAGCTGCAAAAACTCCCTTTACTTTAGAGGTGCAGTTAGGTGGGATACCCCCAAAATGCAATTTTCCTGCGTTAACCAGCATTTTTGATGGAACAACTTGCGCAATCCAACACATCAAAGCGTATGTAAGATGTATGTTACAATGGGAAAGTCATGACGCTATATTGTACAAATATTTCGCATCAAGTTTAACAGGAGAAGCACTGAAGTGGTTTGAAGGTTTACCAAGAAACACTATCACATCATTCAACCATCTACAAGCTATATTCTTAGGGGCCTACATAAGTAACAACTCCTCGCGACCAGGAATTGAAGATGTATTTGGGCTAAAACAAAGGGTTGGCGAAAGTTTAAGACACCTAACTGTGAGATGGAAGACGATGTGTAGCGAGATGGCTGGAAGAGTAGATGAAAGATATCTCATTTTATCATTTATAAATGCTATGTTCGCAACCAATCTGCTATATATTCAAATTTTTAGAGTCAAGAATACAATCACGATGACGGAGCTGCGAGAACTGCAAGAGGAATATATTGCTTTGGAAGAAAGGCAAAATGAGGTGGAGTCGTACCCGATTGCGAATACAAGTTCAAATCTCATGAATGCAAGTTTGTTACCCAAATTAATACACACAGTGGCGAGTACCTCGCAAGGGCAACAAGAGAGAGTGATAAATGATGAACAACCAAAGTTAGTAGCTATGGGAAGCCGAGATCAAGAAGAGTTTGAAAGAGAAAGAAACTACTATAACCGTGGTGGCAATAACAAAATTCAGAGACTTGATCCGCAAGAAACTTATGGAAGTCAAAGGCAGAATTATCATGGAGGTCAGCGACGTCACGAGTAGTATGGGAAGAAATCAAGATGCCACCACCGAATACTAGTGTGGAAAAAATATGGGAAGCTATACTCGATGGAAAACATACTGCACCATGGAACATGGGGAGTGAACCACCACCAAGTGATAGAAGTCATGAATTCTGCTCTTACCACCGTTTTCACGGACATTTGACAAATGATTTGAGAAACATAAAAAGAATCATCCTTAGAATGATTGATCAAGGAAAGTGAATCACTTTCTAAAAAGTGAAGAGAAAGTTCAACAATTGCCACCACCACCATCAAAGGGGAAAGAAACGTTCGTAATAGAAGTTGGATCGAAAGCTAAAAATTTGTTTTGAATGGTGAAGAGGCATAGAGTAGCAGGGCGAAAAGTGTAAGAAATGAGTAATCATCAAAAGGCAATAGCAAAAGCTTGTTAAGGGTAAGAGGAAGAAAAAATAATTGAAAAAGAAATATGCGAGGATCTCGCCATCAAAAATATATGACAATTTGAGTGAAGAATTGAAAAACAAAACAATGTAAGATTGCGCGATATCTTCACAAACAAAATGAATGATTGAATGAATTAACAAAAATGAAAGAGTGAGTGAATGGGACGAACCTTTATGGCGTACACCCTAGTTCGCGAATGATATTTCGCAAGAGGCAAATGTAAGACCTAAAGTGCGTCATATAAGGGGGTATCTCTTGACATGGCTCAGGGGAAAGGTTACACCGCCCCTGGAACCTGAGTCATGGAGATTTGGGGCCCGTGAAAGCCTATCCGGGGGAGATACCTTGGATTTCCAACTATATATATATAAGGTTATACCCTGGTTGGACGCCCAAGGGTCTCTTCCAAGGAGTCAGTGTATGCTCAAGGCGCCGGGGTACACGGTTGAGCCAAGAGTGCCTGGGGCATTTGAAGTGGCTCGGCCATTCTTGGCAAGTCTTGGTATATCTTTGCACTCGGCCCGAAGAAAACTCCACTTAGGGTGCGAGTCTCGTAACCATAAGCCATATAGGTATAAGGGATAAGAGGCTGCGAAAACAAGCTGGTTGTTGTTAAGACCGGATGGGAGGAGCTAGTCTTGTATGGCCGATGTACGCCTCCTTGAAGGGGCAACTAGGGAGAAGATAAGGGCGGCACCCTCCATTAGGGAGGCGATAAGTGTCAAAAGACGCAATTGTCATGAGACTTTATTTTCGCAAGGAAATTTAGGCTTGTCATATTTGTGCAATGATCTGTAGAGGCAATATCTGACGCAAGGATAAGGCGAGATCAATGGGTTATTGCATGAAAATGCAAAAACGTCCTGCGATTCGTCGCAAAGACGGCAATGTCATGGGATTTTACACTCGCAAGAGTATTTAAGCCCGTCATATTATCGCAGATAAAATATCCTGCAGAGGCAAAAATACTTAACAAATGATAAGACAAGGTCAATGGGTTATTACATGAAAATGTAATGACGTCCTGCGATTTTGTCGCAACGAGGGTGGCGAAATAAGACCTTTAATTAGGAAGGCAAAATAAGACCACACAAAAACGATAAGGCAAGATCAGTGGAGTTCTTCATTTGTGGAGACAATCTGCGATCTTGTCGCAATAATGAGCTTCAGCATAACTAAAGATATAGACATAAACAAAATTGAGAAAGCAAATATGCTTACGAAAACGAATAACAGAGGCAAGTCTCTCATTTGAAAATGAATAACAGAGGCAAGTATGGGAATGAATAGGATAAAGTTTTGTTATTCATTTCCATATGAGGAATTTATGCATTCATAATACTAGTTAGTCGAATTATAAAAGAGAATCGCTTGATTAATATGTGCAAATAAAGAAAACGAAGAATGAATTCACATTTGACAATCCAAGAAGATTAAAAGAGTATATATATTACAAGAAGCGAAAGAAGAAAAAAAGTTATTTCTTTGAAGATTCTTCTTCTTGGTCGATTCTTGATTTCATCATTCTTTTCGCTTGATTCTTACGCCGCTAGCTTCACTATCGAGACATCCGAGAAAGGCGTATCTTCGGGGAATATCATCGTGAAGACAAGGATATGAAATAAGAGGAATGCGGTGATCACTACAAACCATTTCAATAGTTTGATTGCGAAACGAACATCGGTATTGTTGAAATTCGCCACTTTGTAGCTTGCGGTTGTTTCTTCAACTTAGAATACTTGTTATTGCGAAGAGAAAGGCCTTCTGCGAGTTCCCCTTTCGAGACTCAAGTTCTTCAATCCTTATTTGAAATCTCTTCTCGGATTCTGCAAAACATAAGATAATGAATTAACAACACTATAACAGTATTACAGAGGTAAAGAGCGGTAAAGTATAATAAACAACCTTCTCTGTCAGATATCATATCTTTAACCAAGGCAGTATGCTCGGTATGAAGACTAACATCAACACCTAACTTATTCCTGGCATTATCTAGAACCTTTGCAGCCCAAGCGAACTCATCATCATTATTTATAACAAGAAGTGAACGAACTTGCTCTTCTCGCTCCATAAGTATGGCATTCTGACGAAGGGATTCATCTCGTTCAATTTGTACTTGAGAAGAGATTTTTGAAATGTTGCTAATGCCTGTGCACCCTTATTAGCAGTACGGTCTTTCTCATCTATAAGGCCACTAATTTTCTTCCTTTGAAGCTCGATTTTTCTATGGAATCAAGATACATTTGTTTAAATCGGTTGGCTAAACCTAAACTAGCTCTATGTTCAATCTCTAAGAGGCGACATTTGGTTCGAAGTTCATTTAATGAAAGAGAATCAATTTTGTTTGATGAGTTACTTAAAGACTCGTTGAGATGGGTGAGAAGAACATCATTATCCATAGGCTCGGGAAATGAATGGAGAAGAATGGCTTCTTCAGAGAGATTATATATGTCTGCGAAAATAATAAATCAGGCAAAGAATAGTAGTTGACAAAGTAAAGACGATTTGAAGAGTAAAAATTTTATACCATAAAGTTCTTTGGTTTGCACTTTGAAGAGTAGACATCTTAGTCTTCCGAGAAGCGATTCGATTTCGAATTGTTGAATTCTTTCATCCTTCTTGCGAGACATCGCAACCTCAATTTCCAGTTCTCGGATCTTCTCTTTAAGTTGGAGATTTTTTCTTTCAAGGTTGTCGCGTCTTTTCTCGAGATCCGAGGCAACAACAAAGGAAGCTCTCCCTGCATTTGTAAAGGAAAATAAAGAAATTGTTAAGATAAAGCTTATAATAGAAATTACAGAGAGAAGCAAAGGAATATGAATATACCAAAGCATTGAGAGCATTCAAGTGGTGGAAGTCAATGTTCGGGAAACTCCGCGAAAAGATTCATTATCCTCTAATAGCGGGGCATCGCAAATATTCGCGAGAGCTTTGCGGGTTGCAAGTTAAATGATCATCGCCTAATCCTTGCATAAAATCGGAGAAGATACCAGATAAGCTGCGCCATAGCAGAGTGATGAATGATTTTCCTTCGCGGAAAAGTACCAATCTCATTTTCATCTTCGTCGGTGTTCTCATTTGGTTTGGGAATTGGAATGAGAAGGAGATTGGAGTTTTCATTTTTTAGAAGATGGACCAGAAGATTTATTCTTGCGAGAAATGATTTTACCCTTGCCTTTAACCTTAGCGCTTGACTTCTTCAAAATCAACCTTCGCACACGTATGAAGATAAGAAGCAGAGGCAACAATATTGTTTAAAATAACAAAAGAAAATGTTTCTTACTTCATCCGTGAGTGATAAATAGTATTGCCGGGGTACTCGCCTTTGGATCTTCTTTATACTTCTTTCTCATTACGGCAATCTAAAATTTTTGAAAGGTTTAATAAGTAAAAAAGGAAGAAAATGACGCAAAGCGAAAAAAAAAAAAAAGGAAATATGCCTCTTTTGCCTTCTCGGACCACTTAAACTCCCAAGGATGGTAATTCGCGAGGTGTGCGGGAAGAACATGTGAACTGCGATGTAAGGTCCACTCAAAAATAAAGGGACAACCCACCATTTCTCATCCTTGGAATGACGAGGAGTACTATTATTGCCCGAATGCCAATCAATATCTTGCATGAGCGAGTTTATCGGCATCAACATTATCTTTTTCTTGATCGAGCGCCCAAATGAGATTTATCATTTCTCATGTTTATTCTTTGCATAATTCGCAAAGAAACTTTCTAAAAGTATACTTCTCACAGTTATCTCCAAATTTACAAATCTAGGATCTCTAACGGTAGCAGGATATAAAGATCCTTTACCAGCGCCACGGTTTGCGAATTCAAGCATTAAACGGATGCAGTCGCCACTCAACTGATAAACAGCTCGCGAGAACTTTTCATGAGCAAGGATTTCATAGAATAATGGTATCTCGGGATTATATAGAGGAATGGGAAGTCTGCGAGGAGTTGACCTAGCGAGACTATGATTTTATGGTCATCACATTGATGATCAGAAAACAATTTTGCGGAAAGTATAGATGAAGATTCTTGCTCAGGAATGGTTGATAAAGTGAAACCCTTTTCTTGTAATTTCTTTTGAACATCATTGAAAAGGGGTGCGTATGTACGACCAAGCGAAGCCATTATTAGAGTAGTATGGGAATGAAGGGAGAAGCAAAAAGCAAGAGAAGGAAAAAAGGATTTACTGAGAGCGTAAATGCAAATTACGAGAGGAAGGAAGCTGAAGGAAAGTTGCAGAAAGAAAATAAAAGAGAAAAAGAGAAGGGTAAGAAAGCTATATATAGAGAAGAGAATCCTCGAGAAAACAAATGCATTTAATGCGAGATGGGACGTGAATGGTCAAGAATAAATGGTTGAAAGAGACGTGTCAAGAAAAGAGTGGAAGAAGAAACACCTGTAATAAATTCCGTACATAAATAAAACAAGAAAAAATGAACAATCGCGAGATAAAGATGAGCAGTTGCGGCACTTTAAAACATTGGTTCTCATGACATTCTCTTCTTCGCAGAGAAGACATGAGAAGAGGCAAGATGTAGGAGCAGAATATCGCGACATCAATACTTCGCGAGAGTAATAAACGACTACATTGCGAAGGCGTCGCAAGTAAGAAATATAAATGACGCAATAGATGACGACGGCCAAAACATGAGAAAAGTGTGAAGACTTGGCGAGATTTAGGAGTGTCGCAAAGAAGAATGTTTATAACACTCGCGACACTTAGCGAGTTATTCCAGAAAATAAATGATAGCTTAATTGTCATCCATTTGTGTATTACCCTATATAAAGGGTTGAGTTAGTCGTTGAGGGGGAGTTCCTTTTGAATTGTTAAGCAAGTCAGGAGGAGAGAGAAAATCTAGAGTGATTGTAATTTCTTTAGATTGGATATATCTATCCTTGTAAACATTTCGAGAAGATTATCAATGAAAATATATAATTAATCATCTTCCAATGTGTTAATTAAGCAAATTCTAGTGAGGGGTGTAGTGTGGGATTTCCTGCAACTACAGTTAGTGCAATAACAACATTTGAACCAGAATTCATCATCAACATTGCTATGTTCATTTTTGTGTTGAAATATCCTTTATGTCTTTTCACTCCCATGTTTGTTATTGTTAAGTTTTCGTCCTTAAAGGGGTTGTAGTAAAGTTCATGTATTACATCATACCCTGCCGTTGTTCCCCATCTTATAGTTATTCAAATATTAAACTATATTATCTGTAGTGGTTGCACTATCTTGTTTTTCTTTTTTAAAGGTCACATTACACCGTACTTTCCAGATATGCCATAAAGTGACACTACACAACACCTTCCAATCTATAACATATCCTTATATGTTTTCATCATCAAAGTAGTCAGTCAACCATTCCAGGAAGTCAGTTTTCCTATTCTTTATGAACATCATGTCAAAATTCATATGCATCCAGACCTGTTTTGAGTAGTCACAATATAGGAACAGATGGGTTAAGGATTCATTTTCCTCACCACAGAGCTTACACTTGATATCTATATCTGGAATGATAGCTACCGTTCTTGGAAGTATGGAATGAGTAGCCTTCCATATAAAATGCTTCACAGAAGGTGTGATATCCATATTCCGGATTTTGAGCCAATTTGTTGGTGTTTCCACTAGAGTTTATGTGGTTGTATAGACATTTTACAGAGAATACCCCCTTGAAGGGAGAATAGAAAATGCGGATAAAGATTTTGTGGACATTGGGAATCCAAAGGTTAGTAACATGATTAATACAAGCCAAAAAGGTACCTCCCTTGACTAAATTTCCGAAGTAGATTTTATTTTTGAGAATTCAAAGGAGATAATCAGGAGGGTAACCAAGCTTTAAAAGAAAACGTCGGAAATGGGAATTTGAGAAAAGAAGATGGATTTCTAATAGTAGGAATTAGTGTTTAATCCAGTTTTTGATGACCCAGTTAATGGCTAGTCCACCCGTGAAAAACATTTACTCCCTAGTCCAAAATATTTATCCCTAGTCCAAAAAAAACATGTTTTTAAAACATCCTTCCAAATTATTTCAACACATGTAAATGTTACTCGTTAGTCCAAAAACTTTGTGAAGATTATAAATATTTTTTCTTATTTTGTTGTCTTATCTAAATGCCTAAAACATCCTTGGAAAAAATCTAATTAGTATCAACACATGTAAATGTTACTAGTAGTATGCTACTACATACTAGTAGTATCAATACGGTGATACTACATATTAATATGTACTGTACTAGTAGTAACAAAAATATGTTACTAGTAAATTAGGTAACTACTTTACTATACTAGTAGTAATATATGTACTAGTTTACTAGTATACTAGTAGTAATATGTAGCCTAGTTAGTAATTCTCCGAATCATTCTCGAATGATTCACGAACGTATCCGAACCGACCGAATCCGAATGATACTTCCGAACTATTTGAACTCCGAACCTAGTTCCCGGATTATATGGACCTCACGAATGATTCATGAACGTATCCGAACTAACCGAATCCGAATGATACTTTCGAACTAGATTTGAACGCCAACCTCGCTCTCCCGTAGGTAACTCTCTGAGCAGAGTTCTGTTGATTGGTTTTTGTTTGATTTTGTATATACTTTATATTTAAATACAATTATTCAGTTAAAATTTTCTATTGGTAGTTGTTTAACTAGTGTTTTATGTGTTGATTTTTGTTTTAAAGTTTATAAACTCGCTTTATAATACATTTATGCGATTAAATTGTTTAGTTCTTATTAGATACTCACGCTAAAATATTTTTTTCCATCTTTAAATCATATACAAATAAAACTAGTCTCGTAATAGGGATATAATACTTATCAATTTATCATATATGTAAGCCGAATTTAAAGTGCCGAACTCACATTTATAAAACGAATATGCACGTACGTATGCCGTTCCGAACTACTGTCCGAACAACGAACCGTTGACCGGATTCTTGACCGAATCCGACCTATCCGAATCCGTATAGTTCCCGTACGTATGCCGTCCCGAACTACTACCCGTACCCCGAAATAATTTTGAATCTGACTTAGAAACTATAGATTTTGAGACTTCGGAAGTAATGACAAATACGAGATACCCATTACTTACCTCCTTCTCATGGCTATGAAGAAGCTATTGTAGTTAAGACACTGAAGATGGCGATGATAATAAGAGAAGTTCAAGTGAAGATATTGCATTTGGGAAGGATAAGTCCCTTGAATTTATCACTAACATGATATTATTAACTGGTTCTCAACAATTGGACAACACTTTTAGGTTCTCTGCATTGCTAGGTGCACCTAATGTGGTACGGAAGAGGAAAGAAACAACATCTTTATTAAGTTAAACGACAAATATCATAAAACTAGCTCTTTTATGGTTACACTATTTTCAACCCAAACCAAACCATTTAAACTAGCTCGGCTTTCGTATGTCATGATTAGAATTCTACTTTGAAGTTTTTCCTGTAACCATGATGTTAAGTGGCTTCATTTGTTGGTTTCCCGTTTGAAATTTTTGTGATGATTAGAAAATTTTTGGTCAGTCCAGTTACCGATCACCACCCTGTAATTTATTTTGTCTTTGAAACGGAATATATTTATCAATGTAACAGAGGCTTGCCTCCTTTTTGGGGAAAAAAAGAAAGAGAGACAAATATCATCTATAATACAAAACAGAAGGAGTTTTGGAGCCACCAAGACAAACGGATGATCCGACCATCCCAGACTCATCACAGCCATTTACATCTAACAGTTGTGTTGTAACCCTTTCCATTATTACCCCTCCATTATGAGGCTAAAATATATAACCTTCATAATTAGTTCCTCATTAATTAAAATAAATGCATGTGACAACACAAAATAAAGTGAGTAATAAAATCTTAAAATGGGGTAAAAATCATATCTATTGTAGAAATAAGTAAAATTCTTTGGACCATATCTTTAAAAAAAAAAAAAGGTGAAGCAGGATACTAACACCACCCATGACATGAGACCTTTCAAACAAATAAAAATGGGCGCACGAGACATGTATATATATACCTCATTTTTCTACCTAATTAACGTTGACAAATTAAAGTCTTGAATCTGTTGATGCACACTGCCAGAAGAACCCTTTAAAATGTTGTATATGGGCTTGCATTCCCTCCATAAACCACTGCCATACATCTATTACACATGCTTGCATTCTTAACCTTTCCTAAACTTTCCGTTACAAAAAGGGGCTAATTTAGGACATGAACAACATAATTAAGGTTTATATACCACAAAAGTCTACATGCAAAAGTAACGGCCGCATTATGATTAACACCACACACAAAAAACGTCAAAACATTAAAAAGGACACTAATTTCAGTTATGCAACAAACATCTATAAATAGAGGAGTGTATTTCATCAACCACGCACCTTCAGAATCATTCACTCATTTGCAACTTATTTTTTTGGTAATTTTTAGTGTAAGAATATCAACATATCAAACATGATATCCCGCAAAATCTGTTGCCCAAAATGTATTTTCTTCCTTTTCAAGACTGCATGATTGCGATGAAGACAAACATGTAGTACTTAAGTTTCGTGTTGCAAAAGAATGGGAAGAGGTAAATTTCATGACGACCAACTAAGTCATTGCTTTGGATTTACTAATGAATGACGAAAATGTGAGTATACTCTTATTTCGATACGAATAACACTAATATTTTTTTTTAACTATATTAAGTCATGCATTCTAATAAATCTTTACATCTTACACTGGGAGATACCATGCAAAATGAAGAAAGAGAGTCTGCATCAGAAATCACTAATGTGAAGGGAACTGTCTATTTTAGATTTAGTAGGATTTTAGATTTAATAGAGATTTTAAGGAGTTACTAAGGCTCAACCAGTGTCGTTACGCGGCGTGTTTTGGAGCTGCGTCCTGAGTTTATGTTCATGCTCATGCTTTCTGTCGGAGTTATTCGCTTTAGTTTCTATGTTGTTTTAATGAAAGCTTAATTGAGTTCTTGGTGCTTGGATTATGGGATCGGTGCGTCGAATTTAATTTTGTTAATCGTATGCTAGATAACAAGCTAATCACATACCAAGGTTAAATTATTGATTATACTAAAAAACTCCTAGGAGTGACGACATATTCCACAATATATTTTGGTGGTAATCAATTACATTTCTTGGACGTTTTCCCATTAATTACTAGACAAAATCACATCCAATTCCAACCCAAAATTTAAGTCTTCAAGCAATTACAGTTTTATAGTTCCATTAGTCAACCAATTACACTTTTATCAAGACTATAAAACATAGTTTGGCTAAGTTTGCATGTGTAAGTGGTGGTCTAGATTTTTCCTCTAAAAGATAAACCCATGGCTGTGGTTCTCCATACCAAACCCTATTACTTGCACGTGTGGCATAGCTTCTAGGTTTGGAAATGAGAATTCAAGAATGCGCCCCACCGTACGCCCCATCCTTCTCTCTCACTATCTCAGATCCAAAATGTATCGCCGCTGCTAAAACCCGATGATTAGTTTTCTTGACTTTCATTGTTAGACATGGAACACGCAGGTTTCTTTTTAAGGCTTAGTTTGTTCATCATGTTAATCTTGGGGATGTTCTCCATGATTTTGATATTTGATTTCGTTCCCAGAGAAGATGAATCACCAATTTTCAAGAGTACAAAAGATGTTCTCCATGATTTTGAAATTTGATTTCGTTCCCAGGGAAGATGAATCACCCAAAAATTAGATTACAGGTATGATTTTGTGAGTCCCTGAAGAATCAATTTTTCATTCAAATTTTAGTTCGTTATTTGTCTCAAAGTTTTAATAATTATTATTTTTATCGTCTTCTCTGATTCCCTCAAGATGATAATTTTGATTCATTATGTGTGAATGTTTGAATAACTTTTTATGTACAATTTAAAAAAAAAAATCTGTTTTAGAGCTAAGGATTGGCTTTTTAGTTATTCCATGGTGATCCTAATTTTACCTAATTGCTTAGCTCAATACATAAATCTACGGTTAAGGTGAGATCTATAGGAACAAATGCAATCGGGGTTGGGGAATAAATATTCATAAAGAATTAGGAATTAAGGCTTTTTTAATCAATTTCACAGAATTTTTTATCTCAATAAGATTTTGATCAGACTCTTTGTATTCTTTTGTATTCCTGTTGAACGAGTTTAGGCCTTACTTAGCATTTTCGGATTTTGTTTAAGTATTTTTCTCTAATTTCTCTTAAACCTTGAGGTTTGAGGAGAAGCAAACGACCTTTCTTCTATTCTTTCTGTACTTTCTTTTCTGTTTTATTTCCCATTGAAATTGATTTTGTTTGAGTTGTTATTGATTTTTACTGATGTGGATATTGATTTTCTAATAATGGGGTTTCATCTTAAAGTTTGTTTTGTTGTTTATTATGTGATTGAAGCATCATCGATAGTTGTTTTAAAACGTTTCTAGGGAAAAATACAACCGGATACCCACTGCTCCCCTATGACTTTATAGTTTTCTTAATAAAAGATCTTGAGGCTTCCCTCTTGGCTCTCACCAAATCAATTTTTCAATTTTTTTCAATTTTCTTTCAATTTTTCTACCTTCTTGACAGGGTAACCCTGAAAATCAAGTTTCAATCTCCTTGGGGATTCAAATACTTTTGCAAAAGAAAAAAATAATTTGGCGTGAACTTATTGAATTTTGGTTCTTAATTGTTGATGATCGTTATGTATAATAATCTAAATTTGTTAAAACCCTAATATTTTCTTAATTTAGATTTTGCTCATTGAATGAACTGCATGCTGATTTCGAGTTTTGCTACAGCCTTAATGTTCTCTAAGTCAAGAACAAAATGAACTGCTGCAAGCTTTGATTTCGGATTCAAGAACAAAAAAGATAGAGAAAGTGAGTGATAAAAAATGAATTAATGAAAACAAATGATTGGCAAATTGCTAGATAAGGAGTTTCAGCAGAGTAAATGTTATGATCAAAGACAGATCATTAGTAAGGTGAGTACTGCTATTAATTATAGGCAGCTATGAGAATTTCTAAGTTAGAGCACCAAAATTAAATTTTACTTAATTGATTGCAAGTTCGAAAGGGTTATTGATATTGAAATTTGTAAAGTGAGTAATATTGAGTAGACAGAAAATAACTTCACATTGTATAACTCACTTTGTACTGCTCAGGGGAAATTTTTCGAAATTTATTAGTTTAGTTTTGAAATCCATTGTCATGGGTTGTGGAAGCTGCAGTTGTGACGATAATGGTGGTGTCAATCTGTAAGTCTTTGAGACGTCCAGATAACAGTTTTGTCCACCTTTTCATTTTCTTGAACCATGAGTAGAGTCACTCTGTAGTTTTTCTATGTATAGAGAGATTAGCGACGCGTAAGACTTTACGAGAATCATTTGCATGTTCAGTAAAGTTCAACAATAATTGTTTCCACCTTTCATTCTCTTGGACTTGGTTACTGATTCCTTGCTTATCAAACTCAAAATCTGAATCACTGGACTATTTAATTGATTTATTATTTAGTTGGTATTCTGTAATCCAGAATTAATGTTCTAGATCATTATTTGATTTATCCTTCTTTATACCGTTGCACAACAAAATTCAGAAGTGTGTTCCTCATCACCAATATAGTGTACGTGTAATGCGCACAATCTTTGTGATACTGATATAGGTATACAGAGATGGGCTGGTGGCAATAGAAAGACAGTGTAGTTTAGTACTATGAGATACAAGTATTATTATGCTGAGTAATACCATCGTTGGACATATTGTCATTATAACTACTGGACGTTACTCATTCTTGGAAGGCAGATCATTTGGTTGACTCCACCTATGTTATTTATCATTTTCATAATAATAAGGTCTATATAAATTTATGGAATTCTCAGTTTTATTACTGGCTGTACATATACTTATCTGGGGAAGCAGTGGTTAGTGCTTTTGGGTGGTGGCAGATTTATGGTAATTTTGGGGTTTGGTCGTGGGGGTGGCAGTGGTTGCTGGTTGCCGTTGGTGGCGGTTTTGTAAGAGTTTTAAAATTTGGTTGTAGTTAAAAACACTATATCGGTTTACATAATTCCTACTTTTGTTGTCTTTTATTTTTGTGAATTCTGATTTTGTCTACCCAATTTATTACAGAATGGAATAGGAGCATAAGCGGTTGGAATCAGATTTAATAATAATTCCATGTCACGAATTCACATTTTTAGAATACCACGAACTCATCGATCAGATTGACAATGTTAATCTTACATGTATGCCATTTAATCTCCTTATATATCTGGAATACACCGAAATTTCTGGATCAAATGCTACATGATTATTAAATGTTGTCATATTGTTTCAGATGTTGTTGGGGTGCTGAGATGCTTGACAAATGTGAAACTCACAAGGAGGCCTAACCCCGGAAGAGGAGTGTCAAATTCGTTAACTGACGATTGAGGGATTGAGGTATAAATTTGTAATACTAAAATTAATAATAGTTGAATACATATGTTTACTCCATGTAATAATAATATGCAGTTTCTAAGTGATAGATGTTATATGCAACTACTGAATATCTGTTTTCGAAGCTTTCGACTCCATACTTAGCTTCACCTTCATTACATTTAGATTGGAGCGACATTTCAGTTTAGCAAGTATCATAGGGTATCATCAGTCATATTATCGTCCCTTCTTAAAAGCTGTTTTACCTTAGCAACTTTGGCTTTTTTGTCTGTCTTTAGTTTTTCATTATGTAACGGAAGAAGTGACCTATATATATTGCATGAGTGGCTTTCAGTGATGTCAAAGACTCAAAAGGTAATCTCATTATAGTGGAAGGTTTTCTTCAATCACATTTAAACCTCCTTAGTTTAAGCTACAAACCAAAATTATCAACTCCAACACGCTGCACGCCGACAAGAGACCCAAGAAATATATATTGTCATGTTCAATGAATTGTGTCAGCAACAGGTTTATGGATGTCAACACACCACTAAATAGATGATTGGGTTTAGGTAGAGACATAAAACTGCTTACAGAGGCCGGACATGATACTGAAATCAAAGCACATACCGAGTCAACTTACCTCATGCAACAAATATTACTATTCCACTTTACTTACCAACACTAATACAAAGTATGTATATCCAAATTGTATTATATGTTCCACTTATCCTTACGTTTGTTACTTATAATTTCCTAACCGAATGTTTTCTCTTTTGTTATGCAGGACCTTTGGTCTCAAATACGTGCCATCTCCAGTGTGAACAATTTAATGATACAGATGCATAAACTCTTTAATTAGAGTATAAAGGGTTTACTGAGATTAATTAATGGATTTTGTTTAAATAAATTTCCTGTCTGTTTTAATTTTGAAGGTTTTAGACACAGTGATTAATGATGTAGACGCATAAACTCTTCAATTAGAGTATAAAGGGTTTACTGAGATCAATTAATGGATTTTGTTTAAATACATTTCCTGTCTGTTTTTATTTTGAAGGTTTCAGACACAGTGAATGAACTCCTAAGTGGCTCTATGAGGATGTTTGGGTTTTTTTTTTCTCGCCGATAATCGTATTTCCTTCGACCGTATAACAGTTATCCACGTTCAGAAAACACTCTGAACGTCACCTTGACTCCACCTATAGATGTAGAGATGAGAGATTCTTGATTTATCTGCACTCAAGCATAAGATACCCAAAAACATCACGGTACATCAATAGGGGAAAATAATGACAATATGCATTACTTACACAAATTTTATCAAAAAATTAGTTCAGTTCAACAGTAAAAGGTTATTTGAAACTCTGTTCACCAATTTGTGGAGTCTTTAAACCTCACAGTTAACACGATTTCGTATGAAACTATTTGTTAGTGTTTAGTCAGGTCATGGCACAAAAATTCAATAAAATTAATTTAAAACCCATGGCATTTTCTCGATAATTGAATACAAATATAATATGGAGTAATAAAATTAATACTAATGCTTTTTTGAATTACAAAAAAATCATCTGGAAGTAATACACTGAGCTAGAAATGAAAAGTAAAGTAAGCCGGTGCCATTATGGCACGGGTTAAGCCCTATCAAGAATATAAAGCACAGTTTGGCTAAGTTAGCCTATGTAAGTGGTGGTTGAGATTTACTCTCTCAATACATAAATCTATGGCTGTAATTTCTCCCATTATAATAAATGCCTAACTAATTAGTGTTTCACACTAAATGCTAATAATAAATGATTTATTAATTCTTCATAATAATGTTTTTCACTAATTACTCATAATAAATGATCTATTAATTTATTTCATTATAATTTTCTCTTAATTAAATTAATAAATTTGTATCTCCATTAATAAATAATTTTAGATTAAGGATCTAAAATTTAACATTTTAAGTAAGAAAATTGTAAGTATTTGTGGTTGAGAATGGCGTAAGTAGTGTTGTGAACTTCCGTGCATGTTTTAATTATTGTATCTGATGCATTTTTTTGTTTTCATGCACTCTATTATTTTTGGAAACTTCCTACTGGGCTGTGGTTGCTCACCCATTTTCCCCCCTTTCCACATAGAACGAAGAAAGACTATCAGACAAGAAATTATTGTATATCGCGGAGATTTGGGTATCGTGTTTTAAATTTAATCGAAGCGTTATTTTGTTTTAATTTGATACTTTTTATTTTATAATTATTATTTAAAAGTTTTCTAATTTTAAAATTAATATTACATTTCATTTAGTAAATTTAATTGAACTTGAATTATTGAAATCTTTTTAAAACGAAAATTTGGTCCTACACGAGTGGCGGTCCGGAAATTTGGACTCGCTAGCTGGATCGAACCCGACCCACAAGGTCAAACCTGGATAGAATTCCAAAAATTTGGGTTGTCACACATCACCAAAACAAAATCACATGATTCCACTGTTGCCACCCCCCGCAGCTGGGCGTGCTTTTATTTTTTAAGCACAAATGTCATGTATAAAGCTTAGATTGAACAAACTTAAGTCTTCAATTAATTTTTTTCTATTTTTTGTTGTTGTTATATTTTCTTTTATATTTAAATATAATATATTTTATTTTAATATACTAAAAACCATAATTTGGCTAACTTTGCATGTGTTAGTGGTGGTCTAGATTTATCTTGGGAAAGATAAATCAATGGCCATGATTATCCAGACCACACCCATTTTCCGCACGTGTGCGTTAGGTTTTAGGGAGATGGATGAGTCACGTGGGTGCTCAATCATTTTGTAAAGGTACCCAAAATCCTTTATCCTAGAAATCTTGATACCCCAAGCTTCACTATAGCAAATATGCCTTTGCTCCCTGCAGTGCCAACTCCAACCATATCTGGCCAGAATACCGGAATCATCCGCGCTGAAGATGAGACGGTGGCCGATAATGATCCACCTCGCAAGAAACCCTGACTTCAGAAGATGCCCGAAGGTTTCTCGGCATCTACCATTGCCGAAGATTAAGCATTATGAAGCCTTGCACCAAATAAAACAATACCTGAGAGTAGTATATCATGTTTCTTCGTATGTCTATATTTTATTTTATTTTGGGTGTTTCCCTTTCTGCATTTTATTCCGGTCTGTTTCCCTTACTGCATTTTGTTGACGTGTAATTTCCTCTTTTTTTTTTTTTTTTTGCATTTCAGTATTAGTTCCTTTGGTAATGATCTACAGTGGCATTGGTGGATCTGATTTATCCCTGCGTAACCGTGCTGATATGATAGTCTAATTTATGTTCCCAATCTTGATCTGAATCCATAGTGGTTCTGACAATGGCATCACCAAGCTAAAGTATTTCAACTTCCTAGGAAGATGTTTCACTTTTGGCAAAAATTGAATCAAGAAGGTTGCACTTTTGGAAGAAAAAAAATCAAAGACGCCAGCAAATGTTATGGTTTCGGATAATGCACCCTGACTTATGTGTTTTACTCTATAATTCTTCAGTTTTCTTGAATAGGTTATAACGTCTTCGTGCTCTACTCTTCTTATTGATTGCAATTCTCCGGATTAAATATACGGTAAAGAATGAAAAATCAAACAATGTCATTACGATGACCATCACGAACGCTGGCAGATCAGGTTATTTATAATTTGTTCTTTCTGAGTGTACAAAATTATCGGAGGTAGTATAAATTAAAAAAAGCGAAAACGCGACAATTGGTCACCTAACTACTCCACATTGAAAAGACAGAAGATTGTTATGCCATATGCCTACCAATTGTCAGGTGTAAGAGATGTCCGGATTGTATGAGCGACTTTGCAAGGTAAGTATATGGTCTTATTAAATAGCTCAGTAACAAAAAATATGTACTCGATCATTGAATGATGCATGACAATAAGGGAACTTCGATCTTGCCTACCCAATTACATTTTAGTCGGTTTTGAAATTTCTTTCTCTCCAAAAAAATACATATAAGCCGCATACTCATCGACCATAAAAATCCATGCAATGGTTATGACAAACGGCTTCCAAAGAGGCTGACGTACCAGAGGTGACCATATCCACTTATCTGCCAAAGAGACTTCGCAACATAAGAGTATATATATGGTCCTATAAATCAAGAGATATATTTCCAGAAGTAAAATTTCAATAACATATATTCCGATAAGTAAAAAAAAAGGTCCGAGAAAGTACATATTATGTACAGATTTTTTAAATCGGAAATGGGGAAGGAAGTAGAAAATCACGTAGGTGAACTCATTTTCTTAATTTAAGATATTAAACACATACAAACTCCCTTTAAAATTATTTATAGTATATATTTTTCTGAATTTTATATGGCGACAATGCATATAATTTTAGAAAGCATTTCTGATTTAATGGAGTGTGTTAGCAATATTAGTTGTTTTCCTGATAGAACAGAGAAAAAAAAATAGGGGATATCCCTACGATATCTATGACCAAGCCAGATTAAACATACATCGGACCATACGGAGTTGATAAGTATTCGGGATACATTTTATACGACATTAAAAATGAACCAATATCAAGGCCCGTGCCGTTACGACACGGGTTAATGGCTAGTTTCATCATAAAATTGATCACTATATTTTATTCTCCGTCCGTTACACTTCAAGAGGAGATGTTTACTCCTTGAGTTCATCCCAGGTATGGCATCCTCAAATATTTGAATTCATGAAAATAATGAAAGTAAATATTTGAAATTATGAATAAACTGAATTTGGGTAACTTGGAAGGAATATTTGTTCATTGGCAAAAAGAAAATCAAGACATGGAGACTATTTTAAACTGCAATGTAATAGGATTTTTCTTCAAAAACTACTATTTTAATCAATTCAACTGTAGCCGAACTTATAATTATTTGGATGACAATTATTTAAGATTTTTATAGCTACAATTTTTCAAAGTTCAAATTAGGACTTATCATAGTGTATAGTAATATAACCTTTTTGTAGCACACCAAAAATCGACTGGTGCTTGACTTGAATAAAATAACATTAAAATAATCGATTTGATTAATGAGGTGTAATGTGTAGTTTAAGATCATAAATTTTTTCGTTTTCTTAATGATGGCGAAGAACTTAAATATTTGGCAATTTAGCATCGCATATGGCGTTTGGCAATTTTTTTGTTTTTCTTTAAAGAAGCATTTCATGTGAGGTGTGAGTCTTGGTGGTCTACAACCGTAACAAGTCAATGGTTTATTTTTTTATGCCTGGAAAAGACCGTAAAAGTGTACAGAGAGTAACTGAATTCTAAACAAATTGCTCAAATTAATAATCATGTCTCAATTAAAATAAGTTCTAGGTAATGTAAGCTGAGACTTTTTTCTTCATCTGCTTAGATGGTTTTTTCTTCATCTCTATCGATGAATTATATCTCCCACTAGGGTTTTTTATCTAATCATTCTGTGATTTGTTCTGTCATTCTCCTCTCGTTTCCATTTGGTCTATCTCTTTTCCCCCCTCGTTTTCTTCTTCTAGTTTGATCTCTCATGGCTTCAATATCACAAGGTAACCTTAACCCTGAGTTTGAAGAGATCATCAACCGTATGAATAACCTCATGGAGGAACCTCACACATACAGTTATGATTACAATGATGATGTGCAAGAAACTCTCTCTGATACTCGTAAAAACGTGCTCTTCAAGTTCAACTCTGGGAAAGAGTATCATCTAAACATCCTAAATGAAGTTCTGTCAAAAGCTTGGAGACCCACAGGTGCAGTTTCGATCACAGATATTGGAAGTGGGTATTACAACGCAAAGTTTCAGTTTTTATGCGACATGGAAGCAACTCTACAAGTACTCCATGGTCTGTCAAAGAAGATGTCATGTTACTGGAAAGATGCAAAGAAGAATTTCTTATTGAAGATTACGAATTCAAATACGTTTGTTTTTGGATACATATTCATGGATTACCATTAAGCATGATGAACAACGAAAAAGTTTTTCAATATTGTCAAGAATATTGGAGATCCAGATCCAATAGATTCTGAATTAGCAGCTAAGTGGGGTAAATACGCAAAGGTCCGTGTAAGGTTTGATATCACTAAATCTCTGCCTAAAGACATGATTATTACCCTAAAGTCCAAAAAGAAGATCACCATCACCTTTAGGTATGAAAAACTTCCTAGAGTATGCTTCTTTTGTGGGTACTTTGGACATATTATGAAGCAGTGCCCTCATCTATCAAAAAAGCTAGAAGATATCCCAAATCTTAGCCCGGAGGAGTTTGCCTGCAAGATGAATGACAAGACATATGCCAGGTACAATGAAGAAATTAGAGCTTTCTTCAAGCCAAACAATCCGGGTATCATACAACCAACTCAAGATATGCACCAAGTGAAGAAATCTAGTACCAATGCTCAGGGGCCGTTAATCTCAGAAAAAGTGATCAACGGTAGCAAGGATACATCTAGTCAGACACAGATTAATTTGGCAGCACTGAAAATGACTAACAACAACTGTGGGGAAATAGCTAATTTAGGGTACTTTGAAAAGTGCACGCAGCCTCTGATGTCTACTACAACGGTCTTTAAAAACAAAAGCTTATCCAAGGGTGACGAGGTGTCGACAACTATATGAAAGCAGTTGATGTATTCTGAGCAAGGTAGGGCTGATCGTCATGCCAATTATATAACAAAGAACGCTGAAACAACATAACTGTATGGTACCAACACAAGCACAACTGTAAGGCCTGACATCCACTCCCAGCTGCAGTCACATGATCCAAGTAAAATGACTGGCCAGAATATTATTATTTTTGAGATGGCACCGAAGGAAATTACACACAGTGAAAGTATGAGAAACAATACTGAAGGTAATTTTGCTTCGATGAAGTTGGCTATCTCACCAGCTTCTGAAAATTATTCAAAGGCCCAGCTCATAAAAGATCTGAGAAGCCCAATGCTAAAATCCGATAACCTACAGGTGCAGTCTAATTCAACCCACATCCTTTCATCATCCCCAATTACCAACCCTAATTCGAATTTCAGTCAGTGATGGGAAAATTTGAAATCGAGTGAAGAAGATGGTTCATCGTCTATCTCAGTTTCTTCCACTGATTCAACAAAGAAGAAGAATAAGAGTTGGAAGAGATCAGCAAGGGTTAATTCGAAAGGAAGCTCTGAAAATAAAGATGAAGAGATTTCAATTGGGATAAAAATACATGCTTGTCCTATGGATATTGATGTTCCAGTCAAGAAGACTCCACTACGGGAAAAATCATCATTTACAACACTGTATTAGGGTTGTAGTACCCCTACTACAACGCTTTTTTGTGTATTGTGTAGGTGGGGTATTGTAGAAAGTCCAAGTTGTTCTACAATACTTGACTAAGTGTTGTTAAGGGTGATGTGATTCATGGTTCGACAATATTTTGCCAAAGTTGTGATTCTCTTTCGATTTTTTTTGAAAGCCTAACACAACCCTTGCTTGTTGTTGTAGGAGTATCTTGGACAACACAAGTAGTGTATCGTAAAAATATGTAACACAACACTTGTATAAGTTGAAGGTCTATCTTAGACAGCCTAGGATGTGTATCGTAGAAATATGTAACACAACACTTGTATAAGTTGAAGGACTATCTTAGACAACCTAGGATGTGTATAGTAGAAATATCTAACACAACACTTGTGTATAAGTTGAAGGACTATCTTAGACAACCCAGGATGTGTATTGTAGAAATACATAACACCTCTTATTACTATGATGAATAAGATTTGCACAACACTTGTTAGTGTTGTAGAACTATGTTGGACAGCACCTAATTATGTTCTTTCACAACCATTGGTTTGTGTAGTTGGAATATGGAACACAACTCTTATTTGAAGTTGTGTGCATAAAACTATTTTGAAAAAAAAAATTATAGCTGAAACCGAATTGCCGAAAGTATTTCACATTCACATTAAGCTGCCAGTGTAACACATTTACATTCATCCAAGTTGACTTAAATTGAAATTCAAAGTAAAATACCTATGATACTAAAAAACTTAGAGAAATAAGCATAAAAGGGAGATTATGCAAATAACCATTTACTAGATGCTTCAATAGTAATTCAAGCGATCGACTTTACAACCTCGATGAATTGACAAGATCTATAACTCTCTTGTGGATTACTTAACAACCTCGGATGAATTGACAAGATCGATAACTCCCTTGTGCACACGGAGTTCAAAACAATCCCAGTGTTAGTACCGAAAAATAACGACTAGGAAATTAACCACTACGCATGGTGATTTGGTAAAAAAACTATCTCAAAGAACAATGCAAGTATTCACGAGTTAAAGATAATATACAAAAACTGACTTAAGCAACCTGTCAAATATGATGATCCATAACACTCAGTGCTTATAATTCTACAGCATTATTGTGTGATATCTTGTCAACGTTGTATAATAAAAATGAAAGTGTAAACCCAAAAACAAAAGGTGCTGGGTCCTTAAGCAAGTTTGCACTAACACCCACCCTCACAAATGCACCTTCTCAGGTTCACCTTATGGATGAAAATAATTGACAAGTAAATTCACCTTCTCAGTTCGGAGAATGCGCTTCGCTTCAAGCAAAGCTACTTTATTCTCGCAAATTCTTCAATAGTTGCTTCTCGAAACAACCCGATAGAAAGCAAACGAAATGTGATGAAAAAAACATATGTGATGTTTCTATCACCCAAAACTTAACCATGCATGATTCGATTCTCTTTGGCAAAGGTACATGTAACGAGAGATAGATAATTCATGCAAACAGGTTTAAATTCGTTTCTAGAGACGTTTATGGACACGATTTCTATTTCGTTAGCGTAATACATACCATATTCACTTGAGTCTGTATTTTTTACTTCCTTTGCACTACTAGCAAATGAGAGAGTGTTTCGTGATTTCTCCAGATGACTCAAGGCAGGACTCATGGTACATATAATGGCAGTTCGAGAATTGCCCCCAAGTGAAGGTTGCAATATTCGGGTAAGCTTTGAATCTCGCTACGGTATATGACCCATCCTTCATCCAAGATCGTATAAACAGACAAAAACTAAATATTAGTTTATGTCGTAACAAAAACTCATTTATAGGACTTCTACTCGTTCCAATTTATCTATCAACCTGAGTTTTCTTATCACTTTCATTAGAGTAAGAAGGATGCAGTTGATGTGAGACCCTTCTTTCAGTCTCGTCCCATCCGTTTTTGTTTGAGCTGCACGCTCACTTCCTGCAAGGTCCACAAGATTCTGCAAACATAGCCAGCAACCCAATTATCAAATTTAGCAATAGTAAACTCCAATAGGCACATCCAAAGAAGGTAAAATAAGTGTAACATACCAGACTTGCTACGAATGATTTTACACGGGTCGAGTTTTCGCGGAGACAAATCTTTATGGTCTGAAAGCAAAAGGTTTTAACGCTTTTTTAGTTTTTTACTTTGATCCTTTCTGTAAGGTTTTATTAGCCTCATAAGAATCACTTAAAAGTTAAAATACTAACGACATCCAAAAAAATTAATGAATTGAAGTATCAGACTCACCACCACCTTATAACTGATGTGACCTTGAGCTTGTGTCGTTTAAGGCGGTTTCTCCTACTTGTCTTTGAGCTACAAATAGATATCGTGGTATATATCGTGACTTTCAATTGCAAAATATAAAACAAAAACACATTACACGTAAAGCGAGAGGAACATGCATACCCTCACGAATGTTTATTAAACTCGTCGATGATTATTGTCCTTCGCTACTTGTTCGACCGCTTTTCAACAATTGTCCCTTTCTACAATCATACAAAAGGATACTGTAACAAATCCAATACGTCATAAGGTTAAAAAAAAAAGAAAAAAATGAATCAAATGGGATCTTAAACTTTGTAAAATGCTGGCAATCAAGTACCTCCAGATCGTCCTAAGGCGAAGGGGGCCGTGAGTCTCGATTCAACAAGTCCATGATCGCCTCGTTATAGATCTCCATGCCAAAAATCTTTAGTACAAAATCTCTTCTGGAGACCGCACACATCACATATATATGATGAAATATTCGGATACAAAATTCATAGACAAAAACCGAAGACAATCGGGTCAAATACCAACCGTTTAAAGAATGTCTTCTTCCAACAAACGAAATGAATCAACTTACGTTTCTAATGTGATCGTCTATGTCCTTGACAGCACTTTCAGTAATCCCCTTCATGGTAAATGTCGTACCACTACTGGTTTGTCCATATGCAAATATCATTGCTGCGGAAAGAAACAGATTGACAATTAAGGCATCCATACATGTGCTAAAACCAAGATATTGAATCACTAAGCAAGAAGGGACAATGCTGAGTATCAAGAAACATCTCTCACCATTAACTCGCAGGAGTTTGTACTCCCTTTGACGTCGATTTCAGAGGTGTTCTAATCATTGTCTATCTATAACAACAACAACAACCTGCAATCACAAGATTGTGACATTAGTTTGATGCTCACTGCAATGTCACGGCCAGTTCCCTCCACCATCACCAGTATCAACCACTGGAAATTCAACTATCATATCTCAGTCCACCAATTTCAGCTAACTGCACTTTAAGAACTGCTCTTATTTCAGCATCAAAGTTTGATGGTATAATTTTGATCATCACAGCCATTTAATTACACACCTTCCCGAGTTGCAAGAATCCACTTCCCTAATTTAATTACACGCCTTCCCGACAACCAACATTGAACTAGTGGCAGAGAGAGCATTGGCACCAGCCCTCAAAGCCTATTTTGATCTTCTAAGGATACTTCATTTCTTAGGATACATATAAATCAAACCATAAGGCTCAAAATAGACTTCAAGAGGCAGCAGCCAGGGATAATAATAGACCTAATGTGAAACACCTTAGGTCACGTAATCAAACATTCCCAACACCTTACAAAGCTTGCCCTCGTATCTCGCTTCTACAAATGCACTCGTAAAAACTAGATTTATGTAAAATATATAGCGAGATAAATTAAAGTATAGAGATGGATCGTAGTATGGCTTAGAAAACCTCTTCTGTTGAGAAAGAGGTTTAAACAAAACGCACATTATAATCATAGTCGATAATATGGGGAAAGGATCATCACCTCCATCTTACTCATATTCTCCTAAAAAACCTAAATCCAAAATCAAAATCTAGACTAAAATTTAAAACTAAAATCATATAAATCAATCAAAAGTGTGTCTCAGACATCCAAGGAAGGATAAAACAGCATTAACTCTCAAGCCCGGCGAAAGGCGAAAGCTCTTAGGCGGCAACTGCGTATGTTCTTGAGAAACAAGCCTTAGTTTTATCATCATCGACACTCAATTCATACATAACAAAACCCACATAATTATTAGACCAATCAGAATTGAGAGAAAACTAAAAATCCAAAGGATTACGAAAAAAACGAGTTTGTAAAGATAATGTTTCAGACATCCAAGGAAGGATAAAGCAAAGATTAGCTCTCAAGCCCGCGAAAGGCGAAAGCTCTTTCTCAAGAATCGCGAATGTTCTTGAGAAACAAGCCTTAGTTTTATCATCATCAACAATTCACAAACTCGTATTCTAAATCAAATAAATTTTCCTCCATTCAAATTATCAGGCAGATAAGTAAAACAAAATTAAAAATCCGCCGAGAATTCTGAAAAAACTGAAACGAAAGGATTTTTGAGATTTTCGTATTGGGGATTGATCATCCCATAGGCACTTAACAAGCCATAGGGGCAGACATCAATTCCCAAGTCATCAATCAAACTGAAAATCTTAAAATAAAAATAAATCTGTGCTAAAATTGAGATTCTGAATAGATGGATCAGAGTACTGGCTTGGAAAATCTCCTGTTGAGAGAGATTTAAACAAAACGCATATTATAATCATTGTCGATAATATGGGGAAAGGATCATCACCTCCATCTCAATTATTCCTCATTCGGTGAAAAAAATCGATTTAGATTTGAAAAACAAACATTAATAGCATTGAACTAGCAAGACCAACTCAAATCTCAAAGAACACCACCAGATCCCATGTCTTCTTCTCCCTGTTCTTCTCAAAGATCAATCGACCATCATCTTCTTAGATACCCACCGGAACTAACAATCTCAGATCCCTTTTCGAAATCGAATCTTGCTCAATCCCTCCACAACTCGTAAAATTGAATCCACCATAACCAAAAATTCCAGGTCATCCATCCAATTTAACAAGAAGAATAATCCTTTCTTTGTTCAACTCGATTTCTTCTCAACTGGGTTCTCATCAAGGGGTTATCCCGGCATCACCGGAGTAAGACTCAAAATCGAGCTAAACCCTTTTATCGAATCCAACTCAAAACCCGAATCCGATCTGGTTTTTGAATGAATCTAATCAAAACATAAGAAAATAAAAAAAAAAATCGTTTCAAGAAAGATCTAATCAAAATATAACTCTGGAATCATCAAAAATGGGAAAGATAGATCCGAAGGACTTACCAAAAGGGGTTTTGTGTAACGATTACAACATCGTTTAATTCATCCACCGTAACACAACCTTCACGCATTTTTCTTCGTAGATTTTGACTTTGAAATCCAGGGTTTGTTTTTTTAATCCCAACATTGAGATTTGGGGGGTTTTAGTTTTGTTTTGAAATCTAGGGTTCGAAATCTACAACTTCCGTAAGTTTTTTACATAGAAAGTGAGCGAGAAAGAGATTCAGTGGTGGAATTTAGGTTTCTTTGAGTTAGGGTTTTCTCCGGTAAGGGGGAGATGAGAGAAAGAGTAAGAGAGGCAGAGGATGAGGACGAGGACGAGAGAAAGAGATAAGATAAAGTGAGGAAAATGAGAGAATTTTTTTTTGATCCTTTTGCATAAAATGAGTTGGACGGTAGAGATTTGAAAATACCACTATCATAAGGATTATGTAAAATCTGTGGGATTAAGTATAGATTTGATTTCACACTATCATACGGATCAAGGAAAGTGTGTTTTTTTTGTGCTTTCTCTTTGTGTTTTTGTGCTTTCTCTTTGTGTTTTCGGTTTGAATTTCAACTAGTCACACAGGTCAGGAAGTAGCTTTAGTTCACAGTGGTAGACTCGGGTTACAAATTTAGTAGGATACATCAACGAAGTCGATAAATATGAAGCTCAATGTCGGTTAAAACTTGAAATATGGTATAGCGGTATACAAACTATGAGGGTTCAGACTTCAAACTTAGCAGGATACATCATCGATATCGATAAATATGAAGCTTCGTGTCGATTCGAACTTGAAATGTGGTATAACAACATTCAAATTATGAACCAAGAAGCTCTGGGAGGGTTCTGACTTCAAACGTATCATGAGATATCATTAAAATCGATAAATATGAAGCTCATAGTCGATTCGAAATTCGGTAAGAAAGACGAATCCATCTATTTACAGGTAAGATTTCTTCTAAATATTCTACAAAACCTTAAACAAACCCTATTTCTGCATAAATGTATGCATACCACGCTCTTAAATCGAAACTTGGCCGCGAGTTGACTACTCTAAGTCAGAAACTTGGTAAGAACGAAGAAACCATCCATTTACAGGTAAGATTCCTTCGAAATATTCTACGAAACCTTAAACAAACCTTATTTCTGCATATTGTATGCATACCAAGATCAAAGATCGAAACCTGGCCGCGACTTGACTACTCTAAGTCAAAAACTTGGTAAAAACGACAAATCCATCCATTTACAGGTAAGATTCCTTCACTATATTCTACGAAACCTTAAACAAACCTTATTTATGCATATTCTATGCATACCATGCTCCGAGATCGAAACCTGGCCGCGAGTTGACTACTCTAAGTCAGAAACTTGATAAGAATGACAAATCCATCTATTTACAAGTAAGATTTCTTCGAGATATTCTAGGAAACCTTAAAGAAACCCCATTTCTGCATATTGTATGCATACCAGGATCCGAGATCGAAACCTGGCCGCGAGTTGACTACTATAAGTCAGAAATTTGGTAAGACCGACGAATTCATCCATTTACAGGTAAGATTCCTTCGAGATATTTTACGAAACCTTAAAAAAAACCCTATTTCTGCATATTGTATGCGTACCAGGATGCGAGATCGAAACCAGGCCGTGAGTTGACTAGTCTAAGTCAGAAACTTGGTAAGAACTACGAATTCATTCATTGACAGGTAATATTCCTTCGAGATATTCTACGAAGACTTAAGAAAACACTATTTCTGCATATTGTATGCGTACCAGGATCCGAGATCGAAACCTGGCCGCAAGTTGACTACTCTAAGTCAGAAACTTGGTAAGAACGACAAATCCATCCATTTACAGGTAAGATTTCTTCGAGATATTCTACGAAACCTTAAAAAACCCTTATTTCTGCATATTGTATGCGTAAAAGGATCCGAGAACGAAACCTGGTCGTGAGTTGACTACTCTAAGTCAGAAACTTGGTAAGAACGACGAATTCATCCATTTACAGGTAAGATTCCTTCGAGATATTCTACGAAACCTTAAAAAACCTTATTTCGCATATTGTATGCGTACTAGATCCGAGATCGAAACCCGGCCGCGAGTTGACTACTCTAAGTCGAAACTTGGTAAGAAAGACGAATCCATCGATTTACTGTGTAAGATTTCTTCTAAATATTCTACGAAACCTTAAACAAACCCTATTTCTGCATATTGTATGCATACCAAGATCAAAGATCGAAACCTGGCCGCGACTTGACTACTCTAAGTCAAAAACTTGGTAAAAACGACAAATCCATCCATTTACAGGTAAGATTCCTTCACTATATTCTACGAAACCTTAAACAAACCTTATTTATGCATATTCTATGCATACCATGCTCCGAGATCGAAACCTGGCCGCGAGTTGACTACTCTAAGTCAGAAACTTGATAAGAATGACAAATCCATCTATTTACAAGTAAGATTTCTTCGAGATATTCTAGGAAACCTTAAAGAAACCCCATTTCTGCATATTGTATGCATACCAGGATCCGAGATCGAAACCTGGCCGCGAGTTGACTACTATAAGTCAGAAATTTGGTAAGACCGACGAATTCATCCATTTACAGGTAAGATTCCTTCGAGATATTTTACGAAACCTTAAAAAAAACCCTATTTCTGCATATTGTATGCGTACCAGGATGCGAGATCGAAACCAGGCCGTGAGTTGACTAGTCTAAGTCAGAAACTTGGTAAGAACTACGAATTCATTCATTGACAGGTAATATTCCTTCGAGATATTCTACGAAGACTTAAGAAAACACTATTTCGCATATTGTATGCGTACTCAGATCCGAGATCGAAACCCGCCGCAAGTTGACTACTCTAAGTCGAAACTTGGTAAGAACGACAAATCCATCCATTTACAGTAAGATTTCTTGAGATATTCTACGAAACCTTAAAAAACCCTTATTTTCGCATATTGTATGCGTAAAAGGATCCGAGAACGAAACCTGGTCGTGAGTTGACTACTCTAAGTCAGAAACTTGGTAAGAACGACGAATTCATCCATTTACATGTAAGATTCCTTCGAGATATTCTACGAAACCTTAAAAAACCTTATTTCGCATATTGTATGCGTACTAGGATCCGAGATCGAAACTCGGCCGCGAGTTGACTACTCTAAGTCGAAACTTGGTAAGAAAGACGAATCCATCGATTTACAGTAAGATTTCTTCTAAATATTCTACGAAACCTTAAACAAACCCTATTTCTCGCATATTGTATGCGTACAGGATCCGAGATCGAAACCCGGCCGTGAGTTGACTACTCTAAGTCAGAAACTTTGTAAGAACGACGAATTCATCCATTTACAGGTAAGATTCCTTCGAGATATTCAACGAAACCTTAAAAAAACCTTATTTCTTCATATTGTATGCGTACTAGGATCCGAGATCGAAACCTGGCCGCGAGTTGACTACTCTAAGTCAGAAACTTGGTAAGAAAGACGAATCCATCGATTTACAGGTAAGATTTTTTCTAAATATTCTACGAAACCTTAAACAAACCCTATTTCTGCATATTGTATGCGTACCAGGATCCGAGATCGAAACCTGGCCGTGAGTTGACTACTCTAAGTCAAAAACTTGGTAAGAACGACGAATCCATCCATTTACAGGTAAGATTCCTTCGAGATATTCTACGAAACCTTAAAAAAACCTTATTTCTGCATATTGTATGCGTACTAGGATCCGAGATCGAAACCTGGCCGCGAGTTGACTACTCTAAGTCGAAACTTGGTAAGAAAGACGAATCCATCGATTTACTGTAAGATTTCTTCTAAATATTCTACGAAACCTTAAACAAACCCTATTTCTCGCATATTGTATGCGTACAGGATCCGAGATCGAAACCTGGCCGTGAGTTGACTACTCTAAGTCAGAAACTTGGTAAGAACGACGAATTCATCCATTTACAGGTAAGATTCCTTCGAGATATTCTACGAAACCTTAAAAAAACCTTATTTCTTCATATTGTATGCGTACTAGGATCCAAGATCGAAACCTGGCCGCGAGTTGACTACTCTAAGTCAGAAACTTGGTAAGAACGACAAATCCATCCATTTACAGGTAAGATTTCTTGGAGATATTCTACGAAACCTTAAAAAACCCCTATTTCTGCATATTGTATGCGTACAAGGATCCGGGATCGAAACCTGGCCGTGAGTTGACTACTCTAAGTCAGAAACTTGGTAAGAACGACAAATTCATCCATTTACAGGTAAGATTCCTTCGAGATATTCTACGAAACCTAAAAAAAAACCTTATTTCTGCATATTGTATGCGTACTAGGATCCGAGATCGAAACCGGCCGCGAGTTGACTACTCTAAGTCAAAACTTGTAAAAATGACGAATCCATCCATTTACAGGTAAGATTCCTTCGATATATTCTACCAAACCTTAAACAAACCTTATTTCTTCATATTCTATGTATACAATGCTCCGAGATCGAAACCTGGCCGCGAGTTGACTACTCTAAGTCAGAAACTTGGTAAGAACAACGAATTCATCCATTTACAGGTAAGATTCCTTCGAGATATTCTACGAAACCTTAAAAAAAACCTTATTTCTGCATATTGTATGCGTACTAGGATCCGAGATCGAAACCTGGCCGCGAGTTGACTACTCTAAGTCAAAAACTTGGTAAAAATGACGAATCCATCCATTTACTTGTAAGATTCCTTCGATATATTCTACCAAACCTTAAACAAACCTTATTTCTTCATATTCTATGTATACAATGCTCCGAGATCGAAACCTGGCCGCGAGTTGACTACTCTAAGTCAGAAACTTGGTAAGAACGACGAATCCATCCATTTACAGGTAAGATTTCTTCGAGATATTCTACGAAACCTTAAACAAACCCTATTTATGCATATTGTATGCATACCGTGCCCGAGATCGAAACCCGGGGCCGTGGACGGACTACTATAAGTTAGAAAGTTGGTAAGAACAATGAATCCATCAATTTACAGGTAAGATTCCTTCTGGATATTCTACGAAACCTTAAAAAAACCCTATTTCTGCATATTCTATGCAAACCAGGCTCCGAGATCGAAATCTGGCCGCGAGTTGACTGCTCTAAGTCACAAATTTGGTAAGAACGATGAATCCATCTATTTACAGGTAAGATTCCTCCGAAATATTCTACTAAACCTTAAACAAACCCTATTTCTCATATTGACGCATACCAGGCTTCGAGATCGAATCCCGGCCGTGGAGTGGAGTAGTCTAATTTAGAAACTTGGAAAGAACGACTTAATCCATTCATTTACATGTAAGAATCCTTCAAAATATTCTACTTAAACCTTAAACAGACCCTATTTCTGCATATTATACGCAAACGAGGCTCCGAGATCGAAACATGGCCGTGAGTGGACTAATCTAAGTCATAAACATGGTAAGAACAACCAATCCATCCATTTACAGGTAGGATTCCTCCGAAATATTCTACGAAACCTCAAACAAACCCTATTTCTACATAATGCACGCATACCAGGCTCCGAGAACGAAACCTGGCCGTGAGTGGACTACTATAAGTCGAAACTTGGTAAGAACGACGAATACATCCATTTACTGTATGATTCCTCCAAAATATTCTATTAAACCTTAAACAAACCCTATTTTCGCATATTGTAAGCATACTAGGATCCGAGATCGAAACCTTGCCGCGAGTGGACTAGTCTAAGTCGAAACTTGGTAAGAACGATGAATGCATCCATTTACGTGTAAGATTCCTTCTTCCTTAGGAATGTTCTACGAAACCTTAAACAAACCCTATTTCGCACATTGTACACATACCAGTGCCCGAGATCGAAACCCGGGGCCGTGAGTGGATTAGTCTAAGTCAAGATAGTGTATTGTTTTACGATATTGAATTTTTACCGTCATTATCACTCTTGTTGTATTTCGTTTACTAACACTAGTATTTTTCTTGTAAAATGACAGGTTAATGTACTCCATTTGGGTTCTACGGTGTTTTAGAAGAAATTCTATTGTTGGACTACAATCATTTGTTTCAAATTACAATATTCAAATGTGATTGGGCTCACACCAGCTTTGGTGTGAAGGTAGAAGATGGCTTTACATTAGTCAATTTAAAACATCATAAGAGCCAATATCAGTAACGATCATTCATTTTAGCAAAACAAGTGCGACAAGTTTTCTATTCTCGAGAGTCAAATACATCTAACTGGTATGTGATGCATTACAGAAGCTTCACTGCTGTTTACGGCTCAGTCACTTGAGCATTACTTTTTGAGCATTATATTTTGTTTTACAACACTTATGAAGGGTTGTCATAAAGTTAGTGTATATTTAGTGTATTAAAGAACCACAAACTTGACAGAACATGTGATAGTGTAGGATGGTTAGTGGTGTAGACTTCCACGCTTGAGGCTCAGGATCGAATCCCCCAACCTCATTTTTTCCAACATTATATATTTTTACTTCAACAACACTTATAAGTGTTGTTGTAGCTTTCTATTTAAAAAAAAGAAAAAAAAATCAAAACTTGTGAACTGAAAGGGTGGTTGATGAGTTAGACTTCCATTCTGTAGGTTCATGTTCGAATCTCCCCTCTAACATATTTTTCATTATCATATTTTTGTGTTCTTCAACAACACTTGTGAGAATTGTGATAGGCTAAGTCACTACATATATGGAACAACGTTGTTATAGCTAAATGTCGTCACTGTTGTTTTGCTTAAGGAGTTGTCGTTTGTTTTCTTAGCGCAACCCCTTGTTTCCTAAGGGTTGGCAGTGATGATATACGACAACTCTTCCTTTGAAACCAGTTGTAAAACATATGACTTTCTACAATACTTAGCGAAGCGTTGTAAATCTCCAGTTGTAGATGTATATTTTTCCTGTAGTGCTCAATCAACAATTAACTCTCAGAAGGGTGTGGTGGCTTCCCAAAATCAGCCACAAGATCAATGCTAATCTTCTCATGGAACTTTCGAGAACTGGGAAACGTCTCGACAGTCCGTAACCTTAAAGCGTTTCTCAGGGCTTGCAATCCCCAAATTGCTTTTCTTTCCGGAACTCTCCAGAATGAGGTAAATTCAACCAAGCTATTTTCTTCTCTAGATTTCGACAACTACAATTTTGTTCTTGCAATTGGTCGAAGCAAAGGACTGGTTCTTCTGTGGAATGATTCTATTAACCTAGAAATTATTAGCTCCAACACAAATGTTATTCACTGTCGTATTCATAACCTGTTAGAAAGTGAATGGGGTTTATTTTGTGTTTATGGCCCTCCTAATAATCAGAAAAGAAATGAATTTTGGCACAATTTCTCCCTTTTTACTACTCAAATTCAGAATCCCTAGTGCATTGTGGGGGATCTAAATGTCATTTGCTCCAGTTTAGAGAAGCACGGTGGCAGTCAAAAGTTTAACTCTGCTAATAATGGTTTCAAGGATTTCATTCAAGATAGAAATTGGTTGATTAGGGTTACATTGGCCCAGCTTTTACTTGGTCGAATGACGCTACCTTATCTGAGCCTATATTTGAGAGATTAGACAGAGCTATGTGCACTATAGATTAGCTTCTTAAGTTCAAGGATACTGGAGTTCTTCATCTACCAAGAATTAGTAGTGACCATGCACCAATTCTGGTTAATACTCATAGGACAAATCGGCGCAAGAGAAAGCACTCTTATAAAATTGAGTATTTTTGGATGGAGCACCCAGAATTCAAAGATGTGGTGATAGATGCTTGGTCTACTCAGCAGGTGAATATTGTTGGCAAACTGGATGCAGTTGGTAAAGCTTTAAACAAGTGGAGCAGGAAATCCTTTGGGAACATTTTCCAGGACATGGAAAATACTAAGGCTGATCTTCTCAATATTCAAAAAGAAACTCATTTGAGAGACATCAGAGAGGATGAGAAGAAGCTGTGTGACAAGATTGAATATATCCATCAACTGCAATACAAATACTATGAGAAAAGGAGTAAAGTGGACTGGATTCCCAATGTTGATAAAAATACTCATATATTCCATCTTGCTGCAACTCAAAGAAGAAGGAAAAATCAGATTACTTCTCTTCAACAAACTGATGGAAGATGGATCACAAATGTTGATGGTGTAGTGGTGTATCTTGTTGATCACTTCTCCAATCTGTTAAAGCGAGACCCTAATGAAGACAACATCACTATCCAGTTCCAAGCTCCAATAAAATTAGATGCTGCCAATATAATGATCTGCTTGCTCAGATTCCCACCACTGAAGAGATTTGGGATGTGTTGAAGAATATGAAGAATTTCAAAGCTCCGGGGCCTGATGGGATGCCAGCAGTTTTCTTTAAAAGTTGTTGGGACCATGTTGATGAAGAAGTTGCTCAAACTATTAAAACCTGCTTTGCTTCTGCATCGCTACCACCAGGGCTTAATAATACTAATATTTGCTTGATCCCAAAGGCAAAAAGTCCTTCGCTACATTCTGACTTTAGGCCCATTGTCCTCACTAATGTCATTTATAAGGTTATTACTAAGACTATTGCACAAAGACTGAGAGTACATCTAAATAACCTAGTAGATAATGCGCAATTAGCCTTCATACCTGGAAGAATGATTATTTATAATATTGTAGCTACAAAAGAGATTTTTCATACAATGTCAAATTCTTCTTCTATAATAGGTGCTTTCGCACTTAAAACTGACATCAGTAAAGCTTATGATAAATTGAGTTGGAGATTTTTAAGCCACTGCTTGAGAGCTTTTGGCATTATTGGCAAGTTTCATTTATTATGAACTGTGTTTCGAATGCTTCTTTTTCTCTTATTATTAATGGCCAAGCTGAGGGTTATTTCACCAGTGAAAGAGGTCTTAGTCAGGGCTGTCCTCTATCTCCGTACTTATACATTCTTTGCGCTTAAGGTCTGTCGTGGCTCATGCAAACTATGAAGAATAATGCTCTTTACAATGGTTACATGATATCTAGAAATGCTCTTTCAGTTTCCCATTAATGTTCGCTGACGATCTCATTCTATTTGGGAATCTTGATGAACTGACCATCGACACGTTACAGAGTATTCTTGGTATATATGCTGCCTGGTCGGATCAATGTGCAAAAATGCAGAAGTCTGCGATTCACTTCAGCAAAGGTGTCAGACCCAACAAAAGAACTAAAATCGCAAACATGCTAGGAGTGAAACATATGCAGATTAGTGATAAGTATCTTGGCCATCAACTCCTCAGATCCTCCTACAAAATTGATTCTTATGATTTTCTCAATGATAAATTCGACACTAAGCTGGCAGGTTGGAAGCGAATTCACTTAACCTATGCAGGTAGAACCATCATGATCAAGCATGACCTTGGGCTTATACCTCCATACTATATGGCGACATCCCTTTTACCTAAGAAGGTTCTGGAAAGACTTACTAGAACAATGAGAAACTTCTGGTGGGGTCATGCTAGAGAGGTAAGGAAAACCCACTTTATCAATTGGAAACAATTTGAAAAAGATAAAAATATAGGTGAAATAGGAATTATAACTTTGCAACATATAAATAAAGCCATGATAGCTAAACTTGTATGAAAATTCTTAGAAAATGATGATTGCATGTGGTGTCAGCTTATGAGGGCTAAATATCTCCAAAAAGACAATTTATGGGAGATGAAGAAACCCCAAAAATGTTCCTCTACATGGTATGCTATGCTAGGTTGCAGGAGTGATATGAAGGAAGGGTGTTGTTGGGCAGTTGGTAATGGAGAGCAAATTCATATAAAGACTGATCCTTGGATCCCGAAACTCCACAACAAAAAGCATATCCCCAATTTGCATACTACAGAGCAGCTTGTTCTAGTCAGTGAACTTATCCTCCAGAATCCTCTAAGATGGGATATAAATAAACTCCAGCTATGTTTCCAGCCTCATGAAGTCGAGACCATCTTGGATATTCACATACCTAATATCAGTGAAGAAGGGACTGAGGATAAATTACTTTGGCTTCATCATCCTAATGGGGTCTTCACAGCGAAATCCTTCATCAAAACTTTGAGTGATAGAGTTCCTTCATATTCTAACTATGGTGATGCTGATGATTTTCCTTGGAAGAAATTCTGGCAGGTAAAAGTTCTAACCCCCAATCTTCAAAGGGAAAATTAGGCGCAGGCCCAAAAAAAATAATATTTTCATTGTCAGGCCCACAATTAATTTTAGGTACCGTGACACCCATAATTATATGAAAGTTTGAAAAATGTCTGCATAACGGATTATGCATCAGGGGTATAATTGGCAACGTACCTTGGATATAACATATCTAAAAATCTGTGCCTTGGAATTTTACGAATTTTATATCGTTGGAAATGTTTTTAAGAGAGCTACACAACGAGTACAAACAACAATATCAAAAAAAAAAAAATTCACAAAAAAGTCAGAGGTGATCATCAATTTATGGGAAAATTTCGAAAGCTGGCTACATATTCGTTATGCAGCCTCCAAAAAAGATGCATAACACAATATGCATACACCACAAAAGATGCATAACACGTTATGCAACCATATTTTTGTTCATGCATCTATTATTTTGGTTTATGCAGCCACTAGAACGTGGTATATGCCTGAATCCAACAGAAAAAACAGACGCATAACGAATTATGCAACCATTTTCTTAACTGTATAACAAATTATGCATCTATAACAGGTTATGTAGCCATTGTTTTGGTTGATTTTAGTGCGTACAAATAATATTGATGCATAATGCATTATGCAACCATATTTTCGGATGCATAACAGGTTATGCATCCATTTTCATGACTGCATAACATGATATGCATACATTTTGTATGCGCATATAAAGTTATGCAGTCTTTGTTTTTGTTGGTTTCAATATAGTAACAAAAAAGTTGATGCATAACGTGTTGTGCAACCGTTTTCTGGACTGCATAACAAGTTATGCATTTACTTTTGTAGATGCATAACAAGTTATGCATCCATTTTCGCAGCTGCATTACATGTTATGCAACTATGAAAAGTACAACTACTTGATCATAGACAACACAATAATAAGAAATGAAAAATAGATCTGTCATTCCTAGAAAAAACCCAAGAGAAATCAGAAATCAAAATGAAAAAAAAAATGAATATCAAATGGAACTTGATGTAATCCCACCCGTCACCACCATATATGGAATTAAGGTTAACATCACAAGAGTCAGAAGCCATCCCTTGGCGAATCCAATGAAAAAGGATCAATGTTACAGTTAGTGTAGCCTTTATTGATTATCAAGTTTCCACATACCATGCAACTAAAACATAACTAGCGACTCGACCATTAAGTTTCCATATACCATATAACCAAACCATAGATAGCAAATATCATAAACATAACTTCAGTGATGCCTAACCGAATAGCCAATCCCTCGTGAACACCTCTGTATAAGCTTTCGTTATAGATTAGTTATATTCAGAGACTGCTTGTTCTCTCTAGTAAATGTTGCAACCTGTACGAAAACAAATTGTTTCACATGTTGAAAGAAATGATACGACATATTAGTGATTTTTTTCTAGTGGAGAACAGTACTCACATCTACCAATCATATGTTTTGTACTGAATAAGGTGTTAGTTGGGTTAGTCACTGCCTGGCGTTTGGCTAGGGCACCCAGAAATAATAAAGAATGAAGTCACTATGTTCCGTTGGGCTATTGATAACATTTGGGCAGATATAAACTCTATGTTATCAGATTTCTAATTTTATCCGTTCCTATAAACAAAAAAAAAAAAAGCCATAAGATTTTTCTACATTTGAATTTTGAAATTATAGCGTAATAACCGGTTTTATTTGGCTATTTCTCAAGTGAGTTTAATTGACATAAATAAATTTCATCATCACGAGAAAGGAAACATGGTACTATAAGATGCTATTGTAGATAGTATTAAATTGATGGAAGTACTTTTCCATAAGAAATCTTTGAAATGGGAATACAATTGAATAATAGTATAAAGTTTTGTTGGTGTCCATTTGAATGCCATGAATACATATTTAAAGTATGACTAATATGTTTGCTTTATTCAAAAAAAAAAAAACAAAAACAAAATCTGGAACTCGAGATAATGGTTAGTCATTCATTCATGTAAAACAATCGTCAAGTGTTAGCGAAACATGAGTGATATTAGCTTTTGGTCAGTGTAAATTCATGAGTACTATCTGGGTAGTGGGTAGTATAAAGTCATAATAAGTTTTATTCCTTCACACATCAGTTCTAGATCAAATCTAAAATCTAATCCAAAAACACGTTAATGTTCTTAAGATTCAATTAACCTGGAAATGTCACATGGAAGTGAAACCCTAAAACTAGATTAAGAAAATACCCAAAAAATGCCCTAAATCAAAGTCTAAGATTCAAGATCTGATTCTAAAACATAATGATATTCTAGGAAAAATGGTATATAAATTTCTTACCGGATATGGAAACTCGGTAGAAATCTTGTAAGAAATTCCTGAAACTAAAATTTGAAGGAAACGAAACTTGGAAAGTAATACCGATCAGAGGATAAGAAAAGGAGTCGGAAAAAGTCACAAATATTTTCTTCTCGGCTCTCTCCATGTCTTGCCTTTAAAGGGGAAAAAAAACCGTGAAACTTAATTTCAGAAATTCTGGGTGTGCGAAGAATTTTCACCTACAAAATGGGTGCACGCTTTCAGATTTTTGAGCGTGGGTTTGACAGTGGAAGAAATCTAGAAAATGGGTTTATCTGTAGTTTTCACATCTTCAAATGTTTGCTTGGAGAATTCTTACCAATGGTATTGCAGTGGGTAGTAGGATGATGAAATACTGCAAAGATATAAATGCAGAATGCAGGATGTGTAATGGCGTTGTTGAAACTCTGGAACACTTGTTTCTATACTGTCATGTATCTCAAGTTGTTCTTTTTGCATCTCACCTAACTCTCAGAATTGATGCAAGACTAAACTTCTCCATTCAATGTTATATCAAGAATTGGTTATTAGAAGGTGGAGATTACTCTAAGTTCAAACTGGGGGTTTGTCTATTCTGGAGCATATGGAAGACCAGGAACAACATTATCTTCAACAAAGGCACTGTGTACATTCAGAAAATGCTGCAAGAGGCTTCTTACTGGTTCCATCGTGATTTCAACACTCAAGATGATACCACTCTCCCCACTGAACAGGACCTACTAGATTCTGCTGAGACTGTTTGGCCCTCCCACTCAGTCAAATATCAAAATCAATTTTGATGGTGCTGCTGGGCTTAAAGGTTTCGCTTGTGCTGCAGTGGCAAGGAACTACAACTGTGAGTTTAATGAGTGTCAGACACAAGTTTTCGACTTCAGTACCCCGGCAGAAGATGAAGCTCATGGTGCATTGGTGGGAATCGATCTTGCCATCAGCAAGGCTATGAGGCACATTATCATTGAAGGTGATTCACTCATTGTGATCAACTCTCTCAGGTACAATAACTCCCCAGTCCCTTGGCGCATAAAAAATACTATTGGAAAAATTAAAGACAAGCTAGGGCACTTCTCTTCTGTTGATTTTAACTTTATTAAAAAGGAGGCCAGTTCCATGGCTCATTCCTTAGCAGCTTATGTTGTTCAAAACCAATTGTCTAGTCAGTGGTTAACTTCCCCTTATTCAAATCATTATAACCGAAAATTATCCCGTCTCATGTTGTGCTGTTACGGCACGAGTTATTTGTAAGGGTGACCTAAGTAGTGATTAGCTTGGAAAGGGCCACGAAAAATCTGCTAAGAAGAAATATGATTTATTTTTTCTTAGTTTATTGTTGTTTAAGCTTAGCTCTTTCCTTGGCTCGTATGCACCGGTAGGAGCCTTTACTTTCATGTTTGTTTTTCTTTTTCCTTTATCAATATGCAGAGGAAATTTAATAGGGCTTTTTTTAATAAAGCGGCCAACTTTTTGAACCATATTTAAGAAAGTGACCGTTTTTTTGAATCATTATATAAAATGGCCGAGTTTGACATTTTCCGTCCCGTTTTTTGAAAAACGGGTAACGACGATTATCGCTTACGTGTCGATTATCCAGTCCCTTTGAAAAGACGTATAAGTCCCTCAAATCGGCTGAAAGGGTCCGAGTCGGATTAGTGATTCATTCCGAGTCAACTTGTAACCCGTAAGTTGAAAACAAATGGGTTCTTTGTGTATAACCATGTTCATCTTCTTCCCCAACAGTTCATCACCATTATCGACTGGGCTATGGTCAACTAGTTCTAAACAAAACATGGAGGAGACAGACTGAGGTCATCACGAATTGAAAGAATAAACAACAATTCACAAACAATTCAAAATTAACCAGCAAGACTTGTTTATGATTCCCCCGTAACAAACAAATTAAATTGTCACTAGTACTAACACACCATCATTACAAATTGATAAACCCAAGTTATTAGATATCTAATCCAACACGAAATACAAACGGATCCGAACCATAAAAAGCATAAGACAGACATTAGGTCTAGAATCCTAAATTTTCAATCCCCAAAATCAAACATCAATACATGCAATTTAACTTGATTGCTGCCTACCCATACCTCTAATTAACGCAAACAAATGATCAAACACATATTAGAATAATCCCCATCTATTTTGTGATGGCCTCTTATATTTCCATCGCCTGTTCATAATCCAGGAGAAGAAGAAGTTACATCATAGGAGAAGACGAAGTTCCATCACCACGGCGCGAGAAATTCAAATTGTGAATGGTGGTGTTTGTAATATCATCTGGTTCTCCGAGTTGAGCGGTAAAAATGGCAACAGAATACCAACCATGACCATCCCCTGAGCGGCTCTTTCTTCTTTTGACATAGTAAAAATATCACAAAATTGGTCAAAAAGACCAAAATCAACCATTCCTGGGTGAAAAAGACACTTAGGTTTTGATACTGTTTAAATAGCCAAAAATTAAAAAATTAAAAGATGACAAAAATTTAAATGGACAAAAATTTAAAAATAGATGGGGATGTAATGTGTTTGATCATTTCATCTTGTCCATTTTCAAATATTTTTTCTTATTTTTATTTTACACATGATGCATCCAGTTTCATCCTTGCTATTTTTAAGTATAAGCCGGGATGAATCCAGTTTCATCCTTATTTATTTTTTTGGCTATTTCACCCGTACTTTTTTTTTATTTGTCCATTTGAACCGTGTTTTAAATTTTTTTGGACAAATGACCCATTTTCTCTAAAAATAAGACTTGCTAGAAAATCAAGAAGGGTAGTTAAGTAATGATTCACACGGTTTTGACTTTTTCAATGGCATTGGACCAATATAGTGGGTCCTGACCTAAAATCTAACGGAATGGCCATTTTATATAAGGCAGGAAAAAAATGGCCGGTTATGGGTCAGGAAGCTGGTTACTTTATTAATTTGCCCTTTTTTGTTGAGGCACAAAAAAGTACAAACACTAAGGCACTCTACCATCGAAGGGACTGGAGGTGCCAAAAAAGAGAGTAAAGTGGGTGGGCAAAGCTACTTATAAATCTTTGCCTCCCAATTATTATTGTGAACCACAGTGGTTAGTTATGTTCTAGATCCTATTCCACGCCAAAACAAAACACGCCTGGTTTATGGGGCCTGATTGTTACTTCTCGAATGCAGCCATTGCCATATTACAATATTACCTGCCAAATATGGCATTTAATTAGTTATTCCCGTATAGGCCTCTCCCCTGCTACCCGGCAAAACATAACTGAATTCGGCTTTGTTGGATAGCATGTGGAATTCAGTATTACAGCTTGGGATCCTAATTTCATGGTCTTTGACCTATTTGCATGCAAAATCAAAAAAAAAAAAAAACGCTAAAAAAAGTTAGCATGCTGTATGGCTATTATCATGACTTTTTCTAAACCTCAGACATTTGGAAATGAGAATTTCTTTCAATTTTCATTCCTGAATCGAATTAAGATTTTGCATAAAAAAAAGTATCAACTTAAGAGTGAATGCCTAATCAAGAAATTGTTGGAGACACCAAAATGTCTGAGGAACCAAAGGCGACAAAACAAGGTAACAACAATGAGTCTAAAGAAAAATCAACACCTGCTGCTGATGCTGAAAGAACAGAAGAAAAAGTTCCGGCAATAGATCCTTATGAAAGGCTCAAAATCGCTCTTAATCCAGATGGCTCAATTACTCGACTCGCAGAAGTACTTCTTGTACCACCAACAACCGAAGAAGATATGTCCCTTCCTGGTCTAACTGTTGTTACCAAAGACGTTCCTCTCAATGCAGAAAAGGAAACGTACGTTAGAATTTACCGTCCCACGAAGATACCATCCAATGATACCGATGTTGCTAGACTTCCCATTATAGTATATTTCCATTGTGGCGCATTCATCATGTTTAGCGTAGACAATGTTTTTGACAACGAACCGTGTTCACGTTACTGTAGTGAATTACTTGCGATTGTGATCTCAGTTAATTTCCGCTTAGCACCGGAACATAAACTACCAGCTGCTTATGAAGATGGTGCAGATGCTTTTCTCTGGCTAAAGAACCAAGCATTAGATCCGAATGGCGAACAGTGGCTGAGAGATTATGCTGATTTTTCGAGGTGTTACCTTCTGGGTTCGAGCACAGGTGCTACAACTGCTTATTACACGGCTTTGCATGCAGCTGGGATGGATATAGAACCTGTCAAGTTATCCGGGGTTATCTTGAACCAACCTTTTTTCTCTGGCACCAAAAAAACCAAGTCCGAAAGGAAATATAAGAATGATATGATCATCCCAGCTCCAGCGATTGATTTGATGGTGGAATTGGCATTACCAAAAGGAGCCGATGCTGACCATGAATGTCTTAATCCAAAGACTAAATCTGCATATTATGACAATATTAAGAAATTGCCAAGGGTCTTGATAAGAGGGTTCGAAGGAGACCCGGTTTTGGATCGTCAGATGGAACTTGTTAGATTGTTGATTAGACACAATGTTCCAGTAACTGCTCATTTTAGTGAGTTTGGTTTTCATTTGGTTGATTTTATTGATCCTAAGAGACATTTAACTATGCTCGGATATATCAAAGAATTCCTCCTATGATGTGTTCCGTAAAGCTCGGACGGATTTTACGCTTGATTGATGCAGCAGTCATGCAACATAGGAAGCTATGCAATTGATTGATGCAGCAGACATATCCAGCGCAGGAAGCTTTCCTTATTTTTGACTGTAGCCGTGCAACAAAGGAAGCTTTCTTCATTTTGGCTGTAGTATGTCTTATTAGTACATATAATGCTTTCGTAATAGTAGTTATTTTTTATGTTTGTATTAAGGTAATAATGGTATTGTCATTGCTCTTGAATAAGTGTTGCACCAGTAGAAACTTTGCCAAATAAAAGAATGCACGTATGGTTGCTTATAGCCTTTTGCAATATATGTTGTTGATTACTAAATGTATGCGATCAGACTTTGTGCACCACTACTCACTATTTGCAGAGATTAGCATCCACCAATTCTCCCAAGATTGCATTTTTTTTTTCTTTTCTGCAATGGTCCATACGGGTGTAGTAAACGTGCAGGTAGACTTGGTATGCACTCAATTTTTACTTCCACATCCCACAACCACTTATATTAAAGTCCCAACTGCCCACCATTACTGACCACCTTTCTTAAAAGTTAATAAAAACCTTATCCCACATTGCCAATTCAACAACCAACTCAAGAATTCAAAAATCAGAAGAAAAAATAAACCTGGAAAAAAAATGGCAGATGATTCTTCAGAACCACCACTTCTCAATCCAGTGACTAGCACCATGAATCCATACGAAATACTTGGAATCATTCACGACCCAGCTACTGATACTCTTACTAGAAACTCTCCCAATCCAATCACCAATTCAAATGATGATCCAGACACCAAAGATATTGGGCTAAACCCCGAAAACAAAACATGGATAAGAATTTTCAAACCATCCCAGTTTGAACATAACCAAGAAAAACTTCTTCCATTGATAATTTACTTCCATGGAGGTGGGTTTATCCTATGTAATGCGAATTCAAAGATATTTCATAACTTCTGCAAATCCATGGCGAATCAGTTATCCGCGATAGTACTCTCTGTAGAGTATCGTCTTGCACCAGAGAACCGACTACCGGCGGCTTACGAGGATGCTGTGGAATCACTAGTTTGGGTTCAGAACCAAGCTTTGGATGCCATAAATGGTGAACCATGGTTGAGAAATTATGGTAATTTCTCTAAATGTTTCATTATGGGGTGTAGTGCAGGTGGAAATATTGCGTATAATTCATGTTTAGGAGCATCAGAATTGGATTTAGCACCAGTAAAGATTTGTGGGCTAGTATTGAACCAACCATATTTTGGTGGAGTAGAAAGAAGTAAATCTGAATTGAGATTGGTTAATGATAAGAAATTGCCATTAGTTGTTAATGATTTGTTGTGGGAATTAGGATTGCCAGTTGGAGTCGATAGAGATCATGTTTATTGTAATCCATTTGTTGATGAGAATTTAGAGAGGAAATTAATGTTTATAAGGAGATGTCTAGTTACTTGTAGTAATGAAGATCCCTTGGTTGATAGGGATATTCAGTTTGTGAAGATGCTAGAAGGAAAAGGTGTTAAAGTTATGAGTTGGATTGAGGAATTTGGGTTTCATGGAATGGCACATTCTGATCCAGTGAAAGCTCAAGAATTGCTTAAAGTTGTTAAAGATTTCATTTTGTCTGAAGATTGAGTTTACTGTCATATTATACTTGTATCGATGCTTGGGGTGCTATAATAAAATGGGTATCTACTATCTACTGAACTTGCTTTTATTTGGTACCTTTTGAATCCCCCCATTGATTATTTGCAAAATAGCAGAGAAAATAAAATGAAATATTTCGGTATTCCCAACAAAGTTTGATCCTCGTCGCGTTTTTTTTTTTTTTTTTTTTTTTTGTTTTGTTGTTGTTGTTGAAGGAACATGAGCTGATTTCTTACAAGAAACAAATACATCTTAATTGAAATATATGAACAAATACAAAATATATGTATCCTAGAATACAACAAAAGTACTAATATGCTCTGTTTGAGGGATGGTGTGAATTTTCTTATTCCACCATTTGAATTGTTGTTCTTCATTGTGAACAAGTTTATCTTCTTCTTTAAGATTTGATGCTCACATGACAGAGGAGTAATATGCTCTGTTTATCGAAAACACGATCAAGCCATGGTAATATGCTCTCAAGTTTATGAAGATGTCTTTGAAACACGATCACATCAATTCGGGTGAAAAAGCCATGGATCTTCACTTTGTTTAAATGGACAAAAATTTAAAAATATAGATATTTTCAAATATTTTTTCGTCAAGCCAATGTAATTTTTAAGTATAAGCGAGGAAGATGTCTTTGAAACGATTGCAATTTACCGTGTGTTTTAAATACAAATGACCCGCCTTGAAGGCTATATGAAATTGTTATAAAAACATATAATAAGAAATCAAGATGGCATACATAAGCCATCTGATTGTTCAGAAATATAAAAAGAATCCTAAAATTTGTTGGAACAACAAATTTTTTATTGAAAACTATACATACTAGGAATACAAACCCTAATCTGCCCATAAGATCCAAAAAATCAGATCAAATCCGGAAAGATCAGGGTGAAAGTGAAGAAGATGAAGTTTTTTTTTTCTTTCTTTATTACGGTTTCTGGAGAGACGGAGAGAGGATAGTGTCAAATAATCTAGATAGTTTAAGTCTTTAATATTATTTGAGGTCAAAAACAAGATTTGTTTTTGTTGAATTCATATCTTGAAGATAGATTATAACTTTCGTACTTGTTAGAATTCGGATCTCGATAGTTCGAATACAATTAGATTGATTTTGGATATTGACTTTTGAGATCGTCCAGGAACTCTTTTACACAATCAGGTACACGTACCTTTGGTCTATATATATATCGATTGTGTAAGATAAAGAGAAAAACTTTATATAAAACCTTATTTAAGCGTCTTTACTTTGACCTACTTGTGATTTTATTAGGTTTTGTCCATACAGATTTCCAAACGAACAAGTTGGTGGTATACTTGGTACCCTCTCATTTTCAGAAAGAATTCATTCTTTTTGCATGCATTGTAAGGTCATCTGACGTAGGTTCGGGAAGTGTAAACGCCGTGAGGCGGGAAAGGGTTCTAATACTGCTAATAAGAGCGATATAGGTGAGAAAAAACCGGCTAAACAAGGTGATAAAGTTGGTAAGCATAGCGATAAAACTAGAAAATTACTTTATGTTCCAGAAAATACTAATGTATTTCCAATGAAAGATGCTTCCAAAGGCAATACCTATATGCCCGGTGAGTCTTGTAGGGACCCTATTACTAATGCCTCTTGTAAGGCTTACTCTAATCGTGGTCCAAGATTCAACCATTTTCTTGGATCCACATCAGCAAAACTCAACGCCCAGCTTCAGCAGTAACCCAAGATTCTGCATCCGCACGCCATTTGAAAAGGCGCAGCACGCCATTATAAATGGAGTTTCATTGGAATAAGCGTATACGCCATTTCAAATGGCGTATTGACTGTGTTGACCGGTCAACACGCCATTTGACCGGGTTTATACACAGTAACGCGCAACAACTTCTCTTCTTCTCTTTTCTCCTATTTTCTTCTGTTCCTAAAAAAAAAAAAAACCGAAAACCCCTATTTGGAAAGGATGGATTGGTGATGATTTCATTGGTTTTGGAGGATATTCTCATAAGGGTTCGTTCTAGTTGCCGTGGGGAAGCTTTTGGTGGTATTTTTCTTGATTTTCATCAACAAATCAAGACTAGGTAAGAAATTTAAGATTTGATTGATTTTTTTTGATTTTGTGTTTTTGATTTTAATCATAATCGTGGAATTACGATCCTATTGAATTGATTATGTTGTGATGGAGGAGTAGCACCATGTTTGAATTGATTTGATAATTTGGGCTTTGAAATTAGGGTTTTGGATATTTGGGTTATTTTGGGTGAAACACAAATTGTTTGATTGATTCATTCTTTAGTGATTGTAGTTGAATTTGTTAATTGTGTTTTTTGGCAGGCTTCATGAATTTGTTATTTGTAATTTGATGACAATTTTTTTTTTGAGCATTTGGCCATGAGTTTGAGGATTAAGTCTATTTAAGTTATGTGTAGATGATTACATGGGTGAATATGATGTTGTTAATATGAATATGTTTGATATTTTTATATGAGCATTGTTCATACCTTAAGGTAATGTGAATTGGATTGTGCATAGATTAATATATGTGGATGTTTGTTTGTTATTCAAATGTTGATTGTGCTTATTGTTTGCTTTATTAGATTATGGAGCATATCGATTTGTCTAGGTTTGAGAATTTATCCGAAATAACTCAAAATAGCGGACGTTTACAACGTAAATGTGAGGACTTGAGACAAAGAAAGTTTAAATTTAGGGGTAGTTGGACCATGGTAAATGATTTTTACAAGATAGTGGCTAATGACAACCCTTGTGCACTGCTCTTTCTTCATATGTGTGTCTTTTCTTCCGTATTTCAATTTAATTTTAAGTATGCGGATAATGGATTAGTTGAAGCTTTACTTGAGAGGTGGTGGAAGAAGACTAGAACCTTTCATTTTCGTGAGTTTCAGATAGGTTTGACCCCTCTAAATTTCTTTCGGTTGACTGGTATTCTAATCGGAGGAGGTAAGCCAATCTTAGAATTACCTAACGAAACCCTCACGTCACAAGAAATTGAAGCTATGGATGATAAGTATTTTTGTGGTGTGCTAGATCATTTGGGAGTTAGAAAAAATCAGAAAAAGAAATGTGGAGATTATGAGTCAAAGGCATTTACCATCCGTCTTTCTCACTTGGCTAATTACATTTTAAGTAGGAAACCTCCAGCTGACAACACCGCTATTGCCGATGATTTGACTAGAATATTCTTTCTTTGGTGTATTGGGTCTTTTTTGTTTGCCAACTGTAGCGGTACAGTAGATAAACGATGGTGTTTAGTGTTGGATAATTTGGATGAGGTGAGTTATTATGATTGGGGTACTCCAACTTTTGGTAATTTGTATAAACATATGGATGAATGGAGTTCGTGCGTACGATCAGATATGGGTGGGATGTGGATGATCTTAGAATTCTGGTATTATTTTTATTTTCGTAATTTTCAGCATGTTCTAAAAGACAACCTAAGAGATGATGAACTTGATGTACACCCTGCTATTTGTTTATTTGATGGAACGAACCTTAAGGGTCGGGAATGGTAGATCTTCACAAACACTCTGTGTCTGATTCACGCGCTCAGATAGACATGAGGATGGGAGATGCGGTTATTTGGGACCCCTGGTTCGGGAATAGCTCACACCAACAAACTGAACAGTTTCAAAGAGCACTTGAGATGTCTAAGAGGAGATTTCTTTTCAAGGATGTTAAGGACGGAACAAGAGTTACTGCTTATTTGGCGGAGAGATGTATGAGGCAGGTTGTAGGAGCAATAGTTATCCTATGTAATCCCCCTAGTTTGGATATGGTATCTGATCAGACGGAGCTTGTGATTGGTGAGCACTTTAATTATGTCCCCGAAGATTTTTATTCCCAGTTCTGGAGAATTGATAGTGTGGGAGCTCTTAGGACAGAAACAACTCACATAAATACACGTGATGATCTCGGAGTGGGGTACATTGGTGTACCCCCGAAGTTTGATGCCCCAGTACCCACCCCCTACCATGGCTTCCTAGTCATACACATACCACCAAGATGGACCGTCCATGACACAACTACCAAACGTACAATGGGATGTGCCATTCTATAAAGAATCGTTTGAAGATCTAGTTCCAGTCAGGAGGCAACCAAACCCATACAATTTTGATAATATGAATGTCTCAAAGGTTAGTCCATTTATATTTCATTATAATTTTTATTTGAATATTATACATTGTTACATTAGTATGTTAAAAAAGTTAATCTTTATTTTTTAGGAAGAGCTATCCCAGTTTGCGGCGGACACTTACTGGTGCCTCCTATCCACTAGACAGACAGTGTTCGATGAGTCTCGTCATCGAGCGCTGTATAACACCCCCAGCGCACATCGTAGTTCTGAAACATCTGATGGCCTCTTCACTTCAAGTTAGGAAGAACAAACCTTTGCTAGCACTTATGACGCAGGTGTATCATTGGAGGAAACCCAACGCCGTCGTAAGCGTCAGACATGAGAGCCCTCTACATCGAATGCATGTTATGTCCCTTATGGTCTTGAAAGTAACGTTCATGTTCAGCTCCACATGCCAATGGCGCATGGCTCTCCAATCTATAGTTATTTACCAAACTCTAGTGATTTACCAAGCTCTAGTGAATTCTTAGGCCTGAGCTTAGGTGGGAGTTGGCAGGGTAGTGTTCATGGTAGCGGGCAGAGAGGGGAAGACAGTGTTAATATGGAAGTTGTGCCAAATACTCAGTTTTTTCCCGATGTCTAGTAAAACTAGTTAAAATGGTGTTGATTAGTTACGGTTTAGTACATGTTTGTTAGTTTGTTCTTGTTTCATATCTACTTGATTTCTCTTAATCTTAGTTGCACATCGTCTTATACATATTATGTTTTCTACATCTGATTAAATTTAAGTGTCTTTTATAGTATATTTTTGAAAATTTACACGGTTTAATTGGTATACTATGGCGTGATTGATAAAAATTAAAATGTTCATTTTATTTTAGCTGTAAAATGGAGTCAGCTATCGTTAGATATATGCGACGACGGAAAGAGTTGGCATACCCCCAAAGGTACGACAATGATAGTCATGGAGATTACGCAATCATGTATCAGGAAGTGTTGAAGGAGGCACATGATTTGCACCAACCAGAACAAATGATGGTTTTGAATAGAAGAACCATAAACAGATGCCGTGTTGAAGCAGATGCTAGGATGATGCAGGACTACTTCAACCCTGGTTGCAGATTTGGACCTAAGCGTTTTAAGGGCCTCCACGGTTTGCCCCGTGAACTTTTTATTAGATTGTTGCCTGAAATTTGCGCCCGAGATAATGGTTTTCTATAGCGAAGGGATGCTTGTAACATCCTGGGTCACTCCCCTCATATGAAAATGCTCGCCGTCATGAAACACCTAGCGAAGGGGGTAGCTGCAGATAGCCTTGACGATTACATGGGTATGGTTGAGTCTACAATATACATGTATGTTAAAAGGTTTATGGATGCATTACTTTGGGTATTTAACGACCGTTACATGAGGCGCCCAACAACCGAAGATACTAAGAGGCTATTAGCTGAGAATGAAGCTCGTGGATTTCCTGGAATGCTTGGAAGCCTCGATTGTACCCATTGGGAGTGGAGGTGTTGTCCTACTGATGAAGCAGGCCGACACGTTGGACATCATAAGAAACCAAGTCTTGTTTTACAGGCTGTGGCATCATACGACAGGTGGTTATGGCACTGTTACTTTGGTGAGGCCGGGTCTAACAACGACTTAAACGTTTTGGCGCAGTCGGGTTTGTTTGATAGAGAGATGAGAGCGGTGTCCCCTCCTTGTAATTTTCGCATCAACGGTCACGATTACAAACATGGATACTATTTGGTCGACGGGATCTATAATGAAATGCCGGGGGTGGTTCATGGTTATAAGAGACGCCAGGTAATGCCGGCGATCCATAAGAAATTTAATGAATACCACTCCGCGAAGAGGAAGGATGTGGAGCGTGCTTTTGGTGGTCTAAAGTCCAAATGGGTTATAATTAGGAATCCTTGTCGTTACTGGTTTCCTCGTGACATAAACACAATTATGAGAGCTTGTTTATAATGCATAACATGTGTGTGGAGTATGAATATCGTGATACGGTATGGGCGAGCTATGATGGACGAGAAGAAACACCCCTAGTACAAGGTAATGTGAGCGAAGCGCGTGCTTATTATAAAATCCATGCCCGGTGGAGACACTTACAAGTAGATATTACCGAGCACATTTGGCAGCATCACATCCAAGGTTTGCGGGACGGAGAAGTCGGCCCCGTGGAGGTGCAGGATGCCCTCCCCATTTCCGATGAGGGTACTACCGATGTGGATGAGGATGCAGATGTTTATCCAACTGATGATGATAAATTTTATGAGAACGGAGAATAAAATGCTCATGTGTTTAATCTCCTAATACTCCTAATACTTTTTCTGCACATTTGCTTTATTTCCTAAGATATTCAATCCATACTTATGTTTTATTTCCTAAGACTTGTTATGCATTTTAATTTTATTACTTATAACATTATGAGTTGTTAAATTTAGAATTATATTAAACTTTAAAAACCAACTTCAATTCATTTTGGATTATAGTAAAACATTTATTATAACTTAGTCTTAGACGTTCACTAGTCTATTATGTTACTACCAATCCCACCGGCTCAGATTTCATATTCCAAATTTATGATACAGCCTATGGACAACTATTGAACAGTGAATGACCTAAAGCTATTTGAAAGAGTATTTTACCTATTTACAAATGTCCCTTTATTGATGACAGGGTTGTAACTATTTATAAACGACCATTGATGTTCAATAGAGTCCCTTTTGCATTGGTGAGTGACACTATAAAAACGTTAGTAAGGTTACCTTATGGCATGCGCCGCACTCGCCTTGGCTTCCACGGATCTCTTAAACCATAGGGAGTATAAGGGATAAGAGGCTGCGAAACAATATCCACAAATGTTTCGCTCCTTACATCTTGTCAAAAGAGACGCAAATGTCATGAGGCTTTGTTTTCGCAAGAGACTTAGCTTGTCCTTGCGAGGCAATAATTTAAAGCAGAGATCAATGAGTGCACATCCAAATAATGTCAGGGCTTTATGTTCCAGGATATCTTTAACATAAAACATCCTGCAGAGGCAAAAATAGACAAAGTTGTCTTTACACGTCCTGATTTTGTCGTTTGTAAACATTTAGGAGTGACGTTGGTATAAAATTCAACATAAAGCAATGAAGAGATCATGCTCTTTGTTTTCTCAAGATCTTCATACTTCTTACATACTTTAGGTGATATAAAATCCAATGGGCATGCATGAAGATGTCACTTACAAAGAGAGTTTAATTCTCTACGTGACATTATCAAATACTTTGAAGATCCTTCGATTAGGAAATGCTCATCACCTTCACGTTCTATTCTTGGATTTTCAGCTTTATGGATTCTTAACATACGAGGGTGGAGATAGTCAGCTTCCTCTGTAACACATCGAAAATTCTTACAACCGTAATAAATCATTCATGGAATAAATACATAAATTAAGATAGTCACTACCTTCCTTTGAGAAGTAAGATGTTGAATTAAATGAAGTTATTCCCCAAATGACTTCAATATCATATCCACAAAGTTTTTACACATCTTGCAAAAAACCATCATCCACCTTCATATTAAAGGTCATCCAAATAACCCGAGTCCACTTTAACATAACTTGTGAGACAAAGTTGTACATAATTTGAATCATATAAAGCATGCGTTTTAGTAGTGCGAGAAGATTTAGGAGTCGTTGGAGCATGGGTTGCGAGTCATCCTTTGTAACAAATCAAGGTGTACCACAAGGGGTAGAAGATGATCAAAATGTATTCTTTGGGAACCGGGTTTTGCGTAACTTTGAAGATCTTCTAGGAAATGATAACGCTTGCTAAACAGCAATGGCGAGAACAAAGTTAAAAAGCCTCGGTTAAAAAAGATTTGCTTTGATAACATAAATAGATGAGAAAATGTTATGCGGATGTTGATGCTTTTGTTACATGTCCGCTTCATGTAAACATAACCCATCCTACACTTTCGCTCTTGACAATATGAAGCTCGGGTTAGTAAACATATCCTTTCATAAATACCCAGTGTTATCACTTAAATTATAAATACGAACGCCGATATTATTTTTTTATTAACATTAAATAAGAACGCTGATATTTTTTTTTATTAACACAAGAAAACCAGAGACAGGATCGATTTTCGCGCCGATTCAAAGAGGCCTTTCAAGTATGATGATCTTTACGAGCTCCTTAAGGACGTTATTCCGGCATACAATGTCGAATGATTAAATACTTGTAATGGAATGTTTATCTTAAAATCGTGAGGGTGTTTCATTAAAATTAAAAGGTTAAGGAGCATCTGAGGTACAACTAATTAAGTTACTGCAACATTGAAAATAAATTAAAACCGGGAAATTAACTACTTAAACTAGATCACATAAAATCAAATTACATAGTGCCACACTAATAATTAAAAATTTAAATTAATAATAACAGATAAAGGAAACCAAATGTTCGACATTTAGGTAAAACGACGACTTGACCCCTGACGAACCATAATTTCATTTTTCAGTCCCACGAAATACTCCCTTTGGCTTTCGTCGGATATTTTTTCCAAATCAATATTCATAATCTTCATGTCAGTTTCACGCTGGTTGTTCATTGCTAGCAACGCATTGCTTGCCGCTAAATTTCTAATAGATGGACCACCGTCATCGATGCGGAGAAAATTCATCCTTTCGTCAGCTTGTTGTTGCTCCCATTGCAACCTTTATTCTTCACATTGGAACCTTTGTTCATCCCTTTTTTAAAAATATTCTAAAGTCTGGCTCACTCTTTCGTAGTTCTTCTCTCTTCTAGTCTATTTCACTTTGACTTTTCCCTCCCAGGACCCCGACGCTGACCCTCATTTGGATAAAATGCATTTCTTTGACCGTAGTATGATGACTCTCCTGCTGTATTTTGTGAATCCGGAATCGTTTCATCATCGTCTTCCATCCCGCTCATAGGTTGGCTTTGTTGGGTGGCTTGGTTTGAAGTTTGAGGATCTAAAATCGACGGATCATATTCCCTTGGAAAGTGCATCTTAAGAATTTCAAAAACCTTTTGATGTCTCCAGCGTTTTGGTTTATCCGCATCCTCCTCGTATAACACTTCGCCATCCCGGTACTGCATTCAAATTTATAAATTGGTATTAGTGGTAAGTCGACCAAAATAATTATATATGAAATAATAAATGTTATGAAACTCACATTTGTTTCTGGGTTGCCACCACTTGGGTTAGCCTTGAACACACTTCTAACATGACCAACAAACCTTTTAACCTATTTTTTCAAAGTGCCTACTCTAGTCTGGGGGGACTTGGTACTTCTATTCGAGTCGCCCTGCCATCGTGCCCTATATTCAACTACAATACGGGACCAGAACTCTCTCGTATCTTGATTAATACCTACAATCGGGTCACTTGTTATCGCACATCAAGCACCTATTATTGCCACATCCTCAGCTCTAGTAAAATTAGCCATGTCTGATAATGGATGAGTAGTTTTGATAATGGAGAAGGAGGTCTGTGAATGAGAGAAATGGATTCAGAAGGATGGTAGGGGTTTGCAAATGTTTTTGGTGTGTTTGGTTTGGTCGAAACCAAACTTTATTTATAGAGTATTTACAATTTGAACGTTGGGATAAAAAAACGGTCATCTGTTATGCACCATCGGATTGATAGTTCCGTTGGTGATCCAACGGTTGACAACGCATACGCCACTAGAAATGGCGTGCAGGATAATAACCGTTAGATGACCAACGGGTATTTCAATCGTACCCTACATGACCCCCTAGATGACCCCTACGTGATCCTTCTTTTCACCAAAGGCCACTTAATACGAACTCTATAAATAGGGTTTCAATGATCTAAAATAAAATGCAGCAACAAACAATTTGATTTATCTCCTACACTAAATAAAATCTTTGTTTTATCAATTTGTTTAAAGTTGAAAAAGAATGGCTAGATTTTCTCGCAATGAGGATGTTGCACTTATTGGTGCCTGGTGTTCTATTAGATTAGATCCAGTAGTTGGAAACGACCAAGAAAGCGTTGCCATTTAGGACCGGGTTAGAGTAGAATACACATCCCGATGGCAAGGTGAGACGGTTAGGACTAACAATTCATTGCAGGTGAGGGTGAGGATGTTGGTAAGAGAAGTGACAAGATATGTAGGTTATGTTAGGCCTTATTTTATGAATATGCCCAATGGATGGGACAATGAAACCGCGGTGAGTATTATTTATTATTATTTTAAATTATAATGCAAAACCACATATTGACGTCTTTTCTTAATTAAATTATTACAGTACAACCAAGGTAGAAGCGATTATGAAGATGATCAACAATATGGAAATAGATGGAGACATGATGCGGTGCTCGATGTATTGAAATTACACTTTCCAATGGTGTATGATCCAGAGATATTTGAACAGCCATCTAATATCCCTCCTCCACAAAATGGAGCCGACATATAAAAGCATCAACACCTCCATCAAAGGTTTTGTGGGTAAACCTCTGTGTAAACCCTCACGAGACTAAACTCTTCCAGTAGGGTCGCCTAGTGGTTGAAAGGCTTGTTGCACGGACTAAGTGTAATCGTGTGTCATTCGACAATGACCTCTATTAATAATATTTATGTTTTTTTTTTTTTAATTTTTTTTTTTTAATGTATGGATGTGTGTGGATATTACCTATTGTAATATTTTTCAGTTAAATTTTATTTGATGTGTCTAGTAACGGTAACCAACCTTTGAAAATCGTTTTGGGTGTTTGTGAACAGTGTTTGTCTTTTGGAAAAAGTTGGGGTTGCTTTCCTTTGCACAAATTGGGGAAACAATGATTGCCATTGAACCCGTAACTGACCACCTATAAATAGCATAGGTTTTCAGCCTTACTCAAACACCCTAAACCAATTTTATCTCCTTATTCATTTTATCACACAATAGTTTTTGCTATTCATCACCACAATATGTCTGCATTTTCAACCGCCGAAGATGTCACTTTAATTTGTGCTTATTGTTCGGTTTCTAGTGAACCTTTAATGGGCAGGGATATGGACGCAGCGGGGTTTTGGGCTCGCATTCTAGCGGAATTTAGAGCAGCAATGAACGACGAAACTGCAAGAAGTACTAAGACAATACAGAAAAGAACCTCAAACTTGAAAAGTAGGGTAAAGAGATACGTGGGTCATGTGAGAGCTAGTTGCCTGGCAATGGGTGATGGGGGTTATGACGTTGCAACGGCTGTAAGTTAATTAAACAATCATGATTTACAATATGTTTGTATCGTTATCACTTAACTAACACTGAAAATTAATTTTACCCAGTACCATGAAGGACAAATTGCATATGAAGCGGAAGGACAAAGATGGACAAATCAATGAGTTTTCTAGATTCTAAAGATGCAATTTGGCGGTGATTATAATCCTGAGATCTTTTATCGTCCGGCGGAAGATAATCCCAAGATGGAGACGAAGATTAAGACATCAACAGTATTGGATATGGTTTTGTGGGTAAACCTCTATGTAAACCCTCACGAGACTAAACTCGTCCATTAGGGTCGCCTAGTGGTTGAAAGGCTTGTTACACGGGCTAAGTGTAATCGTGTGTCAGTCGACAATGACGTCTATTAATGATATTTATGTTTTTTTTTTATAATTTTTGTTGGTACAACGACATGCATTTATATTAGTGGTCACTTGGATAAGGGGCGGTGCTAAATTGTAGTCCACCTCTTCAGAATAATAATGTTATTTGATATGGACAAAAGAGAACATATTCCGAAAGACGGGTCGATGACACTCATGTAGTGGGGTGCAATGTTCGAGTTTTTTTACAACACTAACATTGAATGAGATTGCACACCCGTGATGAGTGGCTTGTAGGGTCAATACATTGTTGGGATTTCTCCTATAAATAGAGTCCCGCGAACCAAAATGGAATACACAATCTTCAACATCTTATTTTCTTTTATATTCTATTATTTTATACGAATTTCTTCAAATGGATGCTGGATTCACCGTTGAGGAAGATGTTGCAATTGTTGCTGCATGGGTTAGGTTATCGATTGCTCCGGCTGTTCCAGGGGTTGAAAGACCACCACAAAACATATGGCAACAGGTCCATAGCCATTTTGTAGAAAATTATTCGAATCCAAACAGTAGATCGAACCAAGCCTTAAGACTGAGGGTTGAGAGTATAAAAAGAGACGTAAAATTGTATGTTAGCCTACAAGGCAGACTAATTATATACGTTCCACCAACACTCATTACAACGGAAGAATATTTTGTAAGTAATTATAGTAAAAAAAATATGGTTTTTAACAAACTTTCTATAAAATTTGTTTATTTCATCACTTCATGCAGGAAACAATGACCAAAGCATATTTCCTTGAAAGAAACGGACGCCCTTTGATTTTTACGAATGCTACCTCCTTATGAAGGAAGCCTTCCAGAGTACGATCCAAGGAGCTTATATAGGCGCGCACCATAATAGGTCTCGTTATGATCTGAGTTGAGCAAGCCGAAGTTGGTGATGTCCCATTGGCAATCTTATGTTTTATTGTGTGTTCTAGTATAATAACTGATGTTTATGATGTTAAGTGTGGTCTTACGTATTGTGTTATTTTTAGTATTGCAATGAGGTAACGAACACCTTTTAAAATGACGAAATTTATTATTAGATCTCATTACATTAGAAATGATAAATTCAAAACCTAACTCACTTTCGTAGGAATCACGGTTACACTTAACCCGTGCAACAAGCCTTTAAACCGTAAGGTTCCTCAAACGGACGAGTGGTGTCTCGTGAGGGTTGAGAAAAGATTTACCCACAAAATATTGTGTAAAACCTAATAAGTACCTTCCCATTCATCAGGAACTCCATTAAGATTATTTTTAAATTCTGTTAGAAGGTCCACCCGATATTTGGTCTTCATAAATTCAAAAACTTCGTTATGAGGAAAATCCACCCATTATCTCGGCGGTAATGCTCTTTTGCCAGTAACTCCTGCAACATTGAAATATAATCTATTAACCCATTTTTGAACAAGTTTAAATCACTATAAAGAAATGGTTAAAAAATTTACAAGGGTCGATTTGGTAATCTCCTTGGGATTAGGGTGGTTATTGAATGCTTGTTCCTGATGGAAACGAATACTTGAAAGTTCAGATTTGATTAATCTGCATCGATCCTTTATGTGTTTTAATGTTCTTACCCTTTATGTTCCATACTCTTCATTGTAAAAGTCAAATATCCGGTGCCAAAAAAAATCCTCACTTATGTTGCCTCGTCTATAGGATTCACTAGTAAATTGTGCCTCCCATATTTTCATTATTGCTAGATCTTCGGTGGAATCAAATTCACTCATTGTAGCTTATGATCTGGAAGGGTAAAGGAAACCAATAAATTTGATGTGTGAAATATCTTTGTGTAACCCATCCATTTATAGGTTCCAACTTACAGGACCGTGTGACGAAATAATTTTATAACCGCCCTTTACTGTTCATAAACACCCTTTACTGTTTTAAACACCCCTTGGATGATGGGGATAGACCTATCACCGACACCCCCTACCATGTTGCATTATTACACCCGGTCTGAAATTTTGAAACTTGTGTCTATAACAGTGTCATACTATTCGGTTAACACGCGTTATTTTAGAGTGTGTCGAAGGGAAGACTTATCCCTTAATATCCTATAAAAGGAGTCCTTTGTAAAGATAATTACACACCACAAGTCTTAACATCTTATTTAATCTCTACTTCTAATATTTTAATATTCTGCAATATGGATCATACATCAACTCCTGAGGACCAAAAAGAATTTATAGCGTCATGGATCGCAGTAAGGTCAGTTCCAGTTGTAGAAGGAGTCGAAACATATGAAGACAAATTTTGGCCATTAGTACATAACCATTTTGTTACAAACTTTATGAATCCTAAGCAAAGAACAAGACATGATGTAAGACATCATGTTAAAAAAATACTGACGCATGTTAGGATGTATGCTATCATCCAAGCCAAGCTGCTTAGAAAACTCACATCTGGTTCTATTCCAAATAATATTGTAAGTATATTTTGCTTTCGTTCCGTATTTGTAAAACATTGTTTTTGAGGACGTAATTAATGGTTTTATCGTTCTCTGCATGTAGGAATGGATGACGAAAGTCCGGTTCCGAAACGAAAATGATATTAAATTTGAGTTTTATGAATGCTACCTTCTTTTGAAGGACGCCGTGGATGACTTCAACCCGTTGTCACTAGCAAGGCGCATGGGGTAATGTAACATTACCATTCTTATTGGTTTTGTGGGTATACCTCTTGTAAACCCTCCCGAGAGAACACTCGGCCGCTAGGGACATCTACCGATTTAAAGGCTTGTTGGACGTTTATTATCGTTGAACTTTTATATCATTTCGCCATACATGTACTAATTTATATTATCGTTGAACATATGTTGGGTTTTGTTTGTAATAGTGAAAAAGTAATTTTGTTGGTTAATAGTGAATTATAAATGTTGGTTAATAGTAATCGTTGAACAAATGAAGTAAATTATATTGGGTTTTGTTTTTAATTTATGAATGTGTGTAGTAATAGTGAGAAAGTAATTTTGTTGGTTAATAAATGTTGATTTGTCATGTGAAAAGGACATATTTTCCTTGTATTTTTCCATGCATTATTAGCAATGAATTTTTTTGTTTTTTTGTTTTTGGTTTGTCCAAAGATAGTTAGTTGAGTATTGTACCCACATATCTTGTTACGAATCTTCAAACTTTGGGACATTTTATTTTTCTTTATTTTATATATCACTACCCACGTGATTCACTCCACCACTTTATGGTGCGTTGGTTAATTGACGACAAGTTTGAGAATATCAACCGGGTGGGTTTTCTTTCAAAAGTAGGGTTTGTTGGGTAAACATTAACAATCCTTTGAGAAACGTTATGGGTGTTTTTGAGCAGTGAATGTCTTTTGGATTAAGCAAGGGTTTTTTGGCCACCTTTACGAAGATAAAAAGAATGGGATCCAAACACATAATAGACCTTTTATAAGTAGTCTAGAAATTAAGCCTAACTGAAACACCCACAACTACTCTTAGTTTCGTTATCTCCTTTTTCATTCTATAATACCCATTTTTTCTGCGTTTACATACCAGAATATGGCTGCATATTCAACCGAAGAGGACGTCGCTTTAATCCGTGCTTATTGTGTTGTTTCTAGTGATCCTATTATTGGCAGAGAGATGGAGGCGAGGGTATTTTGGGACCGAATACTAAGGGAATATAGAGCAGCAATTGGCAACGACACTGCAAGAAGCACCAAGTCAATACAGTGCCTAATCTCAAACTTGAAAAAATATGTTAAGAGATACGTCGGTCATGTGAGAGCTCGTTGTCGGGGAATGGCAGCAGGGGGTTATAACGTTGCAACGGCTATAAGTTTATTAAAAAAATATTATTTACGTTCTTTTTGGTCCCCTTATCAGTAAACTAACATGTTAAATGAATTTCACCCAGTACCGTCAAGGACAAATTGCATATGAAGAGGAAGGATTAAGATGGACACATGGAGCGGTTTTCCAGATTCAAAAAACGCAATTTGGTGCGGACTATGATCCTGAGTTCTTTCTTCGTCCGTTTCAGGGCAATCCAGAAGATGGAGTCGAAGCTTAAGACAGAATTACCATCTCTACAGGTTTTGTGGGTAAACCTCTCTGTAAGCCATCACGAGACTAAACTCGTCTAGTAGGGTCGCCTAGTGGTTTAAAGGATTGTTACACGGGCTAAGTGTAATCGCGTGTCAGACGACAATGACATCTATTTGTGGGTATACCTTTTGTAAACCCTCCCGAGAGACCACTCGGCCGCTAGGGACACCTACCGGTTTAAAGGCTTGTTGGGCATTTATTATCATTGAACTTTTATATCGTTTCTCCGTACGTGTACTAATTTTAAATTAATGAAGTAAATTATTTTGTGTTTAAAAGCGATTTAATTCTTACTAGACATTGTATCCAAAAAATATGTTTGGGGATAAACAAAACAGTCATCATTTAAAATGTTACTATTATTTTATCTTGAATTACTTTTTCGAACAAAGTTAATTGTGGATGATAAATCAAGGGCCAAGATTTAAGGTGTCTGACATGTGGGTGTTTTTTATCGGGTTTCTCAACCCACTTGCAAAACAAGATAACCCTTACACATCATTACTACATGAAAGGACTGTTACAGAAGGTCCTCTATAAAATCACTTCTTCGTCTGGCAAAATTATAGTGCAAAACATAAGATATTCAGATCCATCTAGTTACATCTTCTCCCGGAATATTGTTTCTTCTTGTCCATTTTATTCGGCAACTACAATACTCAAAGAATGGCTCGGTATAGCGCCGAAGAGGATGTTCCAATCACAAATGCGTGGGTAAGTGTTGTTATCCTTCTCGAGGTAGACCATCAGAGGGTTCCGGCTAATACGGTTTGGAACCGCGTATTCGAAAATTACACACAACAGTTCAAAAATATTCATCAAAGAACAACTTTTGCTATAAAGGGTAGGCTTGGAGTAATAAAAAAGGGGGTGAGGGTTTACGTTCGTTACCAGAAAAAAAATTATATTGCACATAACAAATCTCCTCTATGGACAGTTGAGAGGCTTGTAAGTAGTTTATCTTTTTACTCACACCACTTGGTTTTATTCTTCAACAAAACCAGTTACCAACTTATGACTCTTTTTTTTGTGTAGGAGCGATATGCAAATAGGAAATATGCTCAGGATACAGGAAAAGAATTCATGTTTTATCAATGCTACCTAATCATGAAGGCTAACATCCCGGAACTAAACACGATACAACCACCACCCAATCCTCCTCAAGATGGAGAGGAATAAGATTAAAACAACCGCATCAACGACATGATAGTAATGGTTTTGTGGGCATATCTCTTTGTAAACCCTCACGAGACAAAACTCGTCCATTATGGCCACATACCGGTTTAAATGCTTGACGCACATGCACTGTATTTACGCGCTTTTGGCGAATTTTATCTAAGTTTAGGATTATATAATCATCTAGAAATTTGTAATCATTCCATCCAAGTATTCCCAATCTCAATATCACTTTATTCGGAATGTTGTAAGTTTAATCAACGCTCACTGTGAGAAAATATACACAAATAGAGAGTGGTATAACGTAAGAGTGTAAACGGGGTGTAAGCCAAAAAGGTCAAACAAATATAAATCTGGCACGCCATTTGTAAAGGCGTGTCACTGATACGCCTATTGAAATCCCATGGCACGCCATTTCAAATGGCGTGCAAGAGAATATAATCTTCGAATATTCCCTGGTACGCCATTTGAAATGGCATGGCATGTGATGCTTTTTTTGTACGCCATTTGAAATGGCGTGCCGGGGTTGCATCCGTATCACACCCAAGCAAACTGAGGATGGGAATCAAGCAAACAGTGGTACTTTACACCACGGTTTTAGGTCCATATCTTGGATCTTGGATGTCCATTAGAGTAAGCCTAACTAGTGTGGAAGACTCAATTGATATTTGATAGCGCCACAAAAAATGCAGATAATACTTTGGTGTTTGTAAAATCTAGAAACTCTAATTAAACCGTTGACATTGTCCAACCCACCTCCCATGGCACTGGTGATTGTCGGGAAGTGGATCCGAATTTTCCTGTACTTGGTGAATTGGCTAACAATATGATTTCTCCTGTGATTTCTTATAGATCTACAAATAGAGAGGAAACTAAGTTAGGATGTTTACGCTCAGTATCAACAGTGTTTGACTTCTATATGTTGAAGAAATAACGTTTCAAGCAGCTAAGCCACAAAAGAATTAACAATAAAGGTCGCTAACAAAAGATCTTCCAATCCTACTAGTCCCGGTAGTGATGTTGCTCTTGGGCCTTTGAAAGGAAATCGATGAGCAGATTTATACGAGGAGAAAGGTGAAATTTATTCACAAAGAGCGAAAAACAGATAATGAATCTCCTCTCAGAAATTAAACATGGTTGTTAATACTGATACTAATAGATATAATATGATATATATTTATACAACAACGTTTTCATTGTCAATGGTACTGGAGAACATGGTGATAGAAGATATTCCTTCTCCTCTATCAGAATAGGGATTTTACTTGAAAAATTCTGAAAATAATTTTTGGACGAAACGCTTTGCATGAGCTTGTTGATGTAATTTTTCGCTTCACCTGATTTTTTTTTCTATTTTGTTCTTTTTTCTTTACGAGACTTTGCTTTATATCCCTCTCTTGTTTTTGTTTTTTTATGAGTTCTTTGGCTTACAAAAAAAATAAAGTCTTGATAGCATAGATGAGTCATCAAGCCGATCGGGGAAAAAAATAAAAAATACTAAAAAATGTTTGAACAACAATTTATTTCCCTTTATTTTATTAAAAATTATTTAGCTTTATTGTCTTTGGAAACCAACCCACATATTGGGGAATATTTTTTATTGCAGTCGACATAGTTTTTCAATGCCGAGTATTACAGTCGCATGGTTTTACGGTGTCGACTGCAAAATAAATAAATAAAGATCTCCCAATATGTAAGAGTATCCCCAAATGTGAAATCTTTACTTTTATCTGCCTGAAACCCCATTTGCAAGATTTGCAACTGTGCTAAGGAGGATACAACTCATGTGCTAATGTCTTGTCCTGCTGCCTCTTCAGTTTGGATTAAGCTATTTGGTATTCAACATAAATTGTTTGGTAACTCCTCCTCCTTCCATGATTGGCTCGATAGGGTAGTTCACTCCAAATAATGATCTTGGAAGTCGGAACTTTACCTTTGTGACAGTTTGTTGGTTCATATGGAATGCTCGATGTGATTTCATCTTCAGGAAGATTTTCCCTTCAGAGATGACTCTACTGCCAATAGCATCACCCAACATCTTTGTTCTTTCAACAGGGCGGTGCATAACCCAAGTCATATCCTGAATAATCCTCTTTTCAAAAGGAACTCTGATGTTAACACATAAAGGCTTATAAGGCAGATCGAGAAAATTTTGGAATCACTATTAGCATAAACATTATGGATGTGCATTCCAACACTGCTAATGGTGACTTATTTATCTATACTAACTTTGCTTTGGTTGCTATGTCCTTCTTAGGGAACTGCATGGGAGCAAGGAACTTCAAAGACGATATCTCTAGAATCAACAGAGCGAGAAAGGGAGCTGAACTAGCACTGGATAGAAGGAAGGAGTTGCACAAGTCCAATATTGATTTTCAAGCTCAGGATGAAGCAACTCTGCATGAAATAAAGGAATCTTACCCCAGAGAAGTTCAAGGCAGATATCACCTAGGACTCCACCAGATAAAGGGGTAAATTTTGAAGCTATTGACTTTGTCTTAGGCAACCTAACCAAAGTGGAGCATGATCAAAACACTTCAGCAATCAAATTAGCAAAGCTTTCTAATTTTAATTGGATATGTCCAAACCTTAAATTGGAGATGTCGAAACCTTTTAAATTTTCTTAATTCTCAGCAGTTAATTGATATTCCAAATATTAGAAACACAACGTTTGTGACGTACATCAAAGATGATCTCATGTTTGGTGCTATGATTAGCCCAACATGATGTCAGGTTGTAAATGGAAAACTCTACAAGTGGGACAACTAATATGGGCCAAATCTGGGACAATCAATCCAGACCATTAACAATTCCCATCTTCACCCCACTACCAATTCCAATGCTATAATCATTCCCTTTCCACCTGTAGGTGGACAAAATAGACTCGCCAAGTGGCCGCACATGAAGACAATGAATAGGACTGATGAATCTCAGTCAGAGATCCCAGTCAGTGACTTATAAAATCGAATGTCAGAGTTATCTCGCCCCATCAGGAATCACGAAGAAGAAGAACCCTATAACGAAGTGACCTAAAAGAAGAATCTGAGCTACGAAGGATTGGTCGGTTGTCAATCCGTCAAATATAATTTCACTTTCTCAATCAACTAGATATAAATATAGTATGCGATAAGAAAGAGTTCGTATCCTGAGAGAGGCTTTCGTTGTTATAAAATTTGGTTTCTAGAATAACCCAAGGTATGTTTGTTGTATCTAAGCAAATAAAAGTAATTAAAAGCAAAGTAAGTAATTCGAATTATCAATAAGGAGAAGATATTGGTCACGGGATAGTATCAATCACAAACATGTATTTCAATCAATGATTAGAATTGGTATTTTAATCTCGTATTTATTAAAAGTCCTAGGATACCTTGATCGCAAGTATAACCCGTTAATTCCCTGTTTTCATCACAACCACATTAAAAGATACATATGTGAATTCTTCGTAGAAAGCAACCTAAAGTGTTAAAGCACAATTAAGTTTAACTCCCTAAAAGCATTAAGTTTTATGGAATAAGACTCATCAATGCAAACGAATGTGTAAAAGCACTAAACGTTTTAACAAAAGTTATGATTCACTTGTGACTAGTAGGATATATCACTACAAGCACTAACCACAATTATGCTACTTAGAATCGGGGATAAACAACGTTTTCGTATTGAAAACCTAATATAGCTCTAGAGATGAACACAAATCGGATTGATTCGGACTCAACCTAACAAGTTTTCAAATCTTATAACACTATTAATTGTGAATCACAAACAATAATTACTGAGACAAAACTAATTCATTGAATCAAAAGCATGTTGAGAAATAAACTTTTATCCCATAACCAATAAGATGTTTAGCTACTCATAGCTTTTGAATTCATCATAATCAATATTCAATAAAATAATAAGGAAGAAGAAGAACAAAACCAAACCCTAGAAGCGTAAACAAAAACGGCTCTCCAAAATTCCAAGAAAAAGATATCCTATAAGTTGTACAAGACCTTCCCTTTATAGCTTTTCTCCAACTTCTAAAATTAGGTCTAGTCTTCAAAGTCCATTAGATGCAAATCCACCAAGCCCATAAGAAGGAGAAACCCGTGTAGAAAATATGACCCAAAAACGGTCATTAGGAAGTCCGGTATTGTGGCGGAAAAATCGCCTAGGGAAAACATCCCGGGTGGCCAAGCAAAGTCCGTCCGGTCCTTAGGTCAACGGGTCGTATCGGTCGGGTCAACTCGAGTCGGATCGGGTCAGCTCCCCGAGTCGGATCGGGTCGGGACCGAGTCGGGAGAATCATACTCTAAGTGGACTCCAGTCGAGTGAATCGGGGCTGATTACGGTGAGCTAAGCGGATTTGTCGAGGCCAAAACCATTTTGTCGGGCCACTTGCCGGGCTCCGATCTCTGCTGTTGCAATCATTGCACTTGACCCAAGATGGTCAGAACTCCCCTGCACCATCCGAGCAACTCCACTCCCCACTTCACATCAAGCAGACTCGGCTCCCTTGCACAATCCAGTCCATATTACAACTGACAACATAATCCATACACTTCACCGCACACTGCTGTAGTTTCTTCACCCCATGCCTGCAGCTCACCGGACAAAACACACACACATCGTTTCTCAGAATTTATCCAGACTCGGTGGCATTTCACACAACCATCTCGAAACAAGCCACTAGAACCATTTCTGCATTCATTTATTCAATCACAGTGACACCTCATGTTCCCCGACTTCAACCTCCATCTCAGCTCCACTTCTCAGCACAACATCATTTGCACAAGCCAACACCGATTCCGCTCCTTGAATTCTTGCATCAATCGGCTCCTGAATCTCAATACCATAACAACACTGCACTTCCATCTGTTTCTGAGAGACAAACCCTAAATTACCATCAATCCAATCACCTTGTGCAGTGGTCATTCAAACTCAACCCCAAATTCCAAAATCTTGCCATCTTGAACTTCAACTCAACTATTTCCTGTGAATTGCATTCGTAAAGTAATTGGCTCATCGAGGCGAAACCAGATGTAAGAAGAGCAGTCTCGAACAACGGGAGAACCAAATCCTTCACGAGACTTGTCATTCTTTGTCGGCATCGGCCCTCAAATCATCTCAAGTTCATGCCTGCCACATTTGAGCCTCGATTTCATCGCACCTTGTAACTCAATTGAATCTCCACGAGAACCTTAGCCATTCTATTCTGTGACACGGCTCTCTGCTCAACTCAGTTAATACATAAAGCTGCACCTCACTCATCACCGCACGGCCATCAATCCATCATTGCATTTCATTGAATCAAAGTACCGCCTACACAGTTGCATCTTTTCATAAGTTCGACTGCACTTGGACTCCTTGTGCAATCTTTCGGCAAACACAAATCGGTGCCGGCAATTGCTGTTGTAATGCCGGACCAATGACACCGCAACTCCGGCTCCACAAAGCACAGCCAATTAAGCGATGACCTTCAAGCTCCTTGTTAAGCCAATTGCAACAACTTCACCTCCTTGCCTCCATGACCAATTTCATTTATTCAAATGGCACATTCTATTCCACCAGTGCCTTCCCCTGCTCTACCACGACCTTTCGGTCTCACCACCCGAGGAACCCATTTTGCATGTGCGGCTCAACCATCTTTGCACTGCCGTAGTCACACTCATCGACCAACAAACCACCATCATCTAACTCATCAATTCTTGTCGACCTGTGTACCACCACTACATTGCACCTTTAATGACCTTGCCGCTCGTAGCTTCTCCATGAGTTCCTCCTTTAATCGCACTGCTATTCCTCGTCCTAACATACATCTAAGGTTCATACATCACCATCTTCACCTCGGTTGCTTCTTCCCCGTAACTTGATAGTAACATCTTAACCTCCTCCTTCCAGACCATCAATTGCAGATCCCTGCGAATCTTCTCTCCCTGAGTAAGCTCAAGCCATCACAACAGCAACCATTTGTGTCTCATTCCTGTAACTTTAACTCAAGACCACACTAGAAGCCAGCACCATGAGCTCCACCAATTTAATCCAAATCTCCATTTCACTCAGGGAAGATTCAATACTCAAACCCATATTCAAATTCACTCTGCCAACATTGTAGTTGTATCTTCATTCATCAGTTCTAACTGATTCTTCAAAACCCATTTAACCAACAACCTCAAATCCTCATCCTCACCAATTTTAGATTCACTTGATCAAACCCTAACTTCTTCCACAGCGCTTTGAACTCAACCAAACCAAACATCCAACGCAACCATCTTCTTCTCTACTCAGTTTCTCTGGCTCGAGCCCCAGTGAAAAGCAACAACCAATCCCTTGATGTCGATTTCAATTTCCTCCATCACTGTCTGGCTGCATCTCTCTATTTTCTCATCAATTCCCGCACCATCGCTCTCACGAGTTAGCACATCACCTTCTCGATCTCTCCATTTTGAACGATTTCAGAAGCAGCAGCAACTGGTTATTTTGTTTCACAATCTCAGATGTATTTCTCTCGAATTTAGTTCAGGTGAAAATGATTAATGAGAGAAATTTCTCTCAAATTTAGGTCATAATTAGGGTAGGATTTATGCGGTGGCACCACATGTTATAAGGGCTATCCTGATTGGCGGCCTTAGCCTCAAATTTGGTTGCATTTAACACTCCTCATAATAAAGTTGCCCCTTAACCTTGGGTGAAGCTCCGTATATCATTTGCCTGTGAGATGACAATTTCGCCCTTTTTGCTCAAATTGGATACTTTCTTCTTCTTTTCCTCCGTGCGACTCCAGAGTACCTAATAACTCAAAAACACGCGTAAAGTACATATTTCACAAGAAAAATAGCAAAGAAAGCATAAACTCTATATAGTAAATACGGTGTATTCTACACCTATCGATTCCCCACACTTAGACTTTGCTAGTCCTCGAGCAAATCAAACAAAACAATAAAATACAACAACTCCAGTGTCGTCGAGGCTAAGGTCACTTTTAGCATAAATAACAAGCCTTTAAACCCCTAGGTGTCCCTAGTGGACGAGTTATAGTCTCGTGAGGGTTTACTAGAGATATACCCACAAAACCTATTTTTCCAACTTACTAGTTCTCAGTAATGATAGTATCCAACGCGCTAAGAAGATATAGAGATTGCACACTAGTCATAAGAAGTTAGACACATAAATGAACACAATCTCATTCTTAAAAGTTGAGAGAGAGATAACCATCCCTTCTCGACTAAAATTCGGGTTCGGAGTGATCAAAAGTCTCGACTCTTTGCCTCACAAGAGAAAGGGTTTTATGATATTGCTCTCAATAATAAACAGCTTTTTATGGGTCACACATGTGTCCGAGTTGGAATGAAGAGAGAATCCCGAGACACGTTGATGGTAGGAAGGCAAAACCCTC